>OY856414.1:896524703-896959703 GCA_963693085.1 Alisma plantago-aquatica | reverse complement strand
CAAGGGGAATGCAAATAGAATATCAAAGAGACCTAAATCTGATTATAATTCTAAAAGTAGTGCACTCATGTGGTAAAGTGGTGATTAATGCACATAAACCCTATTTTTTGATGAATAGGTTGTTAATCATGTTAAATATGTTTGCTTGATATGTAAACTATTTTTGTGGAATGTAATAATGTTTAAAACATCCATGATCATAATGATGTAGAATTTCAGTTTTTGATGTGAAAAACCATGCATATGAAGAATTAGGGCTAAAGATCATATTTTTCTTTGTTGTTAACAAACTTCATGTGATTTAGGTGTTCCTAAATGAAAGCATATGATAGATATAATGAATCTAGTTTTGAACCTAATCTTCTTTATCATTTGGATCTTAAGTTACATAATCCAACATAGTTACTCTTATGACATAAAATTCCTAACTATTGGTGTGTGTACCCAGAGACCCAATCATATGATGATTGTAATGGCATAATTTGTAAACGATTTGATTTATAATAAAGGAAATCTTGCAATTTATTCTAACTTATTCAATTATGAGATAATGATGTAATATAATAAGTTTCTAAAGAATGATATTACTTAATGATGTATGTCTTCAGGACGAGGACCTAAATGATGAGATCATACGGATGTCAAGAGTATATGAATTCTATTGGGATGTATGCCCATAGAGAAAGTCATATGATGATTGTAATGGGATACTTTGTAAATGATTTGAATAATTATAAAGGCAATTTCCAATCTATATGTTTAAATTGTTTCTGAGATGATGGTGTAACATGATAGATGTCTAAAGAATGTTTTTACTCAATGACGTATGCTTTTGGGTTCAGGACCTAAACGATGAGATCATACGGATGTTAAGAGTATACATTCTTGTTTAGTCCCTAGTCGGTTGTTATTGTGGAAATAACCATAGACATCAATAACACTGAAGACTAGATTGTGTGTTGGTTAATGACAGAATCTCATTAGTCATGATATAGTGATATCAAACCAAACACATAGGTACTTGTTAGAGAACAAGGTACCGGACAAACCCACCGTGAGAGTGATACATGGAACCATGACTTGGTAGTCACGGTCAGCTCTCACAGTGATGGTGGTGAGTGTGATTCTTAGACCTGAAATCACTACACTCAACACATGTCGTTGGGTACACTTTGACATCATCAAACGTAGTCCTGAAACATGGGTTGTTATAAAGGTGATGATTGGGTGACTTTGACACATGGGGCTTTTGAGGGGTGAGTGATAGATATGGGATTTGTCCCTCCTGAGGGAGTTTGATGTCCTTGGCCACTTGATGAGTAGGATTGAGAAAGGCATGTGCATGCACGTGTGAATCAATATTTGATATTGATGTCACACACATCTCACCCAGTCTGCTCTGAGATCAAGAAAATGAATGAACGTTGACAGGATGACTGTTCCATGCCTCGAGTTCATTCAGGATATCAGTGACAAAGGAATTATACATTCATTATAACACCATTCATGAATTGTAGGATTGAAAGTTGTTCTCCAACTTTCTATTTCACTTGGGTAGCACTGATGTGTGACTAGGCACAGCCCTTTGCTTGTGAATTCATAAGTGTTATGGACTTTCACTGCCAACGTGAAATGGACCTGCAGGGTCACACACATAGGATTTAACCTGGAAGAGGAGTTTTGTCCACAAAAAATGTTTAGATTGATTACTAAAGGAGTTTAGTATTTAAATTAAACACTCAATCAATTGATAGCTCAGTATCATAATGTTCAAGGTGTTGGACTGATTGATTAGAGTATCAGATTGATTGTATTCGCAATTGACTGATTCTGCACAATCTACACTCCCAACCGATCAGTTCAACTGATGCAACCGAGCAAGTTGGGAAAGTAAGATTGGTGAGAATTTTCCTTGCGTTTCACTTGCCCAATTTGATTGGAACAAGGATTGGTATTCGATACCAATTAGAAACAAAAGAAGGAAAGTCAATCGGGAACTGATCAGGACCACGAACCGACCGGTTCAGAAGTGAACCGACCGGTTCAAAAGTGAACTGACCGGTTCAGAAGTGAACCGACCGGTTCAGAAGTGAACCGACCGGTTCAGAAGTCCCAACCGATCGGTTGAGGTGTCAACCGACCGGCTCAGATCCCCAACCAACCATTTCAGTTGTGAAACGATCGGTTCAGGTTGCGAGTTGGTTGTTTTGTGGAAAATCCTCGAACCCTTCTACTCCTGCTTTAGTCCCATATTGCCCGGGATAGGGAACCCAGTCCCATGACCCACCTATATATATAGGGGTATTGGGGGCTTCTCAGAGTACAACTTAGTGCAAACCAGTTGCTCTACAAAGTTTCATTCTCTTTGGTTTTGGTAACTGAGAGAGCCCGAGCAAGTGCTACCCGATAAGGGAGGCACAACAAGGGAAGGACAACTGCAGAAAGTGACTGGTGGCAGGAGAGTGTGTTGGTGACTAGTACGTCAATAGGAGGGTGTGACTCCTTCCAATTCCTTATGGGACAAGGAGATCGGAGTTCCAGGCAGTCCGTGTGGACGACTACAGAGGCGGGAGACCTCTGTCACTCGGAGGACAACTGTCAATCCTGATAGTCCCGGTGAGACCAGGAGTCTTCAGTCTGGGTGCGACCAGGAGCTGCATAGACACCATCCAAGACCGGAGGTGAAGACCGCGCAAGGCGTGAGGTACTGTCACCGAGAAAGCCTCAGGACAAGGTATGCATCCACAAACCATCTTTCCTATTATATAGACGTTGACGCGATTCCTTTTGTTCTGGGTTTTGGGGAGAAAATTTTTGTTTCCGCTGCTTCTCTGCCTCCCGAAAAACCCAACAAATTCTTGTTATGTCCCTAGTCATATGTTACTATGGAAGGCTAATAGATAACAATAGCACTTAAGACTAGGAGTGTGTGTTGGTTGATGACAAAATCCCATTAGTCATGATATGTGATATCAAACCAAGGACATAGATACTTGTTAGAGAATAGTGTATCAGACAGACCCACCTTGAGAGTGACACATGGAAACCATGATTGGTAGACAGAGTCATATCTCATACTGATGGTGGTGATTGTGGTTCTTAGACCTAAAATCACTACACTCATCACATGCCATTCGGTGTACTTTGACATCATCCCCTGTGATCTTGAATAAGGGTTGCCATAAAGGTGGTGCTCGCATGCACTATGACAAATGGAGATGATTGTGAGTGATGTAGATGTGATTGGTCCCTCCTATAGGAGTCTGATATCCTGGCCACTTGATAAGTGAGACTGAGAAATGTATGGCCATGCTAGTGTGAGTCAATATGTGATATTGAGCTTACGCATATCTCAGACAGTCAGTTGTAGTACATGAAACATGGATTGAACATTGAAGAGAATGATGATTCCATGCCTCGAGTTCAATCTGGATATCACAGATTATGGAACTATACAATCATTATAACACCAAGCACATATTGTAGGTTGAAGTTGTTCTACAACTTCTCCAATTACTTGGGTAGAAATGAAATCTTGCTAGATACCAATCATTGATTGTGAAATCATAATATGATTACAAATATCATTCCTAACATAATTTAGAGCCTATCGGGTCACACACATAAGATGTATTAGAATAGGAGTATAATTATGGATGCGATTGGAAATGTTCAAAATCAAATTGATTACTAAAATATTTAGGTAATCTATTGGAATAATATTAGAATATAATTTTATTTAATCGGTTAAAATGTTTAAGCTAATTAATTAGATTGTAAAGTCCACTGGGTAATCTTGAGAAATTAGCTAATCGATTAATATGATTAATTAGTTAGTTAATTCATTCCTGGATATTCTTTTAATAGTCCATGAGTAGCTCATTTTCAACGCAATCCACTACTACATAAATGGCTTATAATGTCACATTTATAGGCTTCAGTTGTATACAAGAAACCAACGCCTAAACCCTACAATGTCAGTTGAATACAAAAACCAACATCTATTTGTGAAGAGTGGACAGACACGGGTAACACTTTTTATTTAGCGTCAGTTCCTCAATAAGAAATCGACGCCTAAAATTGACCGCCAAATTCAAAATTTCCAGTGAAAAAAATTACCTGCAAAATTTAACCTACGACGTCGGTTGTCAACAAATCAACCGACGACTAAAGATTTTTCACGAGACAGAAATTGGGCCCATTTTTATCGTCGGTTTTCTTGCAATAACTGACGCCGATGTGTTTTTGCACACTATCCCTATGAAAGTTTTCACTCTCCTTTGGCATCGGTTTTCTACGACAACCGACGACTATGGTCATAATTCGAGAACATTTTTTTTGTCGGCATATGTAGATAGACGTCAGTTTTTCTAGTTGAAACTGATGACTATCATTGAACATCAGTGTTGGTTTGTTTGTGGTGACCGATGCTTATTGTTATAAGCATTGGTTGTTTTTAATAACCGATGCCTATTGTTAACTTAATAGCACCCACGCGAAGCAGACTCCTCCCCTTTCTCTGTTTCATTGCCGACTCCACTTAGGTATGGCGATTTGTGCAATTCCTGCCGCCACTCACCGTCACTGCCACTGTGCTCGTCGCCTCCACCGCTGCTGTGCTCACCATTTCCGCTACTCGCCTGCTCTGGCTACCGCTCTGTTGTGCTCGCTGCCGTCACTGCTGTTGTGCTTGCTGCCACCACTACCGTCACCACTCATCTTCTTCCTCATAAGGTACCCTTCTTCCTCCTCTCATTACCATTCTTCCTCCTCTCATTATCAAACAACTCGGGACATGCATAGCGTAGAGTGGGGTGGATTGAGAAGTAGCCAAGGACAGTTGCAGTGTTCGTTAGGCATTGGGTTTATGCTCACCGCCCCTTGCTTGATTTTTGATTTGTCTCGTTACCAAACAATGGCCTGGAACCGATAGATTCAGCAGTGGCCGATCAACTCTAGGGCCACATGAGGCACGTGCCTCACCTAGAAATTCGAAATTCAACCTATTACACCTAAATATTATTTCCCCATCTTAATGTATACGAGACCGGAGACCAAGATAGTGAAGAGGCTAACAAGTATACATTTGACTACAACTACTCACACAAATAGCAACCAACATCACATAAAGGTTGGGAAGATCATGAGATTATGAAAAAGTAGATGTTGCAAAATCTTTGCTAAAAGTTCCTTAATTCATTTCATATTCTGCATTTCATTTCATGTCGTATTCTGTATTTTGTCATGCATTCATGTATATATAGGAATACAGAATGTAAAATAAACCAAACTAATTTTATGGATCACGTGAGAATTTAGTTACACGTTATGAATCGGTTGTTTTATTGTCTTTGACTGTCCACAATGTAGCCTTGTAGGTGATAAGAGAAGTTGTGTTGTTAGATAACATTGGTCTCCGTTGTGCTTTTGTTGAGTATGTTACGTTGTTAGTCTAATATACATTAATTAACTTAGTCATCTAATGGTCCTTTCCACTCAGTATGCCGATAAAAAAGGCTTTTATTTTAGTCTTTTGAGCTAACATTACTTATAGGCTTGATTCCCAGAATTGGAAGCATCCCATTTCCATTGGAGAGAGGTTGGATGTTATATTATGTTGGCTTAGAAACCCATCCAAGATTTACTCATTAGGAGTAAATCTTGGATAGTCCCCAGTTTAAGACTATTCTTGAACACTTAATCTCACTTAGGATGTAAGTGTATAATGTGTATTGGATTTTCAAGAAAATTTCAGCAGCATTTCCCCATTTGTTCTCTAAGTACATATGTACTTTGAGAACAACGGGGAAATGATGCCAAAATTTTCTTGAAAACCCAATACACATTATACACTTACTAGTGAGATTAGGTGTTCAAGAATGGGATAGGTGGTACACATTTATTATATATAAGACCTTAAATCCTAAAGTTTTAACCATAAATCCTAATCTTTTAACCCTAGACCCTAATATTTTTCTAATATATACTTGTTTTCTCTTTGATCATAGAATGGATAGATCATGGATGTCCATTCCTAATCACTGTACCCCAGAGTTTATTTCTAGTCTTGATCACTTTATTAGATTTTCCGAGGAACATAGGAAATAACCTGGAGATAGGTTCTACTGTCCATTTTGGCATTGTGGTAACAACTTGAAAGTCAGCACTAGTGACAAAATCAAAAGTCATGTCATGTGCAATGGGATTGTACAAGGCTCTAAAGAATGGTACTAGCATTTAGAGTTTTAAACATGAAATCAGTGGATGTCGATAGTAGTGCTTGTATGGAAGAAGAAATTGCCTCCGATGACGTACATGTGAACAAACCAGTTCTAGTAGACATCATTGATGTGATGTTGGATAGTTGTGGAGTAGAGTACGCCGATCCACCGCCCATGTTTAGAAACATTGTGCATGATGCTGAGATACCGTTATACACATGTTGTAAGTTTATGAAGCTTAGCGCTGTGTTGAGATTGTATAAGCTGAAAGCAAACAATAGATGGAGCGACAAAAGCTTCATGTCATTGTTGTCTTTGTTGAAAGAAATTTTTCCTGAAGGAAACGAGCTGCCAATCTCAACATACCGATTAAAGAAATTGTTGTGCCCAATGGGAATGGAGGCCAAGAAGATACACACATGCCCAAATGATTGTGTATTATTTCAAAAGGACAATGTGGATTTGAAAGATTGTCCAAAATGTGGTGCGTCAAGGTATAAATTGATGACTTTGGGGGAGTCCAAAACTAGTTCTCCTGCCAAGGTGATGTGGTATCTACCTATAATACTATGGTTTCAATACTTGTTTGCCAATCCGATAAATGCGAAGAATTTGAGGTGGCATGCAGATGTTAAGAAAAATAATGATGGGGTCCTAAGACATGCGTTTGATTCCCCACAGTGGAAGAAGATTGATTTATTGTACCCTAAATTTGGTGAAGAAGTCAGGAATCTATGACTTGGGATTTTTACATATGGGATGAATCCATAGGGGATATTAAGCAACCAACATAGCAGTTGGCCAGTTATGCTTGTTATATACAATCTTCCTCCATGGTTGTGTATGAAAAATAAGTACGTTATGTTGTCGTTGTTGATATCGGGCCCTAAACAACCTAGAAATGATATAGACATTTATCTTGAACCTCTAATTGATGACTTGAAGAAAATATGGGGTGAATGTGTGATGACCTATGATGCTTCACAACGAGAGACATTTCATTTGCATGCTATGTTGTTTTGCACTGTGAATGACTTTCCAACATATGGGAATTTGTCTGGATATAGTGTTAAAGGATCTAAAGTGTATCCTATATGTGAAGAGAACACTGATTCAATATGACTAAAACACGGCGTCAAGACTGTATATCTTGCTCATCGAAGGTTTCTTCTAAAATTCCATCTGTATCATAGGTTGCGCAAAGCATTCAATGGACGGAATGAGGAACAGAGTGCACCTAAACCTATATCGGGGGAGGATGTTTATGAAAGAGCAAAAGACTTTGCCAATGAATTTGGTAAGAGATCACAATGTACGATGGCCACATGGAGTGACAAATCTTTATTCAAGAAGAAGTCAATATTTTGGGATCTTCCTTATTGGAGTTCTTTTACAATTAGGCATTGTATCGATGTCATGAATGTCTAGAAAAATGTCTGTGATAGTGTCATTGGTACTCTGTTGAATATACCAGGTAAGACTAAAGATGGGATAAAATCCAGAATGGACCTATGTGAAATGGGAATAAGGATAGAATTAACATAAGTAGTTAGTAGTGATCATAGAACATACTTACCTCTCACTTGTTACATGTTGCCTTAAAAGGAGAAGAAAGCTTTTTGTGAATGCTTGGTAAATGTTAAGGTGCCACATTATTACTCATCCAACATTTGTACATTGGTATCAATGAAAGATCTGAAGTTGATAGGTCTTAAATCTCATGATTGTCACATTCTAATGCAAGAAATATTGCTCGTGGCAATTCGATCTATATTTCCAAAGCATGTAAGGCTTGCAATCACCATACTTTGTTTCTTTTTCAATAATCTATGCAACAAAGTTATTGACCTTGATACTCTTGCTAAATTACAAAGAGAAGTGGTTGTTACCCTATGTCAGCTTGAGATGTATTTTCCTCCTTCATTCTTTGATATCATGGTACATCTTGTTGTCCACTTGACTAGGGAAGTGAAAATATTGGGACTAGTTTTCTTGCATTGGATGTATCCCTTTGAATGATACATGAGAATTTCTAAAGGTGATGTTTGAAACCGTTATCGGCCTGAAGGGAGTATTATTGAGGGTTATGTGGTGAGAGTGGTTATGGATTTTTACAATGACTTTTTGAGTGCTAATGACGCTCATGTTAATGACAAGAATATTGAGGAGCATTTTGGCAAAGGAATTTTGGGATCACAGATGAAAGTAATCAGCTGTGAGCAGTTGGAACAAGGTCACTTGTATATTTTACACAACATCGATGAAGTGAGTGTTTATATCGAGGAACATACCAATTTCATCAAGAGACAATATCCTCAAACCAATTCAATGTGGCTTGCTAGAAAGCATAACAAGACATTTATTAAGTAGTTTGAAGATAAATTCTTACATCAACTATCTCAAACACCAGATAATTTTACTAAAACTATCAAATGCCTCGCCTTTAAACCAAAATTGAATATTATGTCTTATGAAGGGTTTGACATAAATGTATTCTCATAATACACAAAGTGTCAAGATGATAAGAGTGTCGTCCAAAATAGTGGGGTCACCCTTCAAGCGTCTTCATTGTTTTTTACAAGTGCAAAGGATAAGAGTCCACGTGAAGCTAAAATGTCATATTACGGTGTCATTGAAGACATATGGGATTTTGACTATGTAGATTTCAAAATTCTTCTCTTTAAATGTAATTGAATTGATAACACCAAAGGAGTTATAGTGGATGAATTTGGTTTCACATTAGTGAACTTTGAAAAGATTGGTGAGAAGGGTGAACCGTTCATATTGGCATCATAGGCGAAACAAGTATTTTATATTGATGATCCTGCAAATGATAAACGGTCGGTTGTTCTTCATGGTAAAAGACAGTTCATTGAAGATCCTATAGATGAAGAAGAGTACTATGATAAGTATGATGACTCCAGTCCATTCTCAGTTGGGTTGCCAACACTACCAAATATTGAAGCTAATGATGACTTTTATGTGCGTGGAGATCACAATGAAGGATTGTTAATTGATAAAAGATCACAATATTAGAGGCATGCATGTTTATATTTTTTATATGTTTTATTTTTATGAATGTGAACTTTACAATGTTTTATTATCTTCTAATTATGTCAAATGCTAAATGTTTGATTTTTTAAATGACACTTTCAGATGGATGAGCATGAGAATGATGACCATGATGATGATTACCATGAGGGTGAGGATACCAATGTGCCACCTCACAATGTAAGTTTTAAAACTATATCCTATATTTCTATCTATATGTTCATTTATAGTTATATCCTATAAGTGTGTGTTTTCTGTCAAATTTTTGGTTGGTGATGTACACCCTGAAGAAATTGGGGCACTTGATGAGCAACAAAAAAAAATTGTGAAAGTGAGGGGCATCACAATGATGAACAAGTTAATACATTAAAGGGGCATTGGACCCAAACTGGCTGTGGATTTCGATCATGCAGGAAATGCAGTTGGAGTGAACCGCAACTCATTTATTTCATATCTTGGGTTTCTTACTCGCAACCATTGTAGTCTTATTTTTGAATCCTGACATAAAGTTCCTAAGGGGAAGAAAGACTTAGTATGGAAGGAACTATATGTGAGTTATTATTATTTGCAATTTTATTTTTGTAGATTACTAATTTTTAGGATACTAGTTAATAGCAATTCTATTTGTAGAGTATATTTGATATGGATGAAAAGCTTCATTGTAAATGCGTGATGCAATGTTGTGGGAGGGTCCTAAGGAACTATAGGACAAATCTCACCCAAGATTACATACGTGATGCTGAGAAGAGGTTCTTGATTGATTTCCAATTCTAGACATTGATCACTTTTTGACTAACTCTACACTAATAAATTTTTTTATATTCTCTTTAAAAAATAAATTTAGGAAGAAGGCAACCACTGAGCAATGGAACTACCTGGACACCAAAGACTAGGAGGAGTTTTTTACCCAAAGAAAAATGGATGAATTCAAGGTATTAAGCGCTCCTAATTTAATTAATATATGTTCTTATGTATTCACCTATTCAAGATTAACATTTAGTGTTACTAACCAAATCGATATGCTTACTAACAAGGCTATCAACGGTGCTCAAAGAGCAAGGCATACACTGAATGTGCATGACCACACAATGGGTCCAAGATGCTATGTAGGCATTCACCAAAGACTACAGACTGAGTCTACTGCTCAGTCTGCTGCTACTCAGGCGACTACAAAGTCCTCTACTATTGGTCCCGCAACTCTACCTCGCCATGCTATATGGATAGTTGGGAGGAAAAATAAGAAGAGAGATATAAAAAATCCCGCAACTGCTGAGGTGGCTGCAAAAATGGTAAAATTCAACTCTTAGAGAAATCGATTGATATTGATTATTGTTATGTTTACTTACCAATTTCTGTTGATGGCGATTAGCGGGAGCTACATGAGTAGAGGAAGGAAGGAAAGTTCATCCTTGAGGGAACAAGGGATGAATCAACAGTTGCTTTGGGTAATCCAGAGCATCCTGGACGTATTAGGGGTTCAGGCACTGGTGTGGGCATCGAAGCGTTCTTTGGGCCATCACAACACAAACCAGTCCCAAAAGCGGGACTTTCACAAGCTGAGGTAACTTATTCTTTTTTTAGAATGTTATTGCAAAACAGAATTCAATAATCAAAAGCTAGCATTTCTTTTTTCCATATATAGGTAGTTCAATTAATTAATAGGAGAGTTGAGGAAGCACTTGATAGGAGAGTCGAGGAAACACTTGATAAGAGACTCAATGAAGCAATTAGCAAGTGGCAGGCGTCTCAAACTGCCACTTAGATAGTACCTGTAGCGGGCCGCTCTTCTCCTACTGTAGAGGTTGGGAGTAAACCTGTAGACCCACCACCTAGCACGTATGATGTAAGTATTTTTATGACATATATAGTAGCTAGTCTTTTCAAGATGATATGTTTATGTATATATGTATATAACATTCTTTACGTAAATTTGTAGGGGTTGAAGCCATGTCGTTTAAAAAGTCAAGAATATATCGTTGTAGAGGCACATGCTTACCCAGCCCTTCCAGGGGACATGAGTCATGGGACTCCAGTACCAGCTGGTGTGGTTTTTGTGAGCCCGATACATATACTCCCCAATTGGAGGGATCTTCCACTACCATATGCCCACCCAGATTCTGAAATGCTTGGTGACACAGAAGGCAGAGTGATAATGTGGCCCAAAGCGGATGTCGTCTATACTAATATTGTATGGTAAATTTACATTACGTTAATTTGTTAGTGTGTATATATGAGTCAATTGATCTAAAATTATATATACATGTCAAAAGGCAGACACCCACTACATCTTGGCCTCTACCTCCACCTCCTAAAGTATCAAGTTGGCTTCTAAGGGACCTACACACCTCATTAGGTCCTAGTTGTAGGGGTATGGCAGTATGGATAGGCGAACATGATTCAAATTTCCCTATAAATGTTACTATTCTGGAGGATACTACAAGTCAATCATACGATAACAATCTACTTATACAAGTTTTGCATACGTATTAATGTATACGTAATACAAGTTTTGCATACACATTAATGAATACGTATTAATACAGGTCAATCATACGATAACAAGCTATTCATATAAGATATTTTGGAGTTGTTTCGTTATGATTGGATGAACACATCTATGATAGAGTTGTAGATATGGTGAGATCTTGTTTATACATCCATATAGCTTGTTTTATATATGGTGATCTGGTTTCTTATATATTAATGCATATGTAATATATGTTTTGCATCCACTTACACATGATATGTATATATTTTACATTTTCTCATGTGGGATTTTTGGTTCCATATTTGATTAGTATTGTAGATACAGACCCTTCTTCCGTTACTTCATATTGTTGTGCTACTTTTGAATATTTTGGTAAACATAAGAAGACGGTGATAATAGCTCCATTCAATGTCGAGTAAGTTTACTTTGCTTATAATTTGGACTTAAGAAAATTATATTTTTATTGTGGATTTTGAGTTATTAATTTTTAACTTTCTTACCTGTAGTGGTAGGCATTGGGAGTTACTAGTTATTGTCTAGATCCAGTGGGGAAGGAATTGAATACATTATATGGACACAATGAAAATGCCATTATTCCCATGAGAAATATTTCATATTTTTATATCCGTTAACATCTGTTATCACATTACTATTTAATTATGCAATTTAATGTGTTACATTAACATGTAGGGATTTACAAGAGTTCGAAAAAGCTAGAGGAAAGGTCCCCAGGAAAAAGAATTAGCCACTAATTTGGGAGAATGTGAAAGTAATTTCCCGACTCTAATGTATATATTATTTATGTGAACTGTGCTTATTTGTATTTTTGAATATTTTGTATGTTTCAATTTATAGTGTGCTACATAAGACAACGGCAAGGCATGTACCTACTATGTGATGCGATTTATGGACCTAATCATCAAACATGCCACAATGGAAATCGATACCATACATAAGGTATTATATATAGTATCATTAGATAATATGAAATATATCAATCTTATTATATATTATTAATTATATATACATCATTCTCTTTGCAGGTGTTTAAAACTGACTTCAGTACATGTGGAAAGTTATTAGATGTACATACTCCCTATACGAGGGAGGAATTAGATGTTGTAAGATAAGAATGGGAAAAAGCCCTACATGTAGTGGGAATTTTTAAATATAATTGGGGTTCTGATGACGATGATGATGATGAATAAAGAAAGATATTTCTAAACATTGTTCTCATAATTATTTTTGTGTGAATGTGAATGACTTTTTCTAAATTGTCATATGTGTGAATGTGAATGATTTTTCTGATCAATTACATGAATATTTCTACATGTGTCTGAATGTGAAAAGAGATGAAATGAATGGAACTGAATGTGAATGTAAATGACTTTGCAAGTTTCTACATGTATCTGATCAATACATATGTCTGAAAGTGAATGAATTTGCAGGTTTGTGGCCTGTTGTTAGATGATATAAATAGATGCTATAAACCTATAGTTCAGAACTGAACTGCAGGTTCTGCATCCTACTGAAAAGCCATACATCAGGCCTGCAAACTTATAAGAAAAAAAAATTAGAACATAGGTGTCGATTATTGGTATAAAACTGACACCAAAGACATACGACATCGGTTATTAGCAAAAAACAGACGTCTTTGTGCCCTCGCTGGCTTGGTGGGGGAAAGGGTAATGGCGTAGGTTTTTGTTTAATAATCGACATCTTTAACCATGATATAGTATTGGTTTTCTTTACTAACTGATGCTTATAGTTCCCTTGTTGGCACATTTTTGCTGGAGGGAAGGGTTATGGCATCAGTTTTTGTTTAATAACTGACGTCTTTGATCATGATATAGTGTCAGTTTTATTAAGAACCGACACTTATAGTTCCCTTGCTGGCATGTTTTTAGTGGTGGGAAGGGTTATGGCGTCGGTTAGAAACCAATGCCGAAGGTGTTGACTTTTAGCGGTGCCCACTTGGGTGTCGCTTGGAAAACGACACTAAAGCCTCTAAATAACTGATGCCAAAGGCCTTTTTTATAGTAGTGATCACAACCTTTTCTTTTCTTGAGGATTTTTGGAAACCTTGCTTCCTTTCCTCTACTATTTATAGGGGCATGACATATGGATTTTGAGAGACATATATGCATGCTCTTATACATGAATCCTAGTTGTCATCGTCCCAAAAAGAGAGAGGAGAAAAACTGTGATGCTTGCATGCCATCAAGCAGAAGGCTACTTCTTACCACCGGCTTAGGAAGACGTCGAGTTCTAGTCCATCTGGTTGAATGAAGTAGAGATGTATATGTTGAGCGCCTGCATTCTGAGGACTTCAACGATGATGGTCTGTGCACGTGAGGAACAATGTACATCACTGTTCAAAGGGGCATTGCTGAACTCACTCTATGATGAGCTATATTCTGTGCACCCTCCTTCTAAATACATTGTTATTGATGAGATCTACTAGTAGGGTATGTAGAAAAAAAATTATTATTTCAGATGCGCTTGTCACCTCCAAAAAACACAACAGTGGTATCAAAGTCGCGTCGATTTATCGTGTATTTGGATTTATTTCCATACAATCAAAATTTTGTATATAGTCTTTTGTGGTTGCATGTGATGTGAACCTAAAATTGTTAATGTGCATATCTAACCTACTTCTACAGTTGCCACAGACCTATTATTATTTTTACCTGAAGGATGAGCTCAACCATCGAAAATTTTAATTCTTCCTAATACACAAATGTGAATTTTTGTAGACCTTTCATGGGTGCTGCACCTGAGACCTCATAAGGGGAGGCCTCCCCTCGACCCCCACCTGTTTCACTTGTCACCTCCACAAAACCCAATACTAACCTAATAATCAGGGTTACACATGACATATACTTTTGGATTGCTAACTTTAGTTAAGTATTGTGGAATGGAATTAGGGTTTGTGCCCTTCTTCCTAATCTAAACCCAAATATGATCCTAAACCCTTACTTAGGGTCGAGTATAGTTTAATTTAATTAAGGCGACAGTGACACTTTAGGATTTACATACATACATATTAAAGTTGATTGTTTGATTTACTTGCTTGATTGGATAATATGCTTAATGACTACAAGATCTGCATGTCACTACAAAAAGTATGTGGTTACGCTTATGACTACCCACAATATAGTTTTTCAATATTTTTTGAGGATTTCTTGAGGATTGAACAGTTAAATGTTGAGTGTTTATATACATTTTGTTCAATTAGAATGACACTATGAATATCATGTAATGTAAAATATCATATTCTAAACCCTAGTCTGATGAGTATCAAGGGGTGATGCACATGAGTCTTGGAAGGGATAGTGATCACACCCAAGATAATATATCAAGTAAGGGCTAGAATATGTATTGAAAATTCCATCTCTTATTTACAAGTAATTGATTGATTATATGGTGTTAGCATACTTGCTCACTTTCATGCACTCTGCATAAACAATATATTTTGTGATGCTAATCTGTGCTTTTGTTTCACATTGTTTTAGGTACATGCTAAATATGAAGATATCAGGACATGATAAACCACATGAAATTACATGAAGGCATTTAAGCTAAGTAAGGAATATTAGATAGTCACTTCTTCTCATATGTATAGTTCTTGTGTAAGAAATTCATGTAAGTACTCTTTCAAGGAGCATTTTTTAAACCATATTTGAATTAATGAAAATTATTTGCTATTATATTTTATTTGATAAAATCTGGATTGTTGGGAAATTTAGGTCGAGGCACTCAACTTTTTGAGTCTTCCTTAATTAGGGAATTCTGAAAAGTGAGGTTGTTACAACAATATAGTGAATCTATTACCTACGTATTATGGTTCCTAAAGGGTCATACACATAGAGATAGCTTGAAGAAAGGTTGAATTGGACCTTATCATAATTTTTATAATAAATTCTGAGACCTAAAAGTCAATTTTGAGGACCTACATAAAATATGGACCTAGACTTGAGAAATAAGTTTCCATAAATCAGGGAGTCCAAAACCTATATATGATATGAGAAGAGGCCTTCAATACATGCACTCAGACGCTCTCATTGTTACCTTTAAGGTTTGTGAAATCCGAAGAGCAAGATGGATAGAGGAAGAGGGAGAGATGAAGACTATCAACTTTTGTCTTCTTTGAGCACTCTGTTGGATGGTATTAAGACGAGCTCACACAACAAATTCATTTCAGATGAAGATCTTCACTGAGGATACAAGAATCGAGGTGATAGTAGAATGATGCCATCCGCCACAGTTGTAGACGACAAAACATGGTGATCCTCCATGAACACATATTAAGGAAGGGTCTCACTAGAGGAACTTTGTGATCTCGCCACATGGGGCACACAGATCAAGACAAAGAACCTTTACAGTGGAACATTGTGATCCTTTGCACACATTCACAAAGGAACACTACGATCCTCCAAAGGTGACTTTAGGGTTGAATTTTTTTGGGAACAAATCCATCTATGTGACCTTGGCATCTATGCAAAGCATCAACTGATTCCCAGAATCTATCGCTGATAATTACCAACATATTTCTATGATTAGCCAGCTGAACAATAGTTCCCTAAATGCATTTTGAGGTGACTTCCATAATGCCAACCCCTCCCCCCCAAAAAAACAAAAGAGTTCTGACTATTAGTTTGGTAAGATCCAAAGATGATGTAGATTGGAGGGTCCAGATCTACATCGAGCATTACAATTCAAATATTTGGAACCTCTTTGATGAAAAGGAATAAACTTGATAACCCTAATATAGTTTTGTTGTGTAACATGGATCATTCTTGAAGAACTCTTAGGAAAATTTTATTCCACTGTGTTTTATATTCTCAAGATTCCTACAAAACCAACAATCACAGGAGGTTCATGGACATCATGGAGGGTTTTATAGGGTTCTGATGACCTAAGGATGTACGAAGATGAAAATAGGAAGGGAGACACATGAGAAATAGGGGAAAAGTAAGTCAAGATATAGACATGGGCATAGATACTAGAAAACCCTAGCTTATATAGGACAATTGGGTGCAGATAGAGGTAATGGAAGTAAAGGATAAAAAATCAAAGGGAGTGAGGGAAATATGAGGGAGAGAGAAAGTGAGATTTATTTTTTATTTTGTGAATATTTAGGCATTAGGGAAATGAAAACAATCAAAGTCAGGAGACATAACCCATGCCCTCAGATCCAAATCATGTGGCTCTAAAAAAATCCCAAATATAGCCAATTAGGTTTTCCAAATACACAACATGATGGAGAGAAGGATTAAATCCAAAATTAAGGTGTGATAGGAGATAAATCCAAAAGTTTTAGGAAAGTAAAGATATAACCTAATAATATTATCAAGCATTTCTGAGATAGAAGAGACATTAGTTTCCCCCTCCCTTAAGGTCATGCCAGAGCCCATATGACTGCAAGGGTGGTAATTAAAGTGCACAATAGTGGATTCAAACTTGAGTCCCCCAAGGGGACAAGCGTTAACTAGATTGCCTGCATTACACTCGTCGGGTAGGTTATTAATCATTTAAAATGCATCTTTCTTTCCTTATTAATTTGAGGGAACAAACAAGGTTTAAATAAAGCCAAATTTGACACCTATACTAATTACGTAATGTAGAACATATATGTACCATTAGTTTCTACTATTGAAATCGTCCATTATTTTATTTAATATTTTATTCTTTTCTTTCCTTAATGTAATGAAGGAATCTGGGATTACCAATTTAACATGAAACTTGTCCCACAAGCTAGAAAAAACATGAGGATTTTGAATGCACTTGTAATTTCTTATTTAGATATGATTTATTAAGTTATCAAATGAACTTGTGCTAAAGGGTTCTATACCATATTTATTAACCAAAAAGTATATTATGGATGATGTATTAAACTTAGATAAGGATTTTCATAACATGAATGACTTTCTTTCACCCTTAATGCAACTATGTCAATTATTGAATCCAAGTTACCTTGTAATGACATTTAGTGATATTTTACTCCTCATTAGAAACAACCCAATTATTCATTATTCTATATATCCTTTTTGTGGCCATTGGGATGGTTTTTACCATTATTATTGAGAGAGGAAGTGCCAAATTAATTTATATACTATTAAACTCATTATTTGGTTTAGTGGAAATAACTATGATATTCATGTATTATTTACTGTATAAATTGGTGTGCCTTTTATTACTATAAGAAAAACCAAATTATATTTCACCATTGCTAATAGTTCTTAAGACTAGATAGGTATGACTAATACCCAATTTGGGAGTTTAAACTTTAACTAAACCCAAAAGAATCCAAACCTCAAGATTAGGATTTTAAGGGATAAAAGATTAGATTTTGGTATGTTACATTATAGACATTAGTCATCAGGGTAGTGATGAGTCTGGCAAGGCATCAGATTGTGGTCCAATGGTCATTAGCATCAACCTCTATTTGGTGGTGAGCTCACCATCAATGAGTGGATGAAGGGAATTTTTGGCATCATCTCACCGATGAGGATGATTAGTTTAGGTAGAACCATCGGTAAGTGGCCAATGACTCGTCTGTGAGGTTCCCTTGATGCTCCCTTGGCCATCCAAACTTTCGAGGGGCAGTGATAAATCTCCATGCTGGTTTTAGCCCTTTTTCCCACAAAACACATAGAAATACAAGCATGGCGTGAAGTATTCATAAAGTGTGAGGAAAAAGAGATTTATTAATATAAAATCTAGAATGCTAAGAATAATGAGGAGAAATAGGCATGTTACACTCATAAAATTTGATGTTATCAGGGGAAAACTATTGACACTCTATTTTTTATCACTCAACATAAATTCTTGATTAAGGTCAATTATCAGACTAATGACATAGTCCATTCCCCACATGTTTTGCATTTTTCCTCCTATTTAATCCATCCTTCCTCACTCACTTTTACCAATTCGAGGCTTTTTGTGAAGAAACCTTCTTTTCATATTCAAAGTACAATTTTCTCTTCAATTCTACTTTTTATAAGCATTTTTTTCATAAATTTCCTAGTTGAGCTATCATGAACATTTTAGCATATTCAAATTCCCTTTCCATATAAATTTGAGAAATAATCCTAAATTATCATTCTTTATTCAAAAACCATGATTTTACTTGATTTTTTCTAGAAAGTTCCTAAAGTTACTAGAAAATTGGGGAACATATTTTATCCAACCTAGGATAACTAATGGATTTGAGCCCTATATTAATGCTATTAGGCTACCAAAATGATAACCTAACTTCTTTATCTACTTCTATATGCTTTAACTACCATGTCCACTTTAACTTCCTTAGTTGTTTCTATCATCTTAATACTACATATATGATACTACTATCCATTTGTATTAGTCTGGTTTGGAATAAAATATGAGATATTGTTCTACAACCGCACCTGCTTATTATTTTCTAGCACATCCAATATTGATCCTAATCACTTGTGAGTGGTCTCCTCTATAGGAGGTCCTGAGGTGATTAGGACCCCAAGATACCTAAAACATAGGACTCTAGGGTAATTTTAGAAAGGACGTGAACATATCCATCCCTACAATGCCACTAAAAATATTTTTTTTTCTTTATATCATTTCCATTTTGTCTTTTGTTGTAATCAACCAAAAATTGGTCTTTTCTTCAATCGCATGAAAATGCCTCAATATTGGTTTACCGGGAGTGGTGGGAGTGCTCACCCTTCGCAACTTGTAACAAGATCGTCGAACATGCATTATCTAGGGTTTTTTTCTTCTTTTATTTTCATATCTATCCAACTCATACGACAAATCAGAGTTCCACCGTGGATTCACAACATCTTATTTTAATTTTTCTTATTTATATAATATATATGGTGGCAACTACAAATACTTACCTTTTATTTTTTGTGTGACCGTCGAGCTAAGTTTCACTACCAAAAACATATATCAAAAGTATGTTTTTTAATGGTGCAACATAAGGATATAATTCCAATAGGAGATATAAATTATATCACATGACTCACAATAATCCCCAAGTGTCAGTATACCTAAAAACAAATGTTAAGAAATCATTATTCAAAGTTAATGGGGGTAGTATTAAAGTACATAGAACAACATGTGATCATTGTAGTGACTTCAAGTCTAAGGATAATAGTCACCACTATGAAATTGTGACGTCTATGAATACTATGATATGGCCTCCATGTGTCATTATAAAGGTTGTCTAGTACAATTCGTTCTCTAACAAGTACCTATTTGTATGATTTGTTGTCCAACATCATGATTAAAGAGACTTAATCATCTGTTAGCACACACACACACTAGCCTTATGTACTATTTTTGTCTTATTATACCCATAATGATATTTGACTAGGAACATACATATTATTTAATGTTCATGTGCTCAACCCAAATCATATGTCCTTGTGTTAAAACATTCTTAGGACAATGTATTGTTTAATGATTATCTCAATACTAAAAAAATATTATAAGTAGAATTATTTATATTTGTTATTAAGTAAAGGGGTTTGCTACAGGAACAAGAAATACGACCAGAAATGGGATCCTTTTTGTCCCCACAAATGCATAACAACAAAATAGAGGAGGGAAGCAAGTTACTTCCCTCCTCTATTTTGTGGTTATGCATATGTGGGGACAAAAAAGGTCCCATTTCTTGTTCATGTAGCATTATTCTTAAGTAAATCATATACAAAGTATATCATTACAATCACCACATGATGTCTCTTAGGACATACAACCAACATGTTACACCAATGTAATTATTTATACTATGTAATATATGTTTTGTTGTGGGGTGCTTGAATTATAGAGGGGAATGAATGGAATGAGAGATAAGATGACAAATGGGAAGGATTTGGGAGATGCAAGATTGTGGGAAAGTGGGAGGAAAAATTTCTCTCCAGGAAAGAGAAAGGGCGTGGGTAAAAACAACGAGATTGTATAGTTTATGGTGGAGATTGATTATTTGAGAAGATTAATTAGTTATTTAGACATGTTAGATGTTGATGTAAAAGTAGGGCATATTGTTCCTTTTATTGGAGCTTGATGCGGTTGTGGAAAGGAATGATAGGTGAAGAGGTGGCGTAGAGAAAGGAAGTCATGGTGGGAGAATTTGTGGAGAGTGGGAGATAGTGTAGAAGAGGGAAGGAGAGCACATTGGGAGAGACAAGTATGTGGAAAGAGGAAAACGGGGAGAAGGGTAGCGAAAATCGTTTGTTAAAGATTGTTTAGTATTCTACGTATATGGGATGCTGAGGAGAGAGAAATAAGTCATAAAATAGCTAACTTTGCAAGTCAAATATGTTGGTTTGTTGTAGTGTACTAGGACATAGTGGCATTTTCTTGTTCATTTGTTTGTGATGCAACGTTTAACCGCTTGTTCTATAAACTTAAAATAAAATCCTAAAGATAGGAAGAAGAGGGACAAAGAGTAGAAAAACTTAAAAGGAGAGAGTATTAAAAGAAGAACCAAGGGTTTTGCATGCCTGTATTTCTCAAAGGAAAAAAAAAATGCAAACCGAATTCGTATGTACTAAATCTAAAAGACAGCAACACGTGTATATATGACAAGAAAAACCAATATATGTACACACGTCGCTTGTAGATCATCAATAGGAGACAGATAACCTATTGAAGCCTTTATTTCAGTACACTTTATTGGTGAGGGAACTTGAAACCACAATCACGTACGAATGATTCGACCGTATCGAATCAGCGGTTATCGACAAGCGATCATCAATCAATCAAACAAAACCTATAGTAAACTATCAAGATTGGGCAACAGTGGTTGTCTTGCGGCAGACCCGGGCTTCTGGGTAAACTTTGCCGGTACGGCAGAGATAGCCTTGGCTTGGCGCACAGTGGGAGTCCTTGGAGCAGATGCAGAGCCCTTCGAGTGCGCAGCCGTCGGCGTCGATGACGAGGCTCTTCCCTCTAAGTCCAAGCACCGCATCCGTCCAGTCTGACGAGAAGAGCCCATCTGGGTCGAACCTTCCCATTGCCTGCACGAACTGGTTTGCCTTGTCCCCAAGCTTCTCCCTAAAACCCAAGAAAGCGACGTTCCTGTTCTTCCCTAGGTGGGGCAACCCCTTGTACTTGAACACAGCCATCTGCTCGATCTCCTCCAGGACATCCTCGTTCAGCCGCGGCGTCTTGGCGTCGCGAGCGCGGTAGTATGTGATGTCGATGTCCACGGAGTCGGCAAGCTTGCCAAGCAACGCCGTGGACCCGCGGACAAACCTCATGAGGAAGCCCGAATACAGCTCCGTGCCACAGAGGGAGTTGGGGTCGGCGTCACGGAGCTTCTTGACGTCGGCGATGAACGAGGAGATGTTTGCCATGGAGATGCTAACAGTCGTCTGGTGGTAGAACAGTCCACGTATCCTCGGGTCCCACCCGCACGCGGTTTCCATGTTGTCCTCCTTACTGAACAGGCACGACCCAGACGTCTGCATGTCGCTCTGGTTGCCGATGACAGGGTACCCTGTGAACTCGAGGATGCTGCCGTCGTTGTTCTTCAGCCCCTGGCCGGTCTCCAGCAGTGTGGTCACTTGAATCTTTGAAGTCAAGCACTTTCCACGGGAATCTCCGGCCAGCTCGAAGATATCCTCCGTGATTCGGGTGGTTGCGATGAGTACAGATGGCTGCGGCCGGAACCCGGTGAAGTCGTTCTTGCCCTTGCCTGGGAAGGAGATCGGCAGCCGCACGTCGTCACGGAACACCACACGCGCCTGGCTCGGGTACCATGTGACATCGCCGAACTCGGTGGCGGCGGCGAACCCGGGGATGGTCGTCTCGAACCCCGTGTCCTGTTGCACCCGGTTCGAGATTGCTCGCTTGAACATGGGTTGCAGCTGCAGCGTGATCTGCATGTACAGTGCGTGCGTGCGTGCGTGCTTGCATTAATTAATGAATGCATAACTCTTTTTTTTTTTTCTTACGAAAAGCTGGTTAATTTCTTGCATCTACGTTCAGTATCATCATTCTTAAGAAATTTTGACTTGTATTTGCAATTGACTAGATATTGTCCGACGACATGGATGATCTAGCATAGCATATCCTATTCCAACGTCAATCCTTATCTACTCGATTTGTCTAAGATGAGATGTTGACTTGTATTTGCAATTGACTAGATGAGATAGTGTACAGTCATACCTATATAAAATTGGCGTGATACATATCATTTTTTTTAATATAAAACACATCAATCGTTCATATTTAATCAAAATATGGCACATTTAATATAACCATTACATAAATGTGCGCGCACAGTGCAAAAATACTGACTTGATGACTTGTATAATAACTTGTATGATAGGCGTGTTTAATTTAAGGTGTGTTTTAAAATATAGTCGAAAATAGTCTTCGATTCATTCTTTCAAATTGAAACTTTTGTTTGCGTCATTGCCGACATCATGTAACATAGTTGGGTGCCATGTGATATGTCTTATGAACACAAGTAGAATATGTGACCCCAAACACACAAGGCATTTGTGAATTGTTAAATACGTGGAGTTGGGATGTATGTAATTTCTATAGGTGTGAGGGTTTCATATATTATTATTATTATTTTTCTGTTGAGGGAGTGTGAGTTGTTGTTGTTTGGTCTCCACACCACATGGACGCATCATTACAGATCTGCACTCAGATACCTCAAAAACGCGAAATCCGTGGTGGGGGGTCGGAGTAAAGAAAATGGGGTTGTCCATCAAAACTAACTCAAATCAGACCACCGAGGTGGCCGCCGGGATGGTGAATCCGGTCCCGTTTACGCTGAACATGATTATTAACGCCACCTCGCTCGCACTGTGACTTTTAGTAGATAGAGATTATTAACGCTGAACATGACTTTTATTGAACGTCAGTAGAAGTCGAAGTTGCTGCATCAGCTATAGGTGTCGTTTTCCCGGTGAACTTACTACCTCCGTGTAAACCAAGTAAACACGATTCGTGAGAGTAGGATGTCCATTACTTGGCGGAGAGTGCATTGCAAGTCCAGAGTGAAATAATTGTGGTAGGTTTTGGTGCAGCTGCGAGCTGGCAGACTTTGACTTGACTTACGTGCATACCTCCGGCATGTGGGATGTCCATAAAGATGTCACAAGATATAATACAATCTGATATATTAGTTTTACCAGGCCGGTTTGGATGCTTTAAATCCCACCACCATCTTCTTTAGTAGATAGAGACAAAGGAGAGGCCGAAAGCTAGGGACTGGCATGAAAACGACCTAGTGTTGCGACTTAATATATTTATACCTCTAATTATTTTGATTTTGTGCGGAATTCATCAGATAGTGATTTTCCTGTCACACATACGAATGACTTGTGTGGGGCCTTACTATATACTCCTGTCCTTGTCACACACCAAGCCCACATGTTAAAAGAAGACCGATTCTTGCCTTATACTTAGAACGTAATATGGATGTTAAAAATTAATTTACGTTATTAAAAAAATCGAATAACTAGTCCTTCATTTATACATGAACTTTACAATAGGTTCAATTTATTCAATTATTATATATGTGGAACTCAAATAACAAATTAATTAACCAGATAATGATAAGAGGGAACGGGTCGCTGGTAGAGCAAATTGATATGCATTCTACCTACGCAAAGGACAAATAATAATCCACCGAAACTTTTCACTCATATGGTCCTAGAAATCCAACCTTATACCTAAAACGATAGCAAGGGCATAACAGATGATTGATGGTTTTCAGACGGGTCATACTCGCATCTTGTTGTTGATTAAAGCGCAAAGCACCCTTTGAAGGATTTAGACCCCTCCTTCTCGTAATCTATGTCAGTAGTCAGCTTGTACTGCGGCAAGAGTATGTTTTGTGCAATCAAAACATGATGAGTGATTTGGAGGTCTGACAGAATGATTCCAAACCGACATATCGAGAATGAATTGTATAACCAGTCATGTATTCGATCGTGTGGATGGAATGATATGTACGCGCGCATCCAAGTAAACACACAGGAAAAGAAGAATGAAAAATTGTGTATCTATTCTTTTCTTGTGATTTTCTGTTTGTTTGTGTAGATGTCGATTTGAGTGGATATCAGTACTGATGAATGGATTACGTGCCTTAATATCAACTGTGTGTGGACAGAATAGACAATCAATCTATAACACTCTAATAATATATTTCAGCATACCTGAGTGACTACGCCGAGAACCCCGAACGAGACCTTAGCGGCAAGTAGATCAGCGTCGGCCTCAGTGAGCGTGACCACCTTGGCAAACAGGCCTGTGACGGGGTCAGGACCAGGAGTAGCCACCACGATCCTCATACCAACCACATACTCATGCACAGCCGATCCTTTCCCGAACACCGAGCTGCCGTGGGACCCTGTCGCAAGCAACCCGCCGAGGGTCATCCCTTGCCAGTACGGTGTATACGGCAGCGCCAGCCCTCGAGCCGCCGCGGCGTCCACAAGCTGCCGCAGCGTGACACCGGGCTCGAACGTCATGAGTCCCGAGGCGACGTCGGCGCTCACGACCTTGTTGAAGTTGAGCGTGCTGATCACCAACCCCGAACCTGAGGGTCCGCCGGGGCAGGACAGCTTAGGCATGCTGTGGGCGTAGATGGTGGACACCTTCATCTTCTGCTTAGCCTTGGAGGCCGCCGAGACGGCGTTGAGGACGTCGGATTCGTTTGTAGGGAACACGGCGGCGGCCACGCGGCAGGTGGAGCGGTCCGGGTAGGTGGCGTAGGCGTTGATCACGGTGCAGTTCTTGTTGCCGGCGGACGTGCATGTCACGATTGGGCCGGGAGGTGAGGCGCGGACAAATACGGCGGTGAGGCCGAGCAGCAGGAGGAATGGAACCACCGCTGCTGCCGCACACCGCGGCAATGGAGCCATGTTTGCTGTTGGTGGACGAAGCAGCTCAGCTGGGAAAATAATCTCTAGTTCCGCTTGTCCAGCGGGTTGCAGCTGCCTCATTAATGGGAACAAATGCCTAGATTTATAGTGCAAACCGGTCGACGTCGGTGGCAGGCGGACAAGGAAATGACGAGGAAACCTACTTATTAAAATATAAGCAAATAGTAATGGTCAAGTGCCAAATGGAGGACACATTGTTTGCTTCGCAATTATCCCATTATTCTTATACGTAAAAGTTTTATCCTGTTTTCTTATGTGGCCCCCACCCAAGAGCACAGAACATATACATCCTCTCTTTCAACGCACGATAAATAGAGAAGAAGGCAATCATAATCGTATCTATTCTACTATAAAAAAAGCGAATGCATGTTGTTGCGCTCTTCTTGATAAAATCAGTTGCCGCAAACATCTCAACTTTTCTATCACATTCCTTCTTTCAAACGTAAGTTTCAAAATCAATAAAGTTTTCAAATTTCCTATAAAACAATTATGAGAATTACCATTATCCTTTTGGCAAAATTTATTTTTCAAATATTTTATGTAAAATAAACACGTTCAATGGGGCACGTGCATGTGCACGTGTGTGTTAACTAGTATACATATAGAGACAAGTATTAGACCCAGCTCTGATGCTATAACCTAACTCAATTAGAATCCATATATTTACACGAATGGGCCATGCTGAAATTGTGATCCGGAGTTTTTATATGGGTCGCATCAGGACTAGGGTAAAAACAGATCTAAGAATCTACATATTCTCTCTCTCTCTCTCTCTCTCTCTATATATATATATATATATATATATATATATATATATATATATATATATAGAGAGAGAGAGAGAGAGAGAGAGAGAGAAAGAGAGAGAGAGAGAGAGAGAAGTCAGAGTATACTAAAGTGTACCAGAGAAGCTATATAAAGTTACAATTTGAAAAAAGAGTAAATATGACAAAGGAAAAGTAACTCATCCAACAAAAAAGTAACGGTGTAATGTATAACGTAACTTATTCAACTGGAAAAGTAACACAAGAAACCAAAAGGTAACTATGTAAATTACAGCGTAACTATCAAAAATACTTGTTAAGTTTTTTTTGGTGAAAGCATCATATCTCCAGGTGAGTCTAGTACGATTGTGGTGGACACCAAGGCTGTGGGAGGGGAGATGATGGTGGTTGTGGTATACAGACATGCCCGTTCTTCAGTGCGGCCGTGGTATTATCAAGGGTGAAGATAACAAAGATTCGTATTTCTATTTATAAAGTAATTCTGATGACCTTTAAGTAATTATATGAACTGTAAAGTAACAGGAACAACTAAAAAGTAACTGGTGCACACAAAACGTTTCTTTTTGACACAAAGAATAACTCTGAGGTACAAAAAGTAACCTTCGAAAATACAAGTTAGTGATTAAGTATAGAAGAATGACCCTGATCTTAAGCAAGGATTAATTTGTATAAAAATGAATTCTAAAATATGATACTAATATAATGGAAATAGGAGACTAATTAACAAATACATATAAACATAAAATGGAAAATATATCACAAAACAAACAAATTTTGGAGAATCTTTATAAAGGATTTAAATTTGATATAATTGTAGCTACATAGAAAAGAGTAAGAATAAAACTAAAGTCTAATCAAATGTCAATTAAAACTGTCACACAGTGATCTAATCCATTATAATTACATCAGATTTTGACATAACTCACACACTAAATAATTGGATAACATTAGAGTAAAACTAGTGAATAAATCAACTTCAGCAGCAACAATATCAGCAGTAGCAGCAAATCCACAACTTCAGCAAACCAAAAATAGGAAACCCACAACAGCAGTAACAATAAATCCACAACTTCAAGAAGCTAAAAATAGGATGCCCACAACAGCCCAGAGCAGCAGTAACACCAGTACCAAAAGTATTCGAATAGAAGGAGCAGAGAGCACCATTATAGATCAACCAAGAAAAGTAAACTTATCAAGTCAGGAAAACCAAGGTCCAGAAAAAGTATCTCTGTGAATAGAAAAGGTAATCATGAGAATAGAAAATTTTGGAATCCTCGTGGAGCTTTGAATCTCCAAATCCAACTAAAAATGGTATAAACAATTCCTTTCAATCTGATATTCAACCACACAGTACGAAAATTAACATTTGATTCTTTGCACAGAAGAATACTATCCTTTCCCCCTTTAGGAGCATCCAAATTAGTAAGGAAAAGTAGTAACATTCTTGTGCAATCTAGCATTGCAAACCATCCAACACCCCTCATGAATAATCAAGCTGACCATAAAGGTATTGAGATAGCCAGATCGAATACCTCTTAGGAATCCAAGGATCAAGCCATAGGAAAGTACTGGCTCCATCATCAATCCTGTAATAAACCAGCTGTCTAACCTCATCCAAGTCTTAGAAGTTGAGTGAAATACCAAGAATGATGACTAGATAAGGTAATGTTCCAAAACGCTTCTTGTTGACACAAAGAGTAACTTTGAGGTACAAAAAGTAACCTTCAAAACTACAAGTAACACAGTGATTAACTATAGGAGAATGAGCTTGATCTTAAGCGCGGATTAATTTTTATCAAAAAGGAATTCTGGAATATGATACTAACATATCACGCAACAAACAAATTTTGGAGGATCTTTATAAAAGATTTAAATTCAATACAATTGAAGCTACATAGAAAATAGTAACAATAAAACTAAAGTATAATCAAATGTCAATTACAACTGTCACATAGTACATCTTGTCCATTAGAATTACATCATATTTTGACATGACTCACACACTAAACAATTGGATAACATTAGAGTAAAACTAGTGAATAAATCAACTTCAACAACAACAATATCAGTAGTAGCAGCAAATTTGCAGCTTCGGGAAGCCAACAAGAGGAAACCCATAACAACAGTAACATTAATAGCAAAAGAATTCGAACAGGAGGAGCAAGGAGCACCATTACAGATCAACCAAGAAAAGTAAATATATCAAGTCAGGAGCACCATGGTCCATAAAAAGTATCTCTGTGAATAGAAAAGGTAATCATGAGAATAGAAAAATAACTATGTGGAATAAACAGTAGAAGAAGAAGTTGAATTCAAACACACACCTATTTCTTCAAAGGACAGTTTCTACTATCATGGTTAACACCATATTATAGACAATTCTTACACTGTCTCATTTTAGACTGAGAAATTACAACTCCAGATTTAAACCTCACATCTGTCGATCTAGGTCTCCCTTTAGTTTTACAAATACTAGAGATATGGACCTTGACAGTAGAAGAAGAAGCTATATTAGAAGCAGTTACACCAGCACAATCATCAGGAATATCTAACTCTAAAATATCCTTTCGCAAAGCTAATAGGTTTTCATGGCAAAGATCTATAGCGTTGTTCATGCACGCTATGTAGACAATTGAATTGCAAGTAAAAAACAAACTGAAGTGTCCTCCCAGTAGATGGAAGCTTAACTGATGCTTTTCAAAAAATCAAAGGGTGTTCTCTATATCCTTTAGTCTACCTCTTTAATATGTATGGGTTGAGAAGAGTGCAAAAGTCACAGCTCTTCAAATAAGACAGAATGTGCCTACACGGAATACCTTTGAATTCCAACATAAAGCAATTGCATGAAACCATATCAATAGATGAGTCTTTCTTTAAGATACGAGGAGATCCAAAACCTCCAAGACGATACACCTCAAAGACACCTTCTTTGGAAGTTTCCTTTACATTGTACACCATACTTTGATGAACCTCAGACTGAAAGATCTTATAAATGGACTTGGTGTATATACCTCTCATTTGCTCTTCTAGAGACCACAATGATGACAAAGGAAGATTGTTGTACTCGTCATCAAAATCTTTAAAATTTTCAATCTCCCGTACATGAGAGTAAGCAGTCTCTAAGAAACATACAAGTTCAAATAGAGTTTTCCTACTATTGACATGACTTCTAATGAAAGCATTCAAGCTCTCATTTCTTTGCGTTGTCGTCATACCAGCAAAGAAGGAATCCTGCATAAAACATGGAACCCAATCCCACCGCATAGCATACATATCAGAAAGCCAACTAATAGATAATAGGTCATTCTCTTCAACTACAGAATTCCAACTCTCTTCAAATGTGTATGTATCATCTACGTTCCATACATAATCATTCAAATAGCTAATGATCTGATCCTTGTTAAGAACGCCACCAAGCTTAGAGGAAAGATTCTCTAGGATGTGCCAGCTACATAAAAGATGCTTACAATTTGGAAAAATAGTAATGATAGCAGCATTCATAGCCGGATCTTGATCGGTTATAATGAAAACTGACTCTTTGTCAAACCAAAGTAAGTATTGATTGAAAAACTAAACAAAAGAGTCGTACTTCTCATCAACCAACAGAGCTGAGGAAAATAATACTATCTTGCGATGGTGATCCACACCACCAAACATTCCAAAAACCATGCAATACTTGTTGGTGTGGTAAGTCGTATCAAATACGATCGCATCACCAAATAATGCACAATCATCAACAACAATCGGGTCAGACCAAAACAAATCTGTCAAGCAACCGTCAGAAGTATTTTGATAAGAATAAAAGAATTTAGAATCTAAAACCTTCAAGCTTGCAAAATGATCCAAAACCATATCCACATCATATTTAGATGACTCCTTCCTCTTGCTACTGAGGTATACATGAGCTTGTCTACTTGTAAATGTTAAATTTTCATAACCACCAGACTCAATTGCTATCAATGCAAGTTGTCTAGAGACATGTATATTTGCTTGACTCATAGAAGAAAGCATCTCTTTTTGAGTTTCGTCAAGAGATGGATTACACTTCAAGTAGTGCAAGTGAGGATCATGGACAAGATCATGATTGTGTTCATCAACAAAAGTAGTAACAACCCATACGAATGAATACTTATCTAGTGTAAATCGAATCATTGTTTTACAACCACACATTTTCACAGAACGCTTGTTCTTCTTGGATAACTTCTCATGTAAATTACCAACATTGTCGCACACAGGACTCAAAAGACCTTTGGATCTCTTAGAAAAACTAATATCACCTTGCTTATCACATATCAAATCTTTAGCAAGCAAAATCTTAGTACCTCGTTCATAATGGTTATCATCTTTCCTAACATTAAACCCAATCATACCAGCATACCTATAGTAAGAGGATATGCCATCATCTAAACTTCCAAATTGAAGTCCAATTCTAGGGACATCAACTGAGGACACAATATCAACAACAACAGATGAAAAAGAATGAACACTATCATCATCAATGCCAATAATAGCATTATCAGCATCAATATCAAGATAAGGATCCATTGCAGATTATAAAAAGTAACTCTGTAAATAAAATAGTAACTATATAAATAAAAAAATAACCAAGACATCACAAAAAGTAACTACAACAAACATACATCATAGATAGTAACTACAACAAAATAGAACGTATGACTGTGTTACCGATACATTGAAAATATTAAAAAAACATCATTTAAAGATAGATAGCATGAAAAGAAGGAATATAGATGGGATTATACTTACCAGGTAATCAACTGCTAAAAGATGAAGTTGGTATCAGGTTGTCAACAAGGATCCTAATGTAGAAAAAGATCAAGAAGCCATTGTTTTAGCAAATGACTGTTGTAGAGGTTTGATTGCTTAAGATAGTTTTGCTTGCTGGGATGACTATCACATGCTACATATGAAATGTAATTGGTAATCCGTCAGGGGATCTAATAGATTTATAAGTACCTACATTACAGTTATCAGGAATCAAGAATTTATGAAAAGTCTAAAGCAATTTCATATGTGACAAACTTCAACTCAAAACCCGTCAAATTGAGGACCTTCTCAGACGCGCCGGTCACCCACACCAACAAAGAAACTGCAACTCCAGAAACCGGTACTCAAATGTAGTAGCCACCCAAAACAAGTAACAACCTACAACTATATAAAGCAGAACTCTAGAAAGGGAGCAGAAGTCCAAAAAGGTTGCAAATGGAGGAGAATCAGAAGTAATCAAATGAAAGGAATCGATGTGGAGAAGAAAGAGGATTTACGGGGCCAACGGCAGGCTGACGTCGGAAGACAGGAAAAGAAACATGATCTAAAATTTAGATTTCATGTTATTTACAAAAATTACCATCGCGTCAGAGACGGGTAGCATATCTACAGTACCCGTGCGGGAAATCAAAAAACTATATATATATATATATATATATATATATATATATATAAGGTTGAAAAAAGTTGTTTATAAAGTACATTTGAGCTATATTTACTTTTTTATTTGGCATGTTTGCAATAATGTACAACAAAATCTAACCTCATAGATAAAAAGTATAAAACTTACATTATATGTTTTTTTTTAGATTGATCTTAATCAGGACAAATCATTGAAACAAAATGAGTATTTTCTAATAGATAATAAGCTACAATTATTTTTGAAATAATTAGATAATTGAGTTCCGTATCAAAAATACACATAACAATATTGTAATTTAGAAACATACCAAATTTGAAGTTAAAAAATATACTTTTCATCTATAATTGAATTTGATTTACAATATGCATATATACTAATTGTACAAGATATAGATTACATGTACATTACAACATATACATCGTAATGAATATCACCGTAAATGTGTCTATATATATATATATTTAAAAATATCTTCATTTTAGTATTCATTCTAGGCCCGTCACGCTGATCCCAACTCAAGTCTATTACGAGTCTTCTAAGTATAAGACAAACTTTTCAAATATAACCGGCCCCATACTCATACCGTACACTACCCCACCGGATGCCAACTAGTCCACATTAAAAGCTAAGGTGCAGCGGCAGTACCACATGCAAATGTTCGATGAAGGTTTTGGATTCTAGCTGGTCATACAATAATAATAATAATAATAATAATAATAATAATAATAATAATAATAATAATAATAATAATAATAATAATAATATACTTGCCAAACAATGAAAGAAGTTTTGTTTGCAGATCTTTTACTTTACAACTATCGAAAACGTAAGACGTTCCATGAGTTTTGTACGTAAAATGTTCATGCTCATTTCTATGTGATCCCCACCTTCATAGTAAAGCTCAGAACATCTATATCTTCTCTCGTTTTTTTCTCCCACCTTTGCTCCTCCACGCACGATAAACAGAGAAGAAGGCAGGTAAAGTCTGAAACACTACCCTACCTAATACGGATCAGCGCACGCTGGTCAGACTTTTAACATCACATACAACCAAGTGAGCTAAGCTATTACGAAAGCACCACAGTGCTAGGGTTTGAAAATCATGGCCCTTTCTAGAAAATGATTATTTACCCATGACTTAAAGTAGTAGCATACACTTGAACTTATATGTCAAGTAATATACCGAACAGCCCTTTCTTGACAAGAAATGTATCAAGTTTTGGCTGGCTAATTAATAACTCAGGCGATCTGTACTTGTTAATTGCCGTGTTGATTGCATTTCCATGCTAGTGTAGACTGCAGTCCATATTAGTTGTAACCATTGATTGAATCAGGAATTCTGGTTCACCATACTTCCCCACTGCTGCCTTCTCCATCCGCATATATTAAATATTGGGAATGCACATCATCCCTGCGCGCGCTGCACTCGCACGATTCTAAAATCGTTCTGAGCGTGCTATAGGGTTGGTTAGATTTGAACATCTTTAAGGAAATAAGAGAGATCTAAGGTACGCCTCTGTATGGCTGCACAACTTGATCGGGTTGTAAAGTTCTGACCAAATTGAGGTGTTCCGGTCTTCTTCAACGATGCAGTTTGAAGCTTCCGATTTAAATCATTTCCGGGAGATTCTTCATTGGCACAGCATAGATATAAACATATAGGCTCCCATAATTAATTAACTTCCGTTTGACTTTCCTTACAGTTTATAATAAGTAGTATTATCTCTTTACTTGTTAATCCTTCACTTTTCTGGATGTTTATTATATGATTCTGTCTTGCACCGTTCTGTATCCCATTGATTCGATTCTGTCGACTGAGACGACCGCAGATTGGTCCCCGGGGCAGTTGGGCACTATTCATCTTTATTACTCATTCTTCGTCTTTAGCAAACGACCGCATATTCCGGTTCTCATACGCACCCATATGAAGCACGCAGAGAGCAAGATGCGGCGCCCATAAGCTCATGAGACGGGAGATTGATGATTCAAAATTTCCACACCGGCAATCATCTATTGGTGCGTATGTGAACGTTGTGGCGTGCCGTGTTTGACCCTTCTACGTACATACTGAAATACGTCCGTAGCAATCCGACTCATTACTCCCTAACGTTATTTTCAGAAGCTCTTTAGGTTCGGATCCAACTTGTTAACATGCACGATGGCGGATGGCTGCTGAGCCAAGTATGGTGTCGTCATCCTCCTAATCCTAATCCTTATCCACGTAGATACTTTTCATCATCATGAATTTGACGGCTGCGGGTCAAAATACTATCCTTACTTATCATTTGTGGCAGTACAATCACAGCTGCACCCGACATGTTAATGTCTTGCATTAACAAACTATTGTAATATATGTGGTTACTGGTTAGTACTAGTCTTGACGACAAGACCGGTGTGAACCCATGAGGGCACATGCAGCTTCGAAACTGCATTATGGATCTCGCTATCCATGTTTGAACCTTCTGCTGGTTATCATACCCACACAACTTGAGTCTTTCATACTATATTTTCTGTTGACACAGACAAAACATATAAAGAAACTCTTCTGACTGCATATTTGGTTGAAGTTCCTCACAACGGCTACGAGATTCACTGCTAATCTGATGCAGAGCCACGTTAACCGCAAACAAAACTTATATTTTTAAAAGGATCCAGCGCTGTCTTACTAACGCCTTGACCGTGTAGTAAAGTTTTGTGGTGGCGCTTGGAGATAAACGCCGAACACCGATTTGTGCTCGCTGGTATGGTAAGCCCATGTAGCATCTACTTGGTTAGGTTAGGGAGTTAACCGGTGAGATTTTATGGGACAGAAGAAGGGACGTAGAGAGGGGACATAAGATGTGAACCCTAAGTGGCGACCTTTTGGTCCCTATGGTAGACAACGATCTATATGCAGGCATCTGATTTGTGCTCCTCATCATCAGCATATACTTTTCTCGACCCACGTGGTCACAAATGTCATTATTTTCGGATGTGGAAAGCGGTCAGCCAAGAGAATAAGATATTTTTAGACTAGATATTTTGTTGGACCATTTCCCAATTTGTGCGTGTCAACCTTGCGCAGGGTCATGCTTATTTTTTCTATATCGTTCTAATTTTATCGGATGTCTCCGGAAGAGACACTATATATTTTGTTGATACTACAAATAGATCTGGAAAAAACTCATCTATTGCACGTATGGTTAAAAGTAGCTCACCACCCGGCCAGCGTAGCCCGGGCGGTCAAGCCAGCGCGCCCCTCATGAAGGGTCGCTGGTTCGATTCCCCGCTCGGGTCAGTCGTATTTACCAACCTCTTGGGTCATCCGGGCTCTAGCACCTGTTTGGAGAGGGGGTGGGCTTCGACCCATGTAGATAAAAAAAAAAGTAGCTCACCATGGCAAGTCCAGATTTCAAATTCTATGAAGGAATCGCGGGACCACTTGACAAGGCCGGTATGAACCCATGAGGGCACATGCAGCTTCGAAACTGCATTATGGATCTTGCTATCCATGTTTGAACCTTCTGCTGGTTATCATACCCACACAACTTGAGTCTTTCATACTATATTTTCTGTTGACACAGACAAAACATATAAAGAAACTCTTCTGACTACATATTTGGTTGATGTTCCTCACAATGGCTACCGAGATTCACTGCTAATCTGATGCATAACCACGTTAACCGCAAACAAAACTTATATTTTTAAAAGGATCCAGCGCTGTCTTACTAACGCCTTGACCGTGTAGTGAAGTTTCGTTGTGGCGCTTGGAGATAAACGCCGAACACCGATTTGTGCTCGCTGGTATGGTAAGCCCATGTAGCATCCACTTGGTTAGGGAGTTAACCGGTGAGATTTTATGGGACAGAAGAAGGGACGTAGATAGCAAAAATATTGAAGGGATATGTTCACCGGGGATGTATCCTTAGTGTCTAGGTGGTAGAGTTGTTAATAATACACATATCATTCTGAAAATGGGCGGTATCCCCCCCCCCCCCCCCCCCCATCACATAAATATATCCCGTGGCCTGCTAGATATAGATTAATTGTGTGGGTGATCTCAGTTCTCCTCACCGCCTTCCACCGGGCGTTCTATTTGCGCTCTCACGACGTTAGTCTCAATGATCTGGTCGTAGAACTCCTTGTATGCTATGTCTTCATTGTTGTAATTTGTCATGTAAGAAATCGTGATAATTTGTATCCACTGTTGGAGTGTTATTCGTATAGATAGAATGTGATTATCAAACAAAATCTTGTTACGAGATGTCCATATAGTCCATATTATAACACCAATCAAAGTTTCATGTTGGGTGTATCTGTCTGCTTCTAGTATATTGCAGCCTATGGAAGGTGTTGAGATTGGAGTCATCTAGGATGATGGTAGTTGTGGTGTAATGTGTCCAAGCCAGTATGGATATGTGACATATGTAGAAAATATATATGTTGGTTTGTTTCCTCGTCATTTTTACATAATGGGCATATGAATGGTCCCTAAAATCCTCTATTTCTCACCATCATATATGTTGGTATTTTATCGTGGAAGATAAGCCATATCAGGATGTGTATTTTGGATGGGCATTGTGTGTCTTCCATATAATCTTATAATATTTGATATGTCCCCTATATATAAAAGATTTATATGCATGTTTGGCGGTGTATTTGGTTATCCAAATTCATGTGATGTCCCTGGATGTGTTGTATTTTAGTTGTTACATGATATCAAAATATGTTGCTGGATCAGCCCATCCTCTAAGGAAATTCTTGAGGTTGTTGTTTCTATGTGATCCTAGTTTGGTCAGTGCTTGGATGTTGTTATAGTTGTATATGGAGCATCCAGACCCTCTGTGAATTCAATAAGAAGAAATATTTCCCTAACAATGACACATCTCTTGCACATACTACTTATTGTCATCTGCCTCGTCCACCTAAGCTTGTTGGTCATTAGTCTATCATATGCCATTAGCCAAGTGAAAATCTTCAGTTTTTGCGGCACAGTCAGCTTCTGCAGAGCACACCATTTTTCCTTTGTGCAATAGGGTGTCCCCATCAACATTTGATATGATGCTCAAGTAGAGAATTGACATTAATTCCCCCATTCCAACTCCATTGATCCTCTCTGTATCTTCTTCATGGCAATGCCATTAACCTAATGTCCCTAACCAAATATATGATAAACTACTCCTCAAGGAATCCCACATTCCACCAACTATCATCCATGACCATTTGAGCCACCTTCAAGTCCTCTAGCTCAGTCGAGATTACTTTCCTTGGTTGCATACTCGGTTGCCTTCCTATGTACACCCATTCATCCCTCCATATGATGACCATATCACTTTGCATATTTAAAGCTAATAGATTTAGTACACATCAACAATGATCTCATTTTCCTCGTAGATATGTTAAGAATTATTTATTTGTTGATTATATGCAAGTGATAAAGTTTACATTAAATAATAAAAAAGGAACTAGACACAAAATTAATCCACTCCTCTATTTTCTGTAATCGACTTATTCTAGATACTACTTTTATAGACTTCATTTCATAACAAGTTAAGTTTTTAGTAAAATTCCTTTTGTAATTTACAGTTTGTACACCAATAAATCAGTGTTTTCTATAGCGCCACAAACTTTTTACTCAAGACCATTCCTATTGGTGCATTTGCTTTCCTATCATAGTATTATGTAGTCATATATCTAAACATTAAATTAATTTTTCTTTATCATGGATATCTATTTGAATTCAAGAGAGACATTTACAAATTTTAAAATGAGCATCAACATATAGAATTATCCATCCTAGTTTTCTAGCAAGAAAGGGGTGGCATGAATGAAGACCTCATGATTAGCTAAAAATGTACATTTTTTTGTATACCTCTTGCCACATAGTGGAATTAGGAGTATCTCATAGACCATTAATGTTAACATGATCCTCAGTTGCATTATTTCCAACATTTTTGACTGTATTTCCTTTTCTTTCTTTCTTTCAACATGGTTGTTTTATCACAAAGGTTGTTCCATTGTAGTAGCTTCAATCTACTATAGTATAATTTTGTAAAATTAAATTTTTATACCTTCAACTATTTCGTTCAATAGATTGTTAAACTAAGTTGAGGTTCTTGTTTGTAGATAACTTATAAATTTTATTATTATATAAATTATTGGGACTATACCATACTTTCAAAGAAGTTGAAGGTGTTCAAAATATTTTAGCAATGATTGGTATAAATACAAAGAAGAAACCAATGGTGGTATAATTACAAGGATGTGACCAATGTAGGTCTTAAAAGGATGGTTATAGTGCTACACCTCAATGAGGGTACTATAAACACATGTAAACACTCAAGATAGTTATGATCGACTAAAATCTAAAAAATTGTTTCTCCATAAGGTGCAACCTCTATTATTCAATACCACTTCTCGTCATCATATGATGTCCCTTTCTAACTCCCTTACTTATAATCAAGGACTACTAGTCAAGTTACCATCTTTATTCAGGCTTTTTCCACTAATCATAGCTCATTTGTAGGACTCCTAGCTTACCAATATATGTTAGTATAAAAGGATTTAATGCAATGGGAATGATTCTTCATCTCCTTTGAACATGAGTTCTTCTAGGATGATTCTAGTATACCCTTTTATAGATTAGGACCTATCTACTACATATTACTATATATGGTTCGGTAGTAAATCAAAACTCCTTTAATAATCTAGACTCTATACTAACTCTTTTATAACAAACAATTTTATTTTACTAGGATGATTTCATATCACATCTACCATGTGAAACTATTGAATACAAGGGTAATGTCTATTTTACATATCTTGTTTAGAGTCCCCAGAGAGATCCAATAATCACCTTTTTTAGGTTATTTCATGGTCGTAGGATCAAAACTTTGGGTTTGTATAAATGAAAATGTTCATTCAAACCTATTTTGCAAAAGAAATGTCACTTAGGTTGTAAAACATGTTCCTTGTTGATGAACAAACAAAAATGAAGATTGTGATACCATATTTCTTGGGCATGTATCACAAGTGTTTTTATTTGAATCTAAATTTCTATTTTGTGGATTGATTATCACATAAAGGATATCTTGAAGTGAGTGTTTTTTCAATTTCATCATTCCTAAATACAATCAACATGAAAATATGATGATATCCATGGTTAGTATTGTGAACGAATGATATATATATATTGAACATTAAAGAAACAACTCATTTACCATATTTTATCATAAATTGTTTCACTATGTATTCGAAAAGAGATTTTGGACCTCCTTAGATCTGATTGCTCAATTATTAATTAAAATTCTAGTACCAATGTATATTGTTCTAGTGTATAACTATTTATACTATTCATAGAAGATAAAAATGTGAAATTCTTTAAAATGTTCAAAACATATTTGTAGGATTATTTTCTAGAGTCATATCAGGTGCAACAACCTATCTTCTTGATGACATATTGGTTACGAAATGCCCTAACATTTTAGATTATTATTCCTATAATGTACTCCACATATATATGCCTTTTCATTATTTATACTAATGTCAATCTCCTCGCAAACTATTCTCCCATATAACTAGGGTATATGGAGCATCATGTACTGATGTGTGGAATGGGGATGAGATATTAAGACGTCCTGGAGGCATGTTCCTTAAAAGGACATGAAGGTCCATCCTAATGGTAATCAAACGGTAATGGCATGCATCAATTTAATGAATGCTCATCCCAATTCCTCTAATGTGGAAGACCTCCTTGGATTTGATTGTTCTATTATTAATTAAAAGTCTGATACTAATGTATACTGTCCTAAGCTATTCATGTTTATACTATTCATACCAGATAAAAATGTTAAATTCTTTGCAATGTTTAAAATATGTTTCCAGGATTATTTCCTAGAGTTATATCAGGTGTAACAACCTATCTTCTTGATGACATATTGGTTATGGAATGTCCTAACATTTTAGCTTATTATTTCTATTATATACTCCATATATATCTGACTTTCCATTATTTATACTAATGTCAATGCCCTCACAGACTACTCTCTGTGGAACTCAGAACTATGGAGCACCATGTACTGTCATGTGGAATGGGGGTGAGGTATTACATTGTCCTGGAGATTTGTTCGTTACAATGGGGGTGAGACTTATTTTCATGGAGAACCTTGTTGATTTTGTAGAATGTGATTTTCCACTCCTTCACTCTAGATATGGCTATTTATTTCCAATTTGTCCCTAAAACCTATTGGCCACAAATCATCTAGTCCTAGATATATTTTTCCACTTTGAGGTCCCTTGTCCTCCTCCATTCCCTCACCATGAAACTCATGCAAGTGATAGAGTTTGTCTTCAAGTGATTCATTCATGATAAACATATTTCCATGACCAAGAGGAGGATCTTGAAATCATTAGATGATCTAACTTTCTATTCTACCATCTGAGCTTCGACATTTTTGGTACCTCTTTCTTTATTTATTGAAACCTATGATCCTTTTCTTGCTTTGTTGTAATTTCCATTTCCACCATCTCTTTCAAGTGCCTCTTCAATGAAATTGGTTGTGTAAGGTGACCTAGTGTAACATCCCTATTTTTTAGGAGTAAAATAAAACCTTTCATGTAGTTTTCTTTAAATAATATTTTGTTACGAGCCTTAATGCAATTTGTCCAAATTAGTTTTATTTCTAGGATTTTAATACAAAGAGAAATAAGAAAGGGCTCCAAATAAGTTTCTTTTATATTAATGTGTTGCAAATAGGTGTAATAATGATAATGTGTCTTTCCCTTTCCTTTTATTAAATAAATCTAAAAGTAATGGAAGAGAAAGAGAAAGAGAAAGAGGAAGAAAAGAAATAACAAATTGAAATTTAGACATTAATGTGTTTTTCCTTTTTATAGATTTCAAAATAAAGCCTCTAATGTTCATCTTCTCTCTCCTCCAAGAAAAGTACATAAAAAGGCAAAAAATGAGTAGGCCATGACTTTAAATAAGATGAATAGTCATAAACTCGAATTTTGGAGTAAAATCCCACAAAGGAAAGTCCCCCATCTTTTATTTAATTAGTGTGTACACTTAAATTAAGATAAGGAACAAAAATAGAAAACATGGACCAAATGTTGAGAAGATCTAAATCTAATTGGCTAGGAATATTCTAGACCCTTTAATTGGTCAATGGTCCAAATTTGGACTCATTTGGAGTTTGTTTGACCCTCCAATTAAAACAAGAAAGATTTATATATAGATTTAATAGGTTTTACATTTAATGTCTCGGTTTTCCCTAAAGTCCCAACTTTTGATATCTGTCATGCGTTACTTTTATTTTTCCTTATGCCCGTGTGTTTTTTGGCCTCACAATCTCGATCTGACGGTAGAGGGGTCATCCCCTACCTCCCGACTTTTTGGCAAGTCGGGACACAACCATAATGTTTTCTTTCCCGATTTGTTTCTCCCTCCTCAGTCACCTGTTTTATGAGATTTCCATCCCTTTGACTTCATCTCTCTCATGCGCATCCACCGATCCCTAGAACTTCATCTCTCGTTCCCTATATGAAAAATGCCCATTAGGGATTGTGCTGCCCTCTCCGCCAAAAAACGCAGCCGCCGCCATACTCCCTCTCCTCCTCACCTCAGGGTCTCAAGAGAACTACCAGGCCCTGCACGGACCTCTGCCACCTTCAATTTCTCTGCCCGCATCCTCGAACCCCAGGGCCTACTCCTCCTCCATCTCTGACAATTTCAGATTTGTCTGGTCTCCTCCATCCACCTCAGCTCAATCGGGAGCACGGTGAGCACCCTCGACCTTCGGCCGTCCTGGTTGTATCGTCATTTTGGCTCGTCGTGCCCTTAATCGATGTACCCTATAGGGCCAATCCCCCTCCATCTCTGATGCCTACCGCCATGGCCACTCAGTGGTCCTCCTTTTACGACGAGTCAATGGATTCACTCTCTTGTCCTCCAGGAACATTTTGCAAGCTTAATGATGGGGTTTTTGAGTGTGGTTTGATCGGTTTTGGTGTTTCGCTTCCCCTCTCTGTTCTTCATCCCCCGACGTGATTCAGGGCTAGAAGAGTCCTTTCGTTGAGCTGATTGTTCCCTCACACTGGATTTTGCTTTGCGATGAGTTTTGATCTCCCTCTGGTCTTCTATTGCCATGTGTTGGTGTATTGGACCTCCGTGGATCGGCTCCCTCAGAGGAGTCAGCAGCAATGAGCCACAGGGAACCTCGAGGCTTTGCCTTTGTCCCTTAAGTTTGATGGGATGGGTAGAACCCAATGTCGAAGTCCTTTACCCCAGAGAGGTCTGACACTGGTTCCTGGAACAAAATCCCTGGAGCTCCCATGGCTGCACAGCTTGCGCTCGAGACCTGGAACAAGGAAAAGGATGAACGAAAGTGCTTTTTCATCACTACCCTTATGGTTGAAACTGAACGACCGGTCTGACTTGGGAATTTTTGGGTTTTCAACTTTTGCTGACCGAATGACCACTTATCCACCTGGGCGAGACCCACACCTATATGGCGGGCTCTCATTGGCCCATGTGGCATTTTTCTAAATTCTGATTGGTCCAAATTCATAAATTCATAATAAATCACTCGATGCTCAGAAAAATGAGCAAAAATATGTTTTGAAAATGGTTTTTCGAGAGGAATCCGAATATGTGGTTTTTAGAGTCTGATTTTGAATCTCCAAATGTTGTTTTTATAGGAAATGGAAATTAGGGTTTTATTTAGTGAATAAAATGTATAATAATGTGAGATTTGTTGCAAACAGGATAATTAGGGTTTCCCTGACCAAGGACATGTTAAGGGTTTTACCCAATGTAGGAAGAGAGAGAAGATACTCTCCAAGTGAAAAAGGTAAGTGGTCCATGCAATTGAACATATAATTATCTTGTTGTGAATTATTATGCATGTATGAATTTCAATGAATGCCATGTTTAGGTTATTTACTGTTTCTAATTGTTAAAGTAATTAAGATTAATATAGTTTGAGTTGCTTATGAGGTATTCTATCACCTTCATGAACTTTAGTGATAATCATTACCAATAAAGTTTAAAGTAAAGATAAGAGCATTAAGAGAAAGAGAATGATAAAATGAAGCTTATATAAGTACCTCATAAGAGAAGAGGCACTTTGGTGCATAAGAGAAGAGGCACTTCGGTGCAACCTAAGAGGCATTTCGGTGCATAAGAGAAGAGGCACATTTGTGCAACCCGAGGTTACTTATATAGGTTAAGATAAAAGAAATTGATCTAAATCAAAATGCATGACTTTTCAATGTTCAATGTTTAATGTTAATGCTTATTTTCAGTTTTCAAGTTTTTTTATATTATAACATGTTCAATCCACTTACCATTTGTTTGATGCATGGCTGGGGGAGTGATGCCCACAGGTAAGGAGCAAGATTAGGATGGAGAAGCTTTTGACATACAAGAACTAGCTCAAGGAATCCTCAAGATGAAAAGACCTAGTGGGGTGCCATTTACCAAGGCGATCCAAGACATAGATATTATGTAAAGTATGCATAGTTCTATCATAAAAAATAGATTAGACTTCATAGATGAGCTTGATGTAGTTTCTTTTTGCCAAAAACTATGTATGAATCATATTTTATACATTGCAAAGTGTTATATTTATTCAAATTGAAATGAATATCATGTTTGTGACACCCCTTGAGTAAAGAGCTTCCACTCAGTGATTTATACATGTGATGAAAAGTGGGGTGTTATACCTAGAATGCCCATAAGATGAGAAAAAACACCTTTGAGGTTATTTTTCCTTGTCTATTTGCTAATCTAGCAACTATAGCAAGGTTTTGTTTCACTTCCATAGGTTACCATTTTTTGGTTCCCAATGAGGCGTCTTTGTCTTGATTATCCAAATGAGGTGACTCATATATAAAAAGAACTTTATGCAACTCATGCATTGCCCTTTCAATCATAGGTCCTTTTGGTTTGGTAGCTTCTTTCACTTGTATATCTCCACCCAGTGTTTGGTTGGGATACAACATTCCACTTCCAGGATAATCCAAGTCTGACAACTCAACATTTCCATTTCTCTTCTTTTCCCTATTTTTAAATGATGCAATGGCAACATTTCCTACTTTTGTAAGCATAACTTTCACATGAGTTGGTTCTCTTGAGCATCAAGTATTTGTATAGTGCTTTTAATGGGAAGGTCCCTTTTTTCAGTATGGACCCAATAAATGAGACTGACTTATTTTTCACTTTTTTACATCTTGGTTGTGCTGAGATCCACAGTTGACAGTAGTATTAGTCATATTAGGCTTCTTTTCCACAATTAAAGGAGAAATACGTGTACTGGCTTTCATCCCTGACATACCCTTATCCAAAACTTTTCTTTGCTTATTATACCTGACGTCCTTCTTAATTGGATTTTCTACATCTTCCTTATGCCTTTGTTTTTTTAGTGGCAGACCAAAAGATAGTGCTTATCCTATCTTCTCCAATTTTTTATTTTTGACAAAAAATCATTGGTGGTGAACATATCAACTTGAAAATAATCATCCAGTTTGACGTTGTCGATGAAGGAATCCTCGATTTCATACAGATCATCATCCAAACATTATCAAGAAGTTTTTTTTCATTGTTAATGTCATTCCCCATGTACATATCATCAATATTTTCAATTAAAAAATTGAACCTATTATAAGCAAGGTTGTTGACCATAGGTTGGCAATCCAGGGATGGTAGCAAAGGTTGTGGTTGATCTTGCATGGGGGAAGCCAATGGAGTTAGGGAAATCTTGTTATCATGAGATGGGTGAGCCCCTACAAGTGGGGTGACAACACCTTCCTCTCCATATCGCACAGTCCCTGGCCTTGCTCTAATTGCATCCTTTTCCTTCCTTTTGGCATCCTAAAGTAGCTTCTTCCTAGACATGATTGTGATCTAACTAATTCCTAATTTCTTTCCTTGTTTTTTCAAGGAACTTTTTGTCTTACAACCTGAGGGGTCCAAACCCAATTGATTTATCTTCAATTGGTAAATTGTATGCTTTGTAAGCTTTATTTATCCATTTGTTTCATTCTTATTTTTATGTAATCTGAAGAAGCTAAAGGAATCATTTTTATGTTCACATTTCAAGGGATACCTCAGGAAACAAGTTTACAGGTCTAACATTGGTGACTTTGAACATCTCACTATACTATAATTCCAATTGACTTCTCACATTATTTACTCTTCTCATTGTGATTAATTATAATTATGCTCATTTGTACAAATCTGGGCAACTATTATTTGATTGGTTACGTTCTAGCTGAATTTAGAAACGTAAGAAGTGTTATGAATATGTAGGTCATTTTCATTTTGGGGGTTAAGATAATGATTAGTTCTAAATATGTAATCTTTTTGTTAGTGATATATCCAACAACCTTCTCACATATTTTGTGTATATAGTGTGTTCCCTAACCGCATATGCATTTACCTTCTTGCATATTTTGTGTAAGACCCCTAACGTTGCTTTATGGTTGAACATGCTTTATTATCAAAATTGGATGCTTAAAACTTTCATTAAACCCTAATATGTGCTATGATATCAGATTACAAGCTTAAGTTTCAAGTTTGGTCCAATTTGGACATTGTTTGAGCAAGTTATGTATTTATATGCTTGTTTTGGGATTTTATCCAATTTATCCATGTCTAGGATTTTTCTTATAATTTGTCACATGCTTGTTGTGCCTCACATGTTTTCTTATCATGCTTGATGTATTTGTACCTTGGGGCATCTAGTTGCACTTTGGTTTTTGTGGTGGCATCTACCTAGGGTTGAACTTAGGGTTTCCTCTCATGTATGGGCTACCTTAAGTGCTAAAATTTGATGGTTCCCCTTATATGGTGGAATACAAAGGTTTACTTTGTGTGTTGGGATCCTATTTTGGTCCCTTGAGGTGTCAGGGTTTATGGTTTTCTCCCTTGGAGCTCCCTGGATCGATGATTCACCAAGTAGAGTGTTGAACTGACGGTGGTGCTAGGGTTTTCACCCTTGTGACCAAGGGATCAATATCCGATGGTCACCCTACTTTTGAAGGTCAATGTCTAAAATGGGAGTCATGAGTTGATGGCCCTCTTGACTCCCACAACTGATGGTTCTTCTAGTTTGCATGGACGTGATGTTTCAGCCATGGGACACATGGCATGCTTGGCTAGACACCTTCCCCTTCCTTTCTCTCTAACCCATAGCTTCACATACCTCCCTCCTTGTATGAAAACAAGTTCTTTACACAACTATCTCTCTCTCTCTTACCTTCCTTTCATCATGGATCTTGTCCCTCTTGTGTGTTTGAGAAGGAGCCAAGTTAGAAGGATCTTGGTCGATCTTGCTTGCATGTGAATCTAGGGTTTGGATCCACCCTTATTGAGATCGTTTGGTGCTTCCTTGCTTTGCTTCTTGGTCTAGGTGAGTGAGATCTCCCTATCTTCCTTCATTTTCCTTTATTTCCTACCTTCCTCTCTCTTCTTCTTGGTCATATCCATGGCGGAGCTTGATCTAGAGGTTAAAGATGCCTTCTTTCTTGCTTCTTTGACCTAGGGTTTTCTTGCCTTTGGATAAGGAGCTAGCTTGGCCAAATGGAGTGCTCAATCTGGGGTTCCTTTCTTCTTTCCTGGAGATACCTTTCTTTTTAGAGCTTCATCTTAATCCTTGAGGTGATTTATATAACTTTCTCCACGTTTATTGCTTACTCTTAGCTTGCATGTACTAAATCTTTCTCAAAAACATAGTTTTAAGTAGATAGATACTATTCTTGCCTAAGGATTGGGCTTATGTGATGATTCTTGAGTATTTTATCTCCTTGAATGAACCCTTAATTGCACAATCCTTCCTTAGTAGAGGAAGATTTATACCTTTCATTCATGTGAAAAATGATGGCTTTTGCTCTCTCAAAAGATGATTCTTACTTAGGCTTTTGAACTGATTTTCCTTCTTGTTTTGCAACATGATAGTTTGGTTTTGGTGTTGTTTTGTTTGATATTCATCTAAAAACTGATGACTGATGTTAAGTTTCTTTCTAGTTCATGTTTTAATGACTCTTTTAGGTCATCACTCGATGGTTTTCTGAAGTGTATGGTTCAAGCCTATACGTGTGTGGAATCTGATGGTATTGGTTGAGCTTCATAATTTTATGGGCTTGATGCACCTAAACCGAAGGTCATGCTTGTCCTTATGCATCCATGATCTGATGGGGATATTAAGTATTAGGGTTTATCTTTGAATGCTAATTTGTAAATTCAATTTAACTTATCTTGTCGAACCTAACCCTAATACAAATAGGTGATAATGGTTAATCATACTTAGCTTCCTTTTATGATTAGTTTGATGAAGGAATACTCCCCCAATGTTATTGTAACCTTAATATGTTGCCATATGAACATCATAAGCTTCTTAATGCAATGTTATGCTAAACCCGTGTATAACAAGTATGTTGATGGTTTGTTGAGCCTTGTTATAAGGTATGGAAAGATAATAATGTTCTTACAGGGAATGATGTAATGGTCTTGAGGACCTTTGGGAATGGTTGAGCCCTTATGAAGGTGTGATCCTCTCCATGATGTGATAAGGACTGGTATCTAGTTATGATGTGATAAGAATTATATCTCATTTGGTATGGAAAGATAATAATGTTCTTACAGGGAATGATGTAATGGTCTTGAGGACCTTTGGGAATGGTTGAGCCCTTATGAAGGTGTAATCCTATCCATGATGTGATAAGGACTGGTATGTAGTGATGATGTGATAAGAATTCTATCTCATATGTTTTATATCTTATAGAGTTATGATATACTCATGTTTTTGTAGAACTTTTTTAGTGTTTGTATGCAGCTTGATTGATGCAACCTTAACTCACCTAATTGGTATTAACTAATCAAGTGAACCCTAATCATGTAGTGCCATGTGTCGTAGAGCCATTCTAGTTTTGGACTTTCTAGAAGGGGAAACGAGTATTCCTAAGGGAAGCTTGGAGTCACATATGTTGAGTATGTGCAGGTTTAGGGAGTGTACATCCTTGACATCCTTATTCTAAGGTTATGGAGGATAGTTGCGTTCATGCCTTAGATGGAGAGAGGTTTGGTTGTGTCTCAAATATTTGTATATGCAATGTGATTGAGGAAAAATGCAGTTGTACCACAGTTGATAGAATTTTGTATACCCTAGTTTCGAGTGTCGTGACCTTTATACCAAGCATGGACTAGTGTTAGTATCTTAACTATAGGTCATTGTAGTCAGCTTGACTGTTATGTCACTATATTTGACTTGTACTGACTGAGGGTGTTATATCTTAGGATACCGACTCTCCTAGATCTTGTATGGAACTGAATATCACTTAGTAGTGGCCAGTTGGAGTCTGAGTGGTATACCTCAAACTCCCCATGGATTAATAAAAGATGTAATCCAACCCTGTAGTATATCTGTCTAGGGTTAAACATGATTCACATTCATTGTTAACCATTGCCTTGTTTCTTATACTACTAATTGTTTTGTAATACAATAAGAGTAGTTAACTATTAGTACATGATAGTTTTATTTGGTCCTTTATATACCTTATTAATCATGTATGTTTCTTTGCCTATCTGTTTAACTTGCTTAATCTATTTCATGTTCTTAATTTGTTTAATATTAGTTAACCTACTATAATCTATAATCGTTGTTGAGAGTTATATGTCTTGTTGGGACATGGGTCTCACCTCGTAGGTAACCACATCATTTTAGGTGATCATCAGCCATGCCTTTAGGTTCATGGTGTTGAGGAAGAGCAGCTTGGAGAGAAGTATGAGCAGAAGGTTGTCTAGTAGTTACAGTGTCCTAGAGTCATCTATGTACTCTTAGGTCCGGGAAGGGAATGTTTTGTAGATGATATGTACATTGATTCAAGTTTTTGGCAATATGTCGTTGTTTGTATATAACATGTATATGTGAACCGATATCTTTTGTATATAGGTTGTGGCCTCAACCACTGGGCATACGTGTAAATACTTGGTATGATATATGATCTTATGAAGTAGGTTGGATGTTTATGTTAATGTTTCTGGACATGTGAATGATGTTTAAATCAGTTTTAATTATTCCTATTTTTTGGCTATGAAGTTAATTAGAAATTCATCACATGTTTAGTTTCGAGTAATCTTGTTTAGCATGATGGATTGTTAACACCAAATTTTGTGATTTTTTGGCCCTTATTTCGTTATCAAATCTGCCCTTTTAAACTGTTTTCCTCTCCTTTTTGTCATGTTTTTGAATAAACAGGCCACACTACTCTTTTAACTCAATATTATCATCTTTTGCAGAGTTTTCCCCATTTTTCAACTCATTTATCAGCAAAAAGGCCCGTCCCAGCCCACGAATGTGTTCCACCTGCATCGACCCCCTTACCAACCAGTCGCCTGATACGCTTGCTGCCCGACACAGGGCAGCATGATACAATACCACGTGATATGAGGGTGCCGCGCAAGGAGCGGATGAGCGATACGCCATTTACCCGACAGGGAGCCAGACTCGCCACGACTGCTGAAGCGTGTCACATGATATAGGCCACCCACCGGCAGGCGCCACTCATCACGATGACCGACACGCTCCCAGCCCGACATCCTTGTGTCGGGCGATACACGTATCTGGCACCCCTGAAGCCGCAATAATGGAGCTGAAGGAGGACATGTGGCGTCCAGAGACTCATAACTTCCCCCAACCGCTGCCTATAAATAGCAGCTACAAGACTCCGATGGGACAGGTCAAAATTTCTTAAAAGCCAACTTGGGAAAGCATCTGGAGCTAGCGTGACGTGCCTCAGGGTGTACTGGGCGATACTAGGTGAGCACTTCCCCATCCTGAGTGGGAGGGAATGGTTCACTTAGGGTCGGCCCTGGGCACCGCTGCAGGACGATATCGACCAACAAGGATGCCCGATAGGAGTACCCGATACTAGAAGCAACACTCTGGCCCGACACGATACCAAGCCCGATACGTATCACCAATCACGACGTGTCGCCCGAGAGGGTGTCGCCCGACATGATCATATCGGGCATGAGTGCCCCGCACGATACATCTGCCTGTCATGAGTGTGCCGCCTGAGAGGGTGTGCCGCCCGACACGGGTGTATCGGGCAAGGCTCCCGCCCGGTATCGGGCTGGAGGGTCTGCTACTACCTGTCTCCCTTATAAATCAAGAAGGCGACATTTACCTTTACTTATTTCAATCATTTACTCTCTTTACTTATGCAATGTAATCAGACCCTTTTATGCTAATGGAATTAGAAGAGTTTTAATTATCTGTTGCTTTATGTTTGGTTCATCTTGTTGGTTGATAGCTATGTTTAAGATCTGAACTCTAGCTTGTACACTTGGATCGCGTTTCGATTAGCTATCGAATCGTGTTTTCCCATTTCAACAGCCTCGAGAGAGGTGTTGTGGCTCTAGTGTGTGGTCCGATACTGGAGTACAAGAGTGCCCAGGATCGGAGTTGATGTAGTAACCTTTCCACTCTAACTTAAGTCCAGTAACCTCGAGAGGGGTGTTGATGCTTGGTTAGAGGTACCCGCTTCGAGAGGAGGGGTACATGATGTTTTCTACTGCCGCTTGTTTTACCGAAATTTTCTCCTTCGTTCCTTACTAAAGCAATAGTGTTGTCTCTCTGTTTCCATCGCACGAAAACCCTAAAAACTGACAAATGCTTAAAACCTTATTTTTCCTCGCAGCTCCATTTGGAGATAGTTTTCTTCTGTTTTATCGATCCCAGACTGTTGTTCCCTTGGGGAACTTTTATCATCTCCTTACCCATGCCGGAGTGTAATGTGTCGATTATGCGTTCTCAACACTACCACCCTTGTCCCTGTGTTCGACCCCGTAAACAAAGTTGTGGGGGCCTAGAAGGTTTCGGGTTATAAATTTAAAAGTCCGACTACTTCAAATCCGCTCCACTTTTCAGATGCGCGATTTAGGCCGGTCAACTTTTTGGCGCCGTTGCCAGGATAAGGCAAAACGGTACTATTAACGAACCTGAATCCACTAACTACACTCCAGTGCCTCAAGCTTAGAAATGAGCTTGAAAACACTCTCTTTTTTCCTTTTTTATATTTTAACCTGAAATGAGTAATTCTTATTATAAGAGGCATTTTGGTGCATAAGAGAAGAGGCACATTTGTGCAACCCGAGGTTACTTATATAGGTTAAGATAAAAGAAATTTATCTAAATCAAAATGCATGACTTTTCAATGTTCAATGTTTAATGTTAATGCTTATTTTCAGTTTTCAAGTTTTTTTATATTATAACATGTTCCATTCACTTACCATTTGTTTGATGCATGGCTGGGGGCGTGATGCCCACAGGTAAGGAGTAAGATTAGGATGGAGAAGCTTTTGACATACAAGAACTAGCTCAAGGAATCCTCAAGATGAAAAGACCTAGTGGGGTGTCATTTACCAAGGCGATCCAAGACATAGATATTATGTAAAGTATGCATAGTTCTATCATAAAAAATAGATTAGACTTCATAGATGAGCTTGATGTAGTTTCTTTTTGCCAAAAACTATGTATGAATCATATTTTATACATTGCAAAGTGTTCAATTTATTCAAATTGAAATCAATATCATGTTTGTGACACCCCTTGAGTAAAGAGCTTCCACTCAGTGATTTATACATGTGATGAAAAGTGGGGTGTTACACCTAGAATGCCCATAAGATGAGAAAAAACACTTTTGAGGTTATTTTTCCTTGTCTATTTGCTAATCTAGCAACTATAGCAAGGTTTTGTTTCACTTCCATAGGTTACCATTTTTTGGTTCCCAATGAGGCGTCTTTGTCTTGATTATCCAAATGAGGTGACTCATATATAAAAAGAACTTTATGCAACTCATGCATTGCCCTTTCAATCATAGGTCCTTTTGGTTTGGTAGCTTCTTTCACTTGTATATCTCCACCCAGTGTTTGGTTGGGATACAACATTCCACTTCCAGGATAATCCAAGTCTGACAACTCAACATTCCCATTTCTCTTCTTTTCCCTATTTTTAAATGATGCAATGGAAACATTTCCTACTTTTGTAAGCACAACTTTCACATGAGTTGGTTCTCTTGAGCATCAAGTATTTTTATAGTGCTTTTAATGGGAAGGTCCCTTTTTTCAGTATGGACCCAATAAATGAGACTGACTTATTTTTCACTTTTTTACATCTTGGTTGTGCTGAGATCCACAGTTGACAGTAGTATTAGTCATATTAGGCTTCTTTTCCACAATTAAAGGAGAAATACGTGTACTGGCTTTCATCCCTGACATACCCTTATCCAAAACTTTTCTTTGCTTATTATACATGACGTCCTACTTAATTGGATTTTCTACATCTTCCTTATGCCTTTGTTTTTTTAGTGGCAGACCAAAAGATAGTGCTTATCCTATCTTCTCCAATTTTTTATTTTTGACAAAAAATAATTGGTGGTGAACATATCAACTTGAAAATAATCATCCAGTTTGACGTTGTCGATGAAGGAATCCTCGATTTCATACAGATCATCATCCAAACATTATCAAGCAGTTTTTTTCATTGTTAATGTCATTCCCCATGTACATATCATCAATATTTTCAATTAAAAAATTGAACCTATTATAAGCAAGGTTGTTGACCATAGGTTGGCAATCCAGGGATGGTAGCAAAGGTTGTGGTTGATCTTGCATGGGGGAAGCCAATGGAGTTAGGGAAATCTTGTTATCATGAGATGGGTGAGCCCCTACAAGTGGGGTGACAACACCTTCCTCTCCATATCGCACAGTCCCTGGCCTTGCTCTAATTGCATCCTTTTCCTTCCTTTTGGCATCCTAAAGTAGCTTCTTCCTAGACATGATTGTGATCTAACTAATTCCTAATTTCTTTCCTTGTTTTTTCAAGGAACTTTTTGTCTTACAACCTGAGGGGTTCAAACCCAATTGATTTATCTTCAATTGGTAAATTGTATGCTTTGTAAGCTTTATTTATCCATTTGTTTCATTCTTATTTTTATGTAATCTGAAGAAGCTAAAGGAATCATTTTTATGTTCACATTTCAAGGGATACCTCAGGCAACAAGTTTACAGGTCTAACATTGGTGACTTTGAACATCTCACTATACTATAATTCCAATTGACTTCTCACATTATTTACTCTTCTCATTGTGATTAATTATAATTATGCTCATTTGTACAAATCTGGGCAACTATTATTTGATTGGTTACGTTCTAGCTGAATTTAGAAACGTAAGAAGTGTTATGAATATGTAGGTCATTTTCATTTTGGGGGTTAAGATAATGATTAGTTCTAAATATGTAATATTTTTGTTAGTGATATATCCAACAACCTTCTCACATATTTTGTGTATATAGTGTGTTCCCTAACCGCATATGCATTTACCTTCTTGCATATTTTGTGTAAGACCCCTAACGTTGCTTTATGGTTGAACATGCTTTATTATCAAAATTGGATGCTTAAAACTTTCATTAAACCCTAATATGTGCTATGATATCAGATTACAAGCTTAAGTTTCAAGTTTGGTCCAATTTGGACATTGTTTGAGCAAGTTATGTATTTATATGCTTGTTTTGGGATTTTATCCAATTTATACATGTCTAGGATTTTTCTTATAATTTGTCACATGCTTGTTGTGCCTCACATGTTTTCTTATCATGCTTGATGTATTTGTACCTTGGGGCATCTAGTTGCACTTTGGTTTTTGTGGTGGCATCTACCTAGGGTTGAACTTAGGGTTTCCTCTCATGTATGGGCTACCTTAAGTGCTAAAATTTGATGGTTCCCCTTATATGGTGGAATACAAAGGTTTACTTTGTGTGTTGGGATCCTATTTTGGTCCCTTGAGGTGTCAGGGTTTATGGTTTTCTCCCTTGGAGCTCCCTGGATCGATGATTCACCAAGTAGAGTGTTGAACTGACGGTGGTGCTAGGGTTTTCACCCTTGTGACCAAGGGATCAATATCCGATGGTCACCCTACTTTTGAAGGTCTATGTCTAAAATGGGAGTCATGAGTTGATGGCCCTCTTGACTCCCACAACTGATGGTTCTTCTAGTTTGCATGGACGTGATGTTTCAGCCATGGGACACATGGCATGCTTGGCTAGACACCTTCCCCTTCCTTTCTCTCTAACCCATAGCTTCACATACCTCCCTCCTTGTATGAAAACAAGTTCTTTACACAACTATCTCTCTCTCTTACCTTCCTTTCATCATGGATCTTGTCCCTCTTGTGTGTTTGAGAAGGAGCCAAGTTAGAAGGATCTTGGTCGATCTTGCTTGCATGTGAATCTAGGGTTTGGATCCACCCTTATTGAGATCGTTTGGTGCTTCCTTGCTTTGCTTCTTGGTCTAGGTGAGTGAGATCTCCCTATCTTCCTTCATTTTCCTTTCTTTCCTACCTTCCTCTCTCTTCTTCTTGGTCATATCCATGGCGGAGCTTGATCTAGAGGTTAAAGATGCCTTCTTTCTTGCTTCTTTGACCTAGGGTTTTCTTGCCTTTGGATAAGGAGCTAGCTTGGCCAAATGGAGTGCTCAATCTGGGGTTCCTTTCTTCTTTCCTTGAGATACCTTTCTGTTTAGAGCTTCATCTTAATCCTTGAGGTGATTTATATAACTTTCTCCACGTTTATTGCTTACTCTTAGCTTGCATGTACTAAATCTTTCTCAAAAACATAGTTTTAAGTAGATAGATACTATTCTTGCCTAAGGATTGGGCTTATGTGATGATTCTTGAGTATTTTATCTCCTTGAATGAACCCTTAATTGCACAATCCTTCCTTAGTAGAGGAAGATTTATACCTTTCATTCATGTGAAAAATGATGGCTTTTGCTCTCTCAAAAGATGATTCTTACTTAGGCTTTTGAACTGATTTTCCTTCTTGTTTTGCAACATGATAGTTTGGTTTTGGTGTTGTTTTGTTTGATATTCATCTAAAAACTGATGACTGATGTTAAGTTTCTTTCTAGTTCATGTTTTAATGACTCTTTTAGGTCATCACTCGATGGTTTTCTGAAGTGTATGGTTCAAGCCTATACGTGTGTGGAATCTGATGGTATTGGTTGAGCTTCATAATTTTATGGGCTTGATGCACCTAAACCGAAGGTCATGCTTGTCCTTATGCATCCATGATCTGATGGGGATATTAAGTATTAGGGTTTATCTTTGAATGCTAATTTGTAACTTCAATTTAACTTATCTTGTCGAACCTAACCCTAATACAAATAGGTGATAATGGTTAATCATACTTAGCTTCCTTTTATGATTAGTTTGATGAAGGAATACTCCCCCAATGTTATTGTAACCTTAATATGTTGCCATATGAACATCATAAGCTTCTTAATGCAATGTTATGCTAAACCCGTGTATAACAAGTATGTTGATGGTTTGTTGAGCCTTGTTATAAGGTATGGAAAGATAATAATGTTCTTACAGGGAATGATGTAATGGTCTTGAGGACCTTTGGGAATGGTTGAGCCCTTATGAAGGTGTGATCCTCTCCATGATGTGATAAGGAATGGTATCTAGTTATGATGTGATAAGAATTATATCTCATTTGGTATGGAAAGATAATAATGTTCTTACAGGGAATGATGTAATGGTCTTGAGGACCTTTGGGAATGGTTGAGCCCTTATGAAGGTGTAATCCTATCCATGATGTGATAAGGACTGGTATGTAGTGATGATGTGATAAGAATTCTATCTCATATGTTTTATATCTTATAGAGTTATGATATACTCATGTTTTTGTAGAACTTTTTTAGTGTTTGTATGCAACTTGATTGATGCAACCTTAACTCACCTAATTGGTATTAACTAATCAAGTGAACCCTAATCATGTAGTGCCATGTGTCGTAGAGCCATTCTAGTTTTGGACTTTCTAGAAGGGGAAACGAGTATTCCTAAGGGAAGCTTGGAGTCGCATATGTTGAGTATGTGCAGGTTTAGGGAGTGTACATCCTTGACATCCTTATTCTAAGGTTATGGAGGATAGTTGCGTTCATGCCTTAGATGGAGAGAGGTTTGGTTGTGTCTCAAATATTTGTATATGCAATGTGATTGAGGAAAAATGCAGTTGTACCACAGTTGATAGAATTTTGTATACCCTAGTTTCGAGTGTCGTGACCTTTATACCAAGCATGGACTAGTGTTAGTATCTTAACTATAGGTCATTGTAGTCAGCTTGACTGTTATGTCACTATATTTGACTTGTACTGACTGAGGGTGTTATATCTTAGGATACTGACTCTCCTAGATCTTGTATGGAACTGAATATCACTTAGTAGTGGTCAGTTGGAGTCTGAGTGGTATACCTCAAAGTCCCCATGGATTAATAAAAGATGTAATCCAACCCTGTAGTATATCTGTCTAGGGTTAAACATGATTCACATTCATTGTTAACCATTGCCTTGTTTCTTATACTACTAATTGTTTTGTAATACAATAAGAGTAGTTAACTATTAGTACATGATAGTTTTATTTGGTCCTTTATATACCTTATTAATCATGTATGTTTCTTTGCCAATCTGTTTAACTTGCTTAATCTATTTCATGTTCTTAATTTGTTTAATATTAGTTAGCCTACTATAATCTATAATCGTTGTTGAGAGTTATATGTCTTGTTGGGACATGGGTCTCACCTCGTAGGTAACCACATCATTTTAGGTGATCATCAGCCATGCCTTTAGGTTCATGGTGTTGAGGAAGAGCAGCTTGGAGAGAAGTATGAGCAGAAGGTTGTCTAGTAGTTATAGTGTCCTAGAGTCATCTATGTACTCTTAGGTCCGGGAAGGGAATGTTTTGTAGATGATATGTACATTGATTCAAGTTTTTGGCAATATGTCGTTGTTTGTATATAACATGTATATGTGAACCGATATCTTTTGTATATAGGTTGTGGCCTCAACCACTGGGCATACGTGTAAATACTTGGTATGATATATGATCTTATGAAGTAGGTTGGATGTTTATGTTAATGTTTCTGGACATGTGAATGATGTTTAAATTAGTTTTAATTATTCCTATTTTTTGGCTATGAAGTTAATTAGAAATTCATCACATGTTTAGTTTCGAGTAATCTTGTTTAGCATGATGGAGTGTTAACACCAAATTTTGTGATTTTTTGGCCCTTATTTCGTTATCAAATTTGCCCTTTTAAACTGTTTTCCTCTCCTTTTTGTCATGTTTTAGAATAAATAGGCCACACTACTCTTTTAACTCAATATTATCATCTTTTGCAGAGTTTTCCCCATTTTTCAACTCATTTATCAGCAAAAAGGCCCGTCCCAGCCCACAAATGTGTTCCACCTGCATCGATCCCCTTACCAACCAGTCGCCCGATACGCTTGCTGCCCGACACAGGGCAGCACGATACAATACCACGTGATATGAGGGTGCCGCGCAAGGAGCGGATGAGCGATACGCCATTTACCCGACAGGGAGCCAGACTCGCCACGACTGCTGAAGCGTGTCGCGTGATATAGGCCACCCACCGGCAGGCGCCACTCATCACGATGACCGACACGCTCCCAGCCCGACATCCTTGTGTCGGGCGATACGCGTATCTGGCACCCCTAAAGCCGCAATAATGGAGCTGAAGGAGGACATGTGGCGTCCGGAGACCCATAACTTCCCCCAACCGCTGCCTATAAATAGCAGCTACAAGACTCCGATGGGACAGGTCAAAATTTCTTAAAAGCCAACTTGGGAAAGCATCTGGAGCTAGCGTGACGTGCCTCAGGGTGTACCGGGTGATACTAGGTGAGCACTTCCCCATCCTGAGAGGGAGGGAATGGTTCACTTAGGGTCGGCCCTGGGCACCGCTGCAGGACGATATCGACCAACAAGGACGCCCGATAGGAGTACCCGATACTGGAAGCAACACTCTGGCCCGACACGATACCAAGCCTGATACGTATCACCAATCACGACGTGTCGCCCGAGAGGGTGTCGCCCGACATGATCATATCGGGCATGAGTGCCCCGCACGATACATCCGCCTGTCATTAGTGTGCCGCCTGAGAGGGTGTGCCACCCGACACGGGTGTATCGGGCAAGGCTCCCGCCCGGTATCGGGCTGGAGGGTCTGCTACTACCTGTCTCCCTTATAAATCAAGAAGGCGACATTTACCTTTACTTATTTCAATCATTTACTCTCTTTACTTATGCAATGTAATCAGACCCTTTTATGCTAATGGAATTAGAAGAGTTTTAATTATCTGTTGCTTTATGTTTGGTTCATCTTGTTGGTTGATAGCTATGTTTAAGATCTGAACTCTAGCTTGTACGCTTGGATCGCGTTTCGATTAGCTATCGAATCGTGTTTTCCCATTTCAACAGCCTCGAGAGAGGTGTTGTGGCTCTAGTGTGTGGTCCGATACTGGAGTACAAGAGTGCCCAGGATCGGAGTTGATGTAGTAACCTTTCCACTCTAACTTAAGTCCAGTAACCTCGAGAGGGGTGTTGATGCTTGGTTAGAGGTACCCGCTTTGAGAGGAGGGGTACATGATGTTTTCTACTGCCGCTTGTTTTACCGAAGTTTTCTCCTTCGTTCCTTACTAAAGCAATAGTGTTGTCTCTCTGTTTCCATCGCATGAAAACCCTAAAAACTGACAAATGCTTAAAACCTTATTTTTCCTCGCAGCTCCATTTGGAGATAGTTTTCTTCTGTTTTATCGATCCCAGACTGTTGTTCCCTTGGGGAACTTTTATCATCTCCTTACCCATGCCGGAGTGTAATGTGTCGATTCTGCGTTCTCAACACTACCACCCTTGTCCCTGTGTTCGACCCCGTATATCTACTTCGACCCCGTAAACAAAGTTGCGGGGGCCTAGAAGGTTTCGGGTTATAAATTTAAAAGTCCGACTACTTCAAATCCGCTCCACTTTTCGGATGCGCGATTTAGGCCAGTCAACTTTTTGGCGCCGTTGCCAGGATAAGGCAAAACGGTACTATTGACGAACCTGAATCCACTAACTACACTCCAGTGCCTCAAGCTTAGAAATGAGCTTGAAAACACTCTCTTTTTTCCTTTTTTATATTTTAACCTGAAATGAGTAATTCTTATTATTAATAACAGATTTTCTAACTTGATCTTGACACACTATTTAGGTACTCAAGAGGAAGGCGTTCTACCCAACTGAGCACCAACATCACCAAACATGCCACCTCGCATTGAAGAACCTCTTTCAGAAGGTGAGCGCCAAGCGAGAGCTAGACCTCACTCGCCTCCGCCTGTAGACAATGATCGCTATGACGACAATGATCAACCTAAAGATCCAGAAATGGAGCAGTTTGAGGATGACCATCGCCGTGATAGACATCGTCATCACCGGAGGCACAGAAGAATTCAAAATAATCAAGAACGGCACCAGGGAGGCAGTGACAGTGACGATTCCAACGAAGAGGAAAAGACCCTAAGGGAGTTAGCTTCCACCAAGGCTAACAATTCCAGATGCCATGTTGTCGTCCCGTGATTCAACGCCACCAAGTTCGATATGAAGCCATTAGTCATCTCCATGATTCAGAACAAAAGCTTTAGGGGGAGTTCAAAGAATGACAACCCCTATCACCATTTAGATGTTTTCAAGAACATCTGTGACACCATCAAGATGCGGGTTGTCCCACAGGAAGTAATCTATTCCAAGGGCTTCATCTTTTCTTTGGAAGATAAGGCTCTATCCTGGTACCTAGGGCTGCCACACCAATCTCTTAACAGATGGAGTGCACTGGCGGATACCTTTGTAAACAAGTTCTATCCTACCGAGAAGACCGTCCGGAACAGACAAAGGATCACTTCTTTCATGCAAAAGCCGAGCGAGAATCGCCATAATGCCTGGGAATGATACCAAGAATATCAGAGGGACTGCCCTCATCCCAACTATAAGAAAGGTTTCCTGATAACTACCTTCTACAATGGTCTAACCCCTGAGGAAAGGGTTTCGCTGAATGCAGCAGCAGGCAGTGACTTTCTGGGGAAGAAGCCGAGTAGGTCCGAGAAGATCATCAAGAACATGGCTGAGTTGCAAGTCGGCACAGACTATGATAGATCAGACAGGGGACAAGCTAAGAAGGCTAGTGAAGGACCTTCATTTGAATCCAAGGCTCTAGAAACTATCACCTCTCAGATCCAGAGGATAGCTACTGATGTGAAGCAGTTGAAAGAATCAGGTGGAAAGGGAAAGAAACAAGTTGAAAAGGTCATGAAATGTGTCACCTGTGGAGAAGGTGGACATGGGGTAGATAACTGTATCTACACCCAGCCTGACGAGTCGAGTGAAACTGAATCTGAGGCTGAGGAGACTGAGAATGTCTCTTTTGTAAATTTCAAAAGGCCAGATCATCCTGGTTTCAGTTATGGCAACAAATATGCAGTTGAAAACTCGCATCAGCTGCATAACTCCACCAAGCCGCCTCAAGTTTTCCAGAAAAGGGGAGGACAGAGTCAATTCACCAAAACCACTTCTTTCTAGTCAAACAAGGGAAATTTCCAAGGTCAAGGTAAGTACCAAGGCCGCCAAGCGGCGAACACTAGTCAAGGTCAAGCCAAGGAGCAAGGTCAAGACAAGGTTTCTAACCAACCAGACTTGGTTGGCCAGTTATTCAATTTTGTGAAAAGACAAGATACCATTAATAACCAGCTAGCGCAAAGTGTGCTTTCAAATTCAGGAGTTCTGAACTCCATGCATGTCCAGATGGAGGATATGCAGACGCATCAACGCCAAATTGATCAGTAGTGGCCCAGATGGCCGAATTGATAAAGAACCCCTCGGGTAATATACCCTCCAACACCGAATCTGCCAAAAAGGCAGGGATGTGATCAGGAAGGACAAAGATCGAATTGCAAGATATGGAAACTGTTGAAGGCGGAAAGTGGAGGACCTGGAGCGGTCAAGCTGGCAATGCAAACTGCAGCGCTCCTTGGGAGGCAACCCGATCTTTTACTTTTCCTAGAATAGGATGTTATTTACTTTCTTGCATGAAAAACATTATGAACATTTTGATTGTAATAAGGCTCGAGTCAGTGCATGTGCCACGTGCGCTGACTCTTCTGTTTTATGGGCCACCACTCTATTTTATGGACATTGATGAGTAATACTATCTCAGGCTGAGTATATAACCTTAGACCAATGATGTTTTACCCATCGATCTCTTTTTCCTCTGCCTTGTCTTTGAATTTTTCATCTAGATTTTGTTTTAAAGACCGTGTATCAGGCATGTATCCCCTTTTCCTGATCGTATCGGGCAGTAGCTCAACCGGCACGTAGAACGCGCTCGTCTCAGGAATGACCTACCTCAACAGACGACACGCATCCCAGATTTACCCATTTTACCCCCGGTTGGGATTGCTATATATAGTACAGAGGTTTTACCGTATCAGGCTACTGCATTTACTCTTCCAGCTACCTGTATCATGCAGTAATTCCTCTGTTTGCTCGTGTGTCATCCAACTAGCTTCTGCTCTTGTGTCGCGTAGAAAACTTAAGAAAACAAAAGGTATAGCCCGACAGCCCGCTTTCCCGACACAAGCTTCTTGTCGCACACAGCGTATCGGGTTAACGACTTTAGCTGATTTTCCATGTGTCACTCGACACGTGTGTCGTGTGACACGCCTTTAACACGCACTTGCTTGATACGTTATATCAACTGATAACCGTGTCGCCCATCCTTGTGCCGCCTCTCTTGTTCTTGTTGCCGGGCAACACATTTTTCCATCACACGACCGTATCGCCCGAAACACCCGTGTTGGGCGACGGGTATGACGCGGAGTTGTTTATCTACATCGTCCAGTTTTGTATCGCCTAGTGTGTTCTTTTGATGGACGACATCCGGACATCATATTGGGCATAAACCTACGGTGATTTTTGAAGGCTTCGTATCGCCCAACACAAGTGTATCGGGCAAGCATCGTATCGCCCTTTGTTAAGACCCGATAGTTTTTGTATCGGGTAGAATTTTATCGTGTAATCAATTTTAACATTTTATTAATCAATGAATTTGTTTAATGATAACACAGATGGCCCGTACAAAGCAAACCGTCATTTGAGTTGACAAAAATGGCAGAAGAATCGACACCGAGGCCGCAGCTGAAGCAACAACGGTCGGGCAGAAATGCTCGAATCTCGAAGCGGCTGGGCCATCAACCGCTGAGAAAAGGGTGAGGACAGAAGGAGTAACGACTCCAGCGACAGCTTCAACTACAGCTGGGCCATCAACCCCTGGATCACACACCAGGAAGGTTCGTGCCAAGAGATAACGAGCATGGATGCCGGTACTCAGAGCTGGGGACTAAAATATACAGGCTCAGCAGATTCTACCACCAGTCTTCCTTCATTCAATTGGGTATTTTTGAAAGACTGGAGAATGTCCTCGCCGCAGCAGGACTGAGGAAGATTTGCCTCAGTCGCTCTGCCTCTTACACCGAACTCACCAAGGAGTTCATGTCGTCTCTCCGTCGGGTGAAGAATACATCTGAGGACGTTGAAGAATATGGCAGAGAAGACAGACTGCAAGGGTGGCTGTACAACTCGGAGCACGTCATCTCTGAAAAGCTGCTCAATGAGATCTTCTCTTCCAGTGAGGAGGAGAAGAAACTGCTGAATAACGGTGAAAGGATCACCGAAGGAGACGGGTTCAACCCCGTGGAGCTCTGGAAGAGGCTAACTGGCGAGTCATCATACAAGTCGGGAAGCAAGGTGGCGGCAGTACACTCCTGTTTCTGGAGGATAGTGCACAAGCTGGTAGCATGCCTGCTTTTCAACAAAAATGAGTCCAGCAACGTCTACACCGAAGAACTCCACCTAATGTGGCACATGATGGAGGGCAAGGTGATAAATCTGGGGCGTTTCTTGCTGAACAGGCTACACCCGATAAAGGATGCCACCAAGGAATACTGCATGGGTGGCATCGTCAATCTGATCGCGGTTGGGTTAAGATACCCGAGGGAACTGCACAATCGTTTGAGGACTAGGGGCGACGAGTTGATCGACCTCAAGTACCTCATGAGGGCCGGCATCATAAAAAAGGAGGGGAGAAGTTATTTCTACAAATTTGCGAGGACAAACACCCTCCTTCCACTCCCTCACTGCTCCGCCTACGACGCAGAAAAGTTGGTCTTCACCACAGCAGAAATTGAAGTTGTGGCGGTAGAAGCAACTCACGCTACCACCACCGGTATTCAAGAAAGGGCGGCTGCAAGAGGAGAATCAATCCCTCTCGACCCAAGGCAGGACAAAATTTCAACGACCTTTGTCGAGCCAACCGCCACCCCAGAGCCACTGACGATAGCAGTTGATAGAGCTATCGTCGCTCCCACTATACCAACCACAATCACGACAATACCTATCGTGGATGAAGAAGAACCGACAATCGTCGAGGTTGCCGAGACAACCAAGGCAGAAACAACAGTACAAGCCCTGGAGGGAGCTGTCACAGAAGAGATAGCCACAACCCCCGAGGCTTCTGTGATGCCTTTAGAGGCAGAAGAAGAAGCACAACTGGACGCCAGTAATGAGGTGTTCGCCGAGGTCCTTGAGTTGGAGCTCGGAGCTGCACAGCTAACGCCGACACCGCCACCAGTGTCCCCTATAGAAGCTGCTGAAGAGATCGCCGACAACGTAGAGGTGGAGCAGCATCCACCCACACCGCGGCCTTCTCCACTACGACGAGAAGGCGAGGCAGTGATGGCCGCAAGGGCGCTGACGCCTCGCCCAGCCACATCCACCTCACGGATAATTGAGATAGGTTCTACCTCGTCGGGTAGACCCTCGCGTGAGAGGAGTATCACGAGGATGAGAGGGAGATCTGGAGGAGCCCCTCCGTCACTCGGGAAAATGCTGGGGCACGAACTCGACCACTTGCGGGAGGTAACAGAAAGCCATTTGGCTACATTTACTTTTTTGACACGCAAGTTTTCATTTTTCCAGCAGAGGTTGAATAGCCAGGAATGGGAACCGTTGACTCTAGTTGGCCTTCCCGACCAACTAGAAGAACTCAACGCCACGCTTCAGCATGCCCTCTAGAGCCTTGACGTGATCAAGGAGAGGCTAAACAGGGGAGACGACCATCCGCACCCAAGGCAGCCGAGAAGGTCTTCATCGCCTCTTGGCTCAGGCTCTCAACCTTCCTCATCAGCAGCCTTGTCAAGATCATCATCCTCTTCCTCCTCCAGCGGGCCATCCCCAATGCTCGAGGAAGGGACGCCACAAAGATCGGCCAATGGAGCTCCAGAAGGATAGGTGAGATCCCACGGTCTGGAAGAAACAGCTCCCTCAGTCCCCCTGGATGAAGCTGAAGATGATAATGAAGACATCAGCGTCGGGGGGGGGGGACTCTTCTGATGAATCAGAGGGAGAGGGGGGACATCTGCACCACCAATGAAAGGCACCCCCCAGATAAAGATGCTCGGCGGCAGATGAATTCTCTACGTCGTCAGAGTTGACTTCTTTCGAGATGGCCGACTTCGACAAAAAGGTCATCGACTACCTGACGATCAGGGACCAGAAATTGCTAAACAAGGTCCTAAGGTCGCAGGCAGATGAAGAAGACGTCGTCTGGAGCAACGGATACTTCTCCGTCCGACGGGGAGCACTCAGAAGCATTTTCCGCTCGCCAGCCGTCGTCAGAAAAAGGTTGTTCAGGGTCCTAGAAGGTGCAATGATAGAGAACATCAGCACCAAGACAGGTCGGAGAACAATATACAACGCCACCCCAACCTTGGCGAGAAGTCTAATGATGGGAGTGTCAGACTCCATTGCGGTGGCCAACATGCTGCAACACATCAAAAAGCACAACACAAATATCGTGTTGGCCCCGTATAAGCACCAGAACATGTGGTTTCTGTGTGTGGCAGATCTCTAGAATCACGACGTCCAGCTGCTCAACTGCTGCAACAAGGAGGTGCCACGCTCCGGGCATATCTTCAGCCGCCCAGAAGACAAATATCTCAGGCTTCTACCACTGCGTCTTCTGCGAGCCATCAAGCAAGGAGCCCAACATCACAGTGGCGTTTGGAACTTCTTCTCTATCAGAGACTTCCCCGTCGAAGCAGAAGAGGGAAGTGGAAACAACGCCGTCATCCTCTTACGTGCCATGGAGTTGCTCAACATATTCGGATACATAAGACATCTCCAGGGCCAAAACTTTTACCACCTCAGGAGCATATACGCTCTCCTGCTGATCAAAGACGAGCGCTATTTCGAGATGCAGGAGTACCAGAGAGGCTGCTGAACAGCGATCAAGAAGACGAATCCTCACAACCCAGCAACACTCTAGAGAAAGAAGTTGAGATGGAAACAGACACCTACGGGGCATGCAAGCAGTTAGAGATCCTACGAGAAGTGCACAAATTTGAAGACCCTGCTTCGCCTGAAACACCAGAAGGACTGATCAACAATTTCGACCGCTTCTCATGCGCTACACCCACGCAGGAGCAGGTCAATGAAATTCTTCTGAAGTTAGCTGATTCTACCCCGACGGATGTCATCTATGAGGCAGGCAGTGTCATAGTCCCGGTTGATGACTTAAGGGACATGGTAAAAGATGGAGGATGCTTGGCAGTATCTGTGGTGGCCTCTTACATCCAGACACCACAGACAAAGTTTCAACACGCATATATAGCTCATCCAATGTCATTCAACGACATCTGCCTCGCCGATGAAACAGGAGCAAAGCAATCATTTCTGGTAGAGTTGGAGCGCAGGGTTCCACACACAATCTTCCTGCCCATCCTGCATTACAACCACTGGACGCTCCTGATGATGTACACTCGCCAACGAGCAGGAATCACTACTATAGAAATGGCTTATAAAGTCACTTTTCAAGGTGTCAGTTGTATACATAAACTGACATCTAAACTCTACAGTGTCGGTTGATAACATAAACCGACATCCAATCTACGAAGGTCGACCAGAAACGGGTACCACTTTTATTAAGTGTCGGTTAATTAATAAAAAACCGACACCTAAAATCAACCGCCAAAACCAAAATTCCAGCGAAAAAATTACCACCAAAATTTGACATATGGCGTCGGTTCATAAATGCATAACCGACGACTAAAGGTTATTCGCGGGATAGGAATAGTTGTCGGTTGTCTTTTAGTTAAAAACCGACAACTATAATCTAGTATAGGCGTCGGTTGTTGGAAAAGAACTGACACTTTTGGTTTAGTTGTTGGTTATTTTGAATAACCGACGCTTATTGCTAACTTAATAGCTCGCCAGCGCGAGCGACTCTTCCCCTTTCCCTATTTCATTCCCGATTTCAGTTAGGTTCGCCGATTTTCTTGCTCGCCCCCGCCGGTCGTTGCTCCGTGCTCGCGCCCGCCGTACTCCTACTCCTACCCTCGCCGCTGCTCCGTGCTCACCGGAAGCCGTGCTCCTGCTCCTGCCCTCTGTGCTCACCGACGGCCGTGCTCCTGCTCCGTTCCCTCGCCGCCGCTCCTGCTGCTCTCCCTTCCGCCGCCGCTCCTCGCCTTGCTCCGGCCGCTGCTCTCCTCTGCCCTCAAGGTATGCCCGCCCTGCCTTCTTCCTTCTTCCTCTGCTCTGGCGGCTGCTTGGGCGGTGCTAAGGCAACCACGACCTTCTTCCTTCTTCCTCTGCTCCGCCCTACTCTTCTTCTTTCTTCTCCCTCTCCTTACCAACAGCAGCCACGGCCGTGTGGGCTGGCACGGCCGTGGCTGTGTTGGCTGACCACACTGCCATGCTACCCAGGCTGCTGCTGGGCATATTTTTATTTTTTTTAAGTTATTTTACTTATTGGTAACTTGATAAATAACTCATATACACTGATCTATGGCAATGCCTTAGTTGATCACTCTTTATATTAGAGCTGCAAGCCTGTAACATTAAGTAATTTTTGAAAGTAAAATAATTATTGACTGTAATATATTGAACTTATATACAATACATGTTCTATGATAAGCCTTAGTTAATTTAATATGCATACTTTGTATGTAAGACATAGTAATCGGGTACTGCTGTATATCCAAGTAAATTACATGTAACTAATCATGACATAGATTTTAGAATGCATACTTTGGTTAAATGTACTGCTGTAATTTTTGATCAAGTGATGATATGTAAATGTAGCAATAAGTTAGTAAGGTATCAATGATAAGTCTGATGTAATGTGATGCAAAATAGTTATTGTATCATGCATATCTTAATACTTTTTTATTTTATAGTTGTATAGGGTGTTTTATGTGTGACAAGTCTATTGTTTAATAGTTTAGCTATAATCATTGTTTTATAGTTGTGTTATAAAGTATTTGGGTGTTTAGTATGGTTATTTAGGGTGTTCATATATGTATAAAGGTTCCAAAAAGTATAGTATATATATGCATACATGTGCATTTTTTATAAAATTGTATAGAAAATCAAAACCCGTTCTTGGTGAGAATCCTAATCACCCTTCTTTCTTAATGATGAATTATAATGCACACATGTGACATGCTTTGAATGACAACTAGGATTTTAGGTATAAGAATGACAAGACATTATTTGTTGGCATAGAAACCCATCCAAGATTTACTCATTAGGAGTAAATCTTGGATAGTCCCCGGTTTGGGACTGTTCTTGAACACCTAATCTCACTTAGGATGTAAGTGTATAATGTGTATTGGGTTTTCAAGAAAATTTCGGCAGCATTTCCCCGTTTGTTCTCTAATTACATATGTACTTGGAGAACAGCGGGGAAATGCTGCCGAAAGTTTCTTGAAAACCCAATAAACATTATACACTTACTAGTGAGATTAGGTGTTCAAGAATGGGATTGGTGGTACACATTTATTATATATAATAATGACATCACATGTATTTGTTAACCCTAGACCCTAATCTTGTTGTAATATATACTTGTTTTCTCTTTGATCATAGAATGGATAGATCATGGATGTCCATTCGCAATCGCTACACCCCAGAGTTTATTTCTGGTCTTGACCAGTTTATTAGATTTGTCGAGGAACATAGGAAACAACCTGGAGATAGGTTCTATTGTCCATGTAGGCATTGCGGTAACAACTTGAAAGTCAACACTGGTGATGAAATCAAAAGTCATGTCATGTGCAACGGGATTATACAAGGCTATACATAATGGCACTGGCATGGAGAGATTTCAATCTCGAAACCAGTGGATGTCGATAGCAGTGCTTGTGTGGAAGAAGAAATTGCCTACGATGATGTAGATGTGAATGAACCAGTTCCAGTAGACATTGTTGATGCGATGCTGAATAGTTGTGGGGTAGAGCACACCGATCCACCTCCCATTTTTAGGAACATTGTGCATGATGCTGAGATGCCGTTATACACAGGTTGTACTAAGTTTACGAAGCTTAGCGCTGTGTTGAGATTGTATAAGCTGAAAGCTAACAATAGATGGAGCGACAAAAGCTTCACGTCATTGTTGTCTTTGTTGAAAGAAATGCTTCCTAAAGGAAACGAGCTGCCAATCTCAACATATCAGGTAAAGAAATTGTTGTGCCCAATGGGAATGGATGCCAAGAAGATACACACATGTCCGAATGATTGTGTATTATTTCAAAAGGACTATGCGGATTTGAAAGATTGTCCAAAATGTGGTGCGTCACGATATAAATTGATGACTTCGGGGGAGTCCAAAACTGGTTCTCCTGCCAAGGTGATGTGGTATCTACCTATAATATCACGGTTTCAATGCTTGTTTGCCAATCCGATAGATGCGAAGAATTTGAGGTGGCATGCAGATGTTAAGAAAAATAATGATGGGATCCTACGACATGCATCTGATTCCCCACAGTGGAAGAAGATTGATCTATTGTACCCTGAATTTGGTGAAGAAGTCAGGAATCTAAGAATTGGGCTTTGTATAGATGGGATGAATCTGTACGGGACATTGAGCAGCCAACATAGCACTTGGCCAGTCATGCTTGTTATATATAATCTTCCTCCCTGGCTGTGTATGAAAAATACGTATGTAATGCTGTCGTTGTTGATATCAGGCCCTAAACAACCTGGAAATGACATCGATGTTTATCTTGAACCTCTGATTGATGACTTAAAGAAACTCTGGGGTGAAGGTGTGATGACCTATGATGCTTCACGAAGAGAGACATTTCGTTTGCATGCTATGTTGTTTTGCACTATTAATGACTTTCCAGCATATGGGAATTTGTCTGGATATAGTGTCAAAGGAGCTAAAGCGTGTCCTATATGTGAAGAGAACATTGATTCAACAAGACTAAAACATGGCGGTAAGACTGTATATCTTGGTCATTGAAGGTTTCTTCCAAAATTCCATCCATATCGTAGGAAGCGCAAAGCATTCAATGGATTGAATGAGGAACGGAGTGCACCTAAACCAATACCAGGGGAGGTTGTTTATGAAAGAGTAAAAGACTTTGTCAATGAATTTGGTAAGAGATCACAATGTATTATGGCCACACTGAGTGACAAATCTTTATTCAAGAAGAAGTCAATATTTTGGGATCTTCCTTATTGGAGTTCTTTGATAGTCAGGCATTGTATCGATGTCATGCACGTTGAGAAAAATGTCTGTGATAGTGTCATCGGTACTTTGTTGAATATACCAGGTAAGACTAAAGATGGGATAAAATCCAGACTGGACCTACGTGAAATGGGAATAAGGTCAGAATTAACAGAATTTTGTGAAATGGGAAATCAGAGAACATACTTACCTCCCGCTTGTTACACATTGTCTAGAAAGGAGAAGAAAGCTTTTTGTGAATGTTTGGTAAATGTTAAGGTGCCACAGGGTTACTCATCCAACATCCATAGATTAGTATCAATGAAAGATCTGAAGTTGATAGGTCTTAAATCTCATGATTGTCACACTCTAATGCAACAAATATTGCCTGTGGCAATTAGATCTATATTGCCGAAGCATGTAAGGTTTGCAATCACCAGACTTTGTTTCTTTTTCAACAGTCTGTGCAGCAAAGTTATTGACCCAGATACTCTCGATAAATTGCAAAGAGAAGTGGTTGTTACCCTATGTCAGCTTGAGATGTATTTTCCTCCATCATTCTTTGATATCATGGTACATCTTGTTGTCCACTTGACTAGGGAAGTGAAAATGTTGGGACCAATTTTCTTACATTGGATGTATCCCTTTGAACGATACATGAGTGTTTTTAAAAGTGATGTTCGAAACCGTTATCGGTCTGAAGGGAGTATTATCGAGGGTTATGTGGTGAGAGAGGTTATGGATTTTTGTAATGACTTTCTCAGTGGTAATGACACTCCTGATAATGACAAGAATATTGACGAGCAATTTGGCAAAGGAATTTTGGGATCACGTGTGAAAGTAATCAGCCGTGAGCAGTTGGAACAAGGTCACTTGTATATTTTACACAACATGGACGAAGTGAACGTTTATATCGAGGAACATACCAATTTCATCAAGAGACAATATCCTTGAGCCAATACAATGTGGCTTGCTAGAGAGCATAACAAGACATTTATTAAGTGGTTTGAAAATAAAGTCTTACATCAACTATCTCAAACACCAGATGATATTACTGAAACTATCAAATGCCTCGCCTTTAAACCAAAATTGACTGTTATGTCTTATGAAGGGTATGACATTAATGGATTCACATATTACACCAAGCGCGAAGATGATAAGAGTGTCGTCCAAAACAGTGGGGTCACCCTTCAAGCATCGACTATGTTTTTTACAAGTGCAAAGGATAAGAGTCCACGTGAAGCTAAAATGTCATATTACGGTGTCATTGAAGACATATGGGAGTTTGACTACATAGATTTCAGAATTCCGCTCTTCAAATGTAATTGGGTTGATAACACCAAAGGAGTTATAGTGGATGAATTGGGTTTCACTTTAGTGAACTTTGAAAAGATTGGCGAGAATGATGAACCATTCATATTGGCATCACATGCGAAACAAGTATTTTATATCGATGATCCTGCAAATGATAAATGGTCGGTTGTTCTTCATGGTAAAAGACAGTTCATTGAAGATCCTATAGATGAAGAACAATACTATGATAAGTATGATGACTCCAGTCCATTCTCAGTTGGGTTGCCAACACCAGCAAATATTGAAGCTAATGATGACTTGTATGTGCACATAGATCACAATGAAGGATTGTTAATTGATAAAAAAATCACAATATTAGAGGCATGTTTATACAATGTTTTTTTATATGTTTTATTTTTCTGAATGTGAACTTTACAATGTGAATGTGAACTTTACAATGTGAATTTTACAATGTGAATTACTTTATAATGTGAACTTTACAATGTGAATTACTTTACAATGTGAATGTGAACTTTACAATGTGAGCTTTACAATTTGAATTACTTTACAATGTAAACTTTACAATGTGAATGTGAATTTTCAGATGGCTGAGCATTCTCCTGATGACCGTGCTGATGATTACCGTGAGGGTGACGACATCAATGCGCCGCCTCACAATGTAAGTTTTAAAAATATATCATATATTTATATCTATATGTCCATTTATAGTTATATCTTGTAAATGTGTTTATTTTGTCAAATTTTAGGTTGATGATGCACATGTACCATCTGAAGCACTTGAGGCACTTGATCAGCAACACCAAAAAGTTGACAGGAGAAGGGGAATCACTATGATGAAGAAGTTAATAGCACAAAAGGGCAATGGACCCAAACTTGTTGTGGATTTTGATAATGCAGGAAATGCATCTGGTGTGAATCGCAATTCATTTGTTTCATATCTTGGGTATGTTACTCGCATCCATTGCGGTTGTATAATAGATTCTTGGCATAAAGTTTCTAAGGAGAAGAAAGACATAATATGGAGGGATTTATGCGTGAGTTATTATTAATTTTCAATTATATTTTGTAGATTACTAATTTTTTGGATACTAGTTAATATCAATTCTAATTTGCAGAGTATATTTGAATTGGATGAAAAGTTGCATCGTAAATACGTGATGCAACGCGGTGGGAGAGTCCTAAGGAACTATAGGACAAATCTCACTCGAGAATACATAAAAGAAGCTGACAAGAGGAAGAAGACAGCCACTGAACAGTGGAACTTCTTGGACAAAGAAGAATGGGACGCGTTTGTTGCTTCAAGACAAACAGATGAATTCAAGGTATTAGGCGTCAGTCCCAATCTCATTAATATATGTTGTATTCACCTATTCAAGATTAACATTTAATGTTACTAACCAAATTATTAATGTGCATACTAACTAGGCCCTCAGTGAGGCACAAAGATCAAGGCGTGCACTGAATGTGCATGACCACACAATGGGTCCAAAGGGGTATGCAGACATTCGCCAAAGACTACAGTCTGAGGCTACTGCTCAGTCTGTTGCTACTCAGGAGTCCTCCACTGTAGGTAGCACACCTCTGCCTTGCCATGATATCTGGATAGCTGGGAGATAAACTAAGAAGGGAGAAATAAGGAAGCCCGCAACTGCTGAGGCGGCTGCAAAAATGGTAAAATACAACTCTTACAGCAATCGTTCAAATATTGATTATTTGTGGTCTTTACTTAATTACAAATTTTTGTTTTGGAAATTAGCGGGAGCTGCACGAGCTGAGGAAACAAGGCAAGTTCATCCCTGAGGGCACAAGGGATGATTTGACAGTTGCTCTGGGTAACCCAGAGCATCCTAGACGTGTTAGGGCTGCAGGCGCTGGTGTGGGCATCAAATCTTTTTTTGGGCCATCCCAGCGCAAACATGTCCCAAAAGTAGGACTTTCACAAGAAGAGGTAACATATTCTTTCTTTATAATGTTACTGTAAAAAGAGAATTCAATAATTAGAAGCTAACGTTTCTTTTATCCATGTATAGGTAGATAAGCTAGTTGATAGGACACTGGAAGAAGCACTGAAAAAGTGGCAGGCATCTCAGACTGCCACTCAGCAGACAATACCTATCATAGCATCCCGCTCTACTCCTATTGCAGAGGTTGGGAGTAATCCTATAGACCCACCACCTAGCACATCTACTGTAAGTATTTTTATGACATAGTAACTAGTTTTTTACTTCAAGATGATATGTTTTCAAGATGATATGTATATATGTATATAATATTCTTTACACAAAAAATTGTAGGGGTTGAAGCCATGCCGTCTAAAAGTTAATGAATATGTCGTTGCAGAGGCGTCGGCTTACCCATCCCTATCAGGGGAACAATTTCACAGGTCTCCATTACCAGCTGGTTGGATTCGTGTGAGCCCGATACATATATTCCCCAAGTGGATGGATCTTCCATTGCCATATGCCCACCCAGATTGTGAAACACTTGGTGAGGCACTAGGCGGAGTGATATTGTGGCTAAAAGTGGATGTCATCTTTACTGAAATTGTATGGTAAATTTACATTACGTTAAATTGTTAGTGTGTGTATATGATGTCAGTTGATCTGAAATTATTATATATATATATATACAGGTTAAAAAGAAGACACCCACAACATCTAGGCCTCCACTTCCACCTCCTACATTACCCAGTTGGGTTCCACAGGACCTAACTGTCCCGTTAGGTCCTAACTATAGGGGTATGGCAATATGGTTAGGCGAACATGATATAAATTGCCCTATAACTGTTTCTATAGATTCAGATGCTGCAGGTCAATCATATGAAAGCAAACTATTTATACAAGATATTTTGGAGTTGTTTCGATATGATTGTCTAAATACATCTGTGATAGAGCTATGGATAAGGTGAGATCTTCTTTATACATCCATATACCTTTGCTTATTCTGGTGATCTGGTTTCTTATTTATTAATGCATGCGTAATTAATACATATTTTGCTGCTACTTAGACAAGATATGTGCAGATTTTGCATTCAAACATGTAGGATTTTTTATTCTATCTTTGATTAGTCTAGTAGCTAAAGACCCTCCGTCAGTTCAACAATACTGCAGTGAGGCTTTTTCAATTTTTTCTCAAAAAAAGAAGACGATGATAATGGCTCCATTCAATGTAGAGTAAGTTTACTTTGCTTATTATAATTTGGACTTAAGAAAATTACATTTTTATTATGGATTTTGAGTTATTAATTTTTAACTTTTTTACCTCTAGTGGTATGCATTGGGAGTTACTGGTTATTGTCCCCGAGACGTTCACTATCTATTATCTAGATCCTAAGGGGAGTATATTGAATACAAAATATGGACACATAATGAAAATGACATTATTCCGGTGAGAAATATTTCATTTTCATATCCGTTAACATATGTTATTACATTACTATTTAATTATGCAATGTACTGTGTTACATTAACATGTAGGGGTTTTTATGAGTTCAAAAAGGCTGGAGGAAAGGTCCCAAAAAAAAAGAACCAACCAATTATTTGGAAGAACATGAAAGTAAGTTCCCGACTGCAATATATGTATATATTATTTATGTGAACAATGCTTAATTAGTTGTATTTTTTAATATTTTGTATGTTTGAATTTATAGTGTCCTACACAAGACAACGGATGGGCATGTGGATACTATGTGATGCGATTTATGCACATGATTATCAAATATGCCGCATTGGACATCGATTGTATTTCTGAGGTATTATATAGTCTCATTAGATAATATGAAATATATCAATCTTATTTATAGATCATTAATTATATATATACATCATCCTCTTTACAGGTGTTTAAAACTGAACACACGACAGGAACGGCCTTACCAGATGTACATGCTCCCTATACGAAGGGAGAATTAAATGAAGTAAGAGAAGAATGGGCAACAGCCATACGAGTAGTGGGGGATTTAAGATATAATTGGGATGTTGATAGCGAATAATGACTAAAGAATGATATTTTGTAAATGAATTTCTGAATTATAATATATGTGTGAATGTTTCTACATGTCTCGATGTTTCTACATGTGTCTGAGTGAAAATGAATGAAACTTTTGGTTGCTATATGAATGTTTCTATATGTGTGAATGTGAAAATGAATGGAACTACAGATTGCTATCTACATGAATGATTCTAAATGTGAAAATCAAATGGAACTGTAGGTTGCATTGCTAAATATGTGAATATTTTTGTTGTTAATTTTGCAGGTTTGTGGCCTGTTGTTGGCTGATATCAATGGATGTCGTAAAACCTGCAGTTCATAACTGAACTGCAGGTTTCTCATTTTGCGACCAGCCATACAGCAGGTCTGCAAACTGACAGAAAAAAAAACAAAAAATAGGCGTCGGTTATTTGTATAAAACCGACGCTAAATAGTTACAGTGTCGCTTTGTAATAGAAACTGATGTCTATTTCCTTAACACCACGGCCGTGCTGGACAGCACGACCATGGCAGCGGACCAGACACCACGGTCGTGCTGTCCAGCACGGTCGTGTTGGGACTTATATGGCGTCAGTTATTAGCTAATAATCGATGCCTATAGTGCCCAAGTTGGCACCCTTCTATGGAGCGAAGGTATATGGCGTCGGTTTCTTAGGTAATAACTGACGCCTATAGTGCCCTGCTGGCGCGTTTTCGTTGGCGTGCGAAGGGTTTTGGCGTCGGTTTTTGAACTGACGCGTAACGGCTGCGCTTTTAGCGTCGCCCACATAGGTGTCGCTTAGAAACCGACACTAAAGGCCTTAAATAACCGACACTAAAGGTCGGTTTTGTACTAGTGAATCTTCTACAACAGCTCGGACAGCAACAAAGAGCATCCAGTGCAGTGTACATCAACAACGTTGACATCCCTCGAGAGCTTAGTACGAAAATACAATGACGAGGTGGCAGCACTGATACAACCATTCCTGGAGACGACAACAAGCAAATGGCACGAGCTTCAGTTCTGCCACCGTAGTCCACAACAAATTCCTCTATCCAACGACTGGGGCATCTTCGTCCTGGAATGGATATCAAATGAAGAGATGCCTGACCAACTCCACCACATCGACTACCACAGCAAACGAGGAGAATATGTGTGGGAGCTTTTATCTGGCACAGGCGCGCTCACCAGCTAACCCTCACTGAGTTAACATTACCCTACCTTATCTACTTCACAACTCTGGGATAGAGTGTGGAGTAAGTTTGGGGGGGTACCATGTACCAATGAGGGAGGTATAAAAAAAACTCCACCTTTTTGTTCTTCTTCTATATCATGTGTACATATACATGCTCATACAAAAAAAATTTGAAAATTTTTGCTTATTTTGTCTCCACACATATGTACAAAGACACTATATAGTAAAAACCTGATACGACTTCTTGCTAGTTTATTTTCTATGTGCCTAAGGAGATGCAAGTTTTGTTATGTCTTTCTAATAATGCAACCTCAAATGACAAAAGACTATGACTTTCCACCCCAAAAATTGCGAAAAATAATCTTACAACAGCTAAGAGACGTGTATGCAGAAGGAAAAAGCTGCCCAAACAGCAACAAAAATTCCTCTTGTTTTCCCTACCCAACAAAAATCCCAAAAAGAGAGAACAACCTTATGAGAGTGAATAAAAGCATGAGTTGTGCCAAATGAAAAGAAAAAATATATATATATACACACTTGTTTTCTAAAAGTACCCATCTTTAGGCATGGTAGATCTGGGGCACTGGTACGTAGGATGTGAAATCACTGCTCTAAAGCCAACTGGCTTGGACTGCAGGGACCACTCGCCCGCTAATGGACCCGTACCTGGATGGACTAATGGGAAACAAGAAAAACCCCAAAAGCCTTAAGCCTACCCAAACACACAACTTTTTTCCCCCAAAAGCTGTTTGGTGTGAAAACTAACTTCGAAATCAAGCACCCAAGTCTCGCTGAAGCTGTGGAGAATTTTTTTGCTTAAATAAGGCAGGAGAAATAAAGTCTGTTGTTTGTGGTCGGGTTGTATTGTCAGTAAGACATCTCAATTCTCACTCAAACCCATGGTCTGGAAACTATACCGGTCAAGAAGAAGCATCACAAAACAAAGTTTAAAGATTGATTGAGGACAATCAAAATGATAAGTTTGGGGGAGTTGATAACACCAAATTTTGTGATGTTTTTGGCCCTTATTTCGTAATCAAATCTGCCCTTTTAAACTATTTTCGTCTCATTTTTGTCATGTTTTTGAATAAACAGGCAACACTACTCTTTTAACTCAATATTATCATCTTTTGCAGAGTTTTCCCCATTTTTCAACTCATTTATCAGCAAAAAGGCCCATCCCGTCCCACGAACATGTTCCACTTGTATCGGCCCCCTTACCAACCAGTCGACCGATACGCTCACTGCCTGACACAGGGCAACACGATACAATACCGTGCGATACGAGGGTGCCGCGCAAGGAGCGGACGAGCGATATGCCATTTACCCGACAGGGAGCCGGACTCGCCACGACTGCTGAAGCGTGTCGTGCGATATAGGCCACCCATCGACGGGCGCCACTCATCACAATTACCGACATGCTCCCAGCCTGACATCCTTGTGTCGGGTGATATGCGTATCGGGCACCCCTGAAGCCGCAATAATGGAGCTAAAGGAGGACACGTGGTGTCCGAAGAACCATAACTTCCCCCAACCGCTGCCCATAAATAGCAGCTACAGGACTCCAATGGGACGGGTCGAAATTTCTCGAAAGCCAACTTGGGAAAGCATCTGGAGCTAGCGTGTCGTGCCTCAGGGTGTACCGAGGGATACTAGGTGAGCACTTCCCCATCCCGAGAGGGAGGGAATGGTCCACTTAGGGTCGGCCCCGGGCACCGCTGTAGGCCGATATCGGCAAACAAGGACGCCCGATAGGAGTACCCGATACTGGAAGCAACACTCTGGCCTGACACGATATCAAGCCCGATACGTATCACCAGTCACGGCGTGTCGCCCGAGAGGGTTCCGCCAGACATGATCTTATCGGGCATGAGCGCCCCGCACGATACATCCGCCCATCATGAGCGTGCCGCTCGAGAGGGTGTGCCGCCCGATACGGGTGTATCGGGCAAGGCTCCCGCCCGGTATCGGGTTGGAGGGTCTGCTACTGCCTGTCGCCCTTCTAAATCAAGAAGGCGACATTTACCTTTACTTATTTCAGTCATTTACTCTCTTTACTTATGCAATGTAATTAGACCCTTTTATTCTAATGGAATTAGAAGAGTTTTAATTATCTATTGCTTTATGTTTGGTTCATCTTATTGGTTGATTGCTATGTTCAACATCTGAACTCTAGCTTGTACGCTTGGATCGCGTTTCGATTAGATACCGAATCGTGTTTTCCCGTTGCAACAACCTCGAGAGAGGTGTTGTGGCTCTAGTGTTTGGTCTGATACTGGAGTACGAGAGTGCCCAGGATCGGAGTTGCTGTAGTAACCTTTCCACTCTAACTTAAGTCCAGCAACCTCGAGAGGGGTGTTGATACTTGGTTAGAGGTACCCGCTTTGAGAGGAGGGGTACAAGATGTTTTCTGCTGCTGCTTGTTTTACCGAAGTTTTCTCCTTCGTTCCTTACTAAAGCAATAGTGTTGTCTCTCTGTTTCTGTCGCACGAAAACCCTAAAAACTGACAAATGCTTAAAACCTTATTTTTCCTCGTAGCTCCATTTGGAGATAGTTTTCTTATGTTTTATTGATCCCAGACTATTGTTCTCTTGGGGAACTTTTATCATCTCCTTACCCATACCGGAGTGTAACATGTCGATTCGCGTTCTCAACACTACCACCCTTGTCCCTGTGTTCGACCCAGTATATCTACTTCTACCCCATAAACAAAGTTGCGGGGGCCTAGAAGGTTTCGGGTTATAAATTTAAAAGTCCGACTACTTCAAATCCGCTCTACTTTTCGGACGCGCGATTTAGGCTGGTCATGGAGTGTCACAGTTTGCTTGATATCACAACTTAGGGTTCGCCAAGTCTACAAGGATATAGGACTTAGGTTTTGTGTCTATTATTACGCAATCCAACGTATCTGATTATAACATATGCTCATGTAAATATGTCTAGAGAACATGAAGAACATGTAGAGAGTAGCTACGTTGCACCAGGATGTGGTGGTAGGAGGCCAACACATGATGTAAGAGTTCCAATGATGGGGCCAGAACAGCCCGCGGTGCATTAGTTTGACACTATATCCATGGAAAATATAGCTTTCAAGTCTATATTTGAACAACTCATGGTGATGATTACACACTTAACGTATAGAGTTCCCGTACCTCAAGCTAGGGCAGCTGTCAAGGAACTATTCTTACCCCAATCCCAATCCCACTTCCTAGATAGTGGTAAAGGGATTGAAGCGCCCGTCTCTGAGTGGACCAAAAGGATCTCACACACTGGCATATACAGTAATAAATAATAACTCATAAAATAAGTGATTTGAAGAACTAACCAACCCAAATATGAGATTTTGTAGATTTTATCCATATCATCAGAGTTTGTCATGAGCAGAAGTGATCTAGTCTATTCTTCATAATGATCCATCTGGTTTTCCTAAAATTAGGTAAATTGAGATGCAATCAATACAACTGCATCAATACAGTTTGAAAAGAATAGATATTGAACAATTGAAAATATTTATAATAAAATATAGTACTTGGAAAGAGTTATAAGAAAAATGATCAACACATGATTTTCCATACAAACATTTATCCGACAAGACTTTATTACAAGTTCCCATTATGTTGATATCAAGAAGCATGCTTATATATGTATGTGATTCCATTTCCCCAACAAGATGGGAGAGGTCACCTGTCTCCTTCTCTCCATATGAGGTAGGAGGTCAATTGAAACGTACATGATCATTTGACATGTACAAGTTCCACCCTCTGAATGAGGAGGTCACTTGTACTCAATTTCAACAAATATTACTGGCAGTCATAATGGGTAATATCATTTATGTTTTCAAGTTTGTTGCAAGCTATAATATAGAAAATCAAAAGTCTAATCAGTAGGGAACAATACCTCAAACAAATATATAGACAAGATTTTCAAGAGGTACATATAAGTATCATTCAATACCACTAGATAATTTACAAAATTAGCCAATAACAAAAAGGCTAGCACAATAAAATGAAGATAAAAATTGGAATTGCCAATTTGGTTTTGCAGATCAGGGGAGGGATATAGATAGGTAGATTCTCCTGGATGTCCAGTGAGCTAGGTTTGGCTCAAGGGGTTTTCTAGAGGAGTTAAAAGGACATAAATGTCCATGCCAGAGAAAACCAGGCATGATGAAACAAGGGTATATCGGTACTATTCAATATGTGTTAGCTCGATTAAAACTCATTCTCATGCCATTGCAACGTCAAGTAGAGAAGCAAAGCCAGAGATTGGTAGAGACTGGAGATTAGACCAAGGCATACATTGACTTCATAGAGGCACTTTGAGTTTAGTGAGACATTCCATGGCTAAGATTGTGAATGCAACTAAACGATGGCATATCTAATGTAGGTGGAAGAACAAGAAGAGAAAAATGAGGTTTGAGATTTATACTGCAAATCGGAGAGAATCAGGGTTCTTTGCGGCTTCGCGGGTCCTTTTGGAGTCACCTGATGGTCCTAGCTCCTCATGGAGGCACTTGTTGAAGCTTACCGGTGAGGTCCACATGAGCAGAAGAGAGGGGTTTGCCATTGGGATGCTTCAGGCCAATGTGACTTCGAGTAATGGGTGGGAAAGCTCTACCATTGGTCACTGATGGTATACGATCAAGGATTTTGGAGGAGGCTACTAGGGATGAGAGCATGCGGCTCTATTTCGGGAAGTTGCAAGTGGAGCTGGGTGGAGGAGTCAGGGGCTAAAGGTGAGAAATTGGACGCTCAGTCAGGCTGAAGGATTTTTAGTAGAGCCACTAGAGTTGTTAAATAGGAAAGAAGAGGCCTAGGGTTTCCTGGGTGTTCTTCTCTAAGTTCAATACGGTGTCATTTTGGGCATTTTCAAAATAGAGTGAGAAAGAGGGGTTATTGGGGATCTTTACATAGAGGGGAGAACTTTAGATTGAATGCATTTAATTTGATGAGGAAACAATCAATAAAGAGGGAGAGTTGGGGATTCAAACTCTCATACACATTGTGTGTTGTCTCACCTGGAGATTACAAGTAGGGAAGATGACCGTCTTTGGGTTCCTAGATTCGGATTGAGGTCTAGTTTGGGTTGAGGGTCCAAATAGGATTGAAAAATAGGTGATTTAGGGGATTTTTCTGGTGTTTCTTAATATTTATATATCCTTTGGATGGAACCTTCAAATCAAAGGAAATTTTAACCATTGCTTCACATAAGTTCCATATAGCTGTAGAAAATGTTTCAAGTCCAAATGATCAAGTTTGATTCATGAATGAAATCAATTGATTAATAATGATAATTTGGCTAAATTGAATGTCACAAGGTTCATGTTGGGCATCATAATTGGAATTCTTGGTGTAAAATTTATTCAACGATCATGAGAGTGATGAAGTGAGTCCAATTGAGAAATACTTGATAATTGAAGATCATAATTGTAAGTTGGTCATTAAATGTGAAAAATCCACTTCATCACATCCTTCCCTCCTTGAAAGAAATTTTATCCTCAAAATTCATAAACATCCTAAAAAGTTTGGACTATCCAATCCAAGTTGTATCCTCAAATACTAGAACGTCCTCAACTATATAGTCAAAATCATGTCTTCAACATTATAATCGCATCAACTGTCTCTCATAAACTTGTATTTATCAATTAAGAGGTCAAGAGATCACAACTCACTTATTGAGTTCACTTTCAAGTCATCTCTCCATACTAATTTAGAATTGGGATCGAGAGTCGAGATTATACATCATGAATTATATTGGGTCATGTACTAACAAGATCATAACTCAAGATTCAAGATTCAAACATCCAAATTTTGGGTTTCAAACATGGAAGCCTGGGGTTTTAATTCCTATCCATAACATAGGTGTCTTCATTCACCCATAATAATAATCTAGCAATATTTTGAGATTTGACCATCAATTCCTTCATAAACTATATTCAAGGTGGGTGAATGATCTAGACCTAAGCCATTTTTAGGAAATTTAACCCTATGCACATATTCAACATTACCATCCTCAAAAATCATTACTGAGTTAACATCTTCAAGATCTGAGTTTTTGGGGATATGAAAATCACTAACCATATCGTGGGTGGTCTCAAGGTCCACATGGGTGATTATACAAGTCACATCAATATCAAGATTCTTAATCAAGTTTCAAGATTTTGTACATCAATGTTGATAGTTGAAGTTTGGACATCAAGATCACAGGTATAAACATTTCAAAGCTTAGGTTTTAGATTCCAATTTAGACTTTAGGGGAGATCGTTCATCCATATTCAATATCTGAGCAATAATTAAGCAATATTCAATCAACATTCAAGCAACATTTATGATATAAATCACCAATTTTATTACCATGGTTCCAGATTTGATGAATGATTTAGACATAGGTCTTTCTAGGAATTTAGCCACAATCTATAGTAAACATTATATTTAAATTGGGGTTCAAGATCAAAAATCATTATTTTCATAGACTTGATCTATTGGAGGCTTAGGTCAAGGAATCAAAATTGGGTGGAAGGGATTACCTTTCCAACTCTAGAAAATCAACATGATGATAATTTAGAGGTAGTCATAAGTAGGGCATAAAATTTCAATTTTCAAAGATATGGTCAGTATAAGGTTCATTTCAAAAAAATTAAAAAGGGTTGCATAATCAACATATCATAATCTAGATCTAGTAATGATTTCTTTGGTTTTTCATTGCTAGTGAGACTTCATATGGCCTTCTAACCAATCACTAGATTTTGTAATTGAACATGTCCTTATTTGCAATTCCAACCACTATTTTTGTCTCTATCTCCATGACTATAGGCTTGGATGTAGGGGCAAAGGCAATCATGGTTATTTGGACTCCTCCAATAATTATCAATGTTGTGTATCTTGCCCATTTGGTCATAACATCCTTTAATATTTTGGTGTGTACTTCCCAATCATAATCCTTGATGGCCCTTTTTAGTTCATCTTGATCATCATCAACATTATTTCACATGGGTCTTTTTCCCTTTTCTGCATCATTCTCAACTTCTTCTTCAAGAACTTTTTTTATCCTCAATTGTCTTTTCCTTTTCTTTATGTCTTTTCTTCTCAATCCTCCTTTTATCAATCTTCCCTTCTCAACCATTATTGGTTCTAGATGGGATTTCTCTTTGACTACGGGTTTGTGGGGCCATCTTAAAGGTACATCCATTTATGAGTCCTTTAATCACATAGGTTGAGTTACAAGTATATAAGATTATAGGATATTCATCTATATAGTTTCAAACTTTATTTCACAATTTTGTTGATTCCCATACTACACAAAAAGAGAGAGAATGCATATCCAATCATGAAACCTAGTAAAGGAAGAGACGAGGAGTCACCCTACTTTAAACTGATAGGTGGTCTTTGTGTAATCCTTAGAGAGAAGATAAGATAATTAGAAGACTCTTTAGGGTTTCAACGAAGAACCTCTAGGTCCAGATCTAGATCAATTAAGGCTAGGTAGAGCGAGGAACCTCATCCACCTTGAAGATGGATAGGAGGTGATTATGCTAGAACCTCGATCCTAGAAACCTCAATTTTCACCATTATGGACTTTAGGGTTTCCTGGGTTCAGGGGATTTGAGATATTATTTACTTAATGCATATGAGAGCTTGTATGCTCTTATACCATATGTCACAGAATCATTCTTATCCCAATCCCAATCCCACTGGTAGATAGTGGTAATGGGATTGAAGAGCCCATCTCTAAGTGGCCCAAAAGGATCTCACACACTAGCGTATATAAGAAGAAATAATAACTCATAAAACAAGAGATTTAAAGAACTAACCAACCCAAATATGAGATTTTGTATATTTTGTCCATATCATCAGGGTTTTTCATGAGTGGAAGTGATCTAGTCAATTCTTCATAATGATCCATCTGGTTCTCAATATCAAGCAAATCAAGATTCAATCAATGCAACTGCATCAGTACACTTTGAAAAGAACAAATATTGAACAATTGAAAACATTTATAGTAAAATATAGTACTTGGCATGAATTATAAGCAAAATAATCAACAAATGCTTTTCCAAACAAACATGTATCTGATAAGATTTCATTACAAGTTCCCATTATGTTGATATTGAGAAGTATGCTTATATATTTGTGTGGATCCATCGCCCCAATGAGATGGGGGAGGTCACCTGGATCCTTCTCTCCATATGAGGTAGGAGGTCAATTGACATGTACAAGTTTGAGATCATTCAACATGTACAAGTTCCATCCTCTGAATGAGGAGGTCACTTGTACTCAACTTCGACAAGTATTACTGGCAGTCAAAATGGGTAATATCATTTATGTTTTAAGTTTATTGAAAACTATAATATAGAAAATCAGAAGACTAATCAGTAGGGAACAATAGCTCAAACAAATACATAGCCAAGATTTTCAAGAGGTACATACAAGTAGCATTCAATGACACTAGTCTGTTCAAGGATGAATTATTATAAAAGCATACCTCATGGAGTCAAAAGTGAGTACTAGTAATATCCAATATTGATTCAACAATTCATATCAGATCCTAGATTGCAAGATAAAAATATTTGTCAAGATCTCAAAAAAATACAAGTCATAGGGCCATTATATCATGACTAGGGTTTCTAACCCCTAATTAGTCCCCCAGATGACCATTCATCATACTATCACAAAAAATCATCATCAATATCAGTATCTAGTATGATAAGCATGAATGAGTAACCTATGTATTTGAGGAGATTCAAGATATTAATTGATCTAGTCATTTCATGTACCACCATGTCAAGAGTAAATTAAAACATGATCTAGAAGTTATAATCATGTGATCAAGTCATCAATATAAGATCAGAGTCTGACAGAGTCATCATGTAACATTTTATCACATAGATAAGGGGTTTCAATAGTATTAGGGTTTGAAATAACAATAGAAAACCCTAATTAAGATGTATGAGAGAATCACTAAATCTCATGATTGATTTTTTCTGTAACAGGCCAAGGTAATGTTTCATGTTAAACTATACATTATTTTGAGAAGATCGATATTTTATGGGTATTTTTCTGATAATCGAGTTGTTTACTAGATAATTTACAAAATTGGCCAATAGCAAAAAGGGTAGCATAATAAAATGAAAATAAAAATTGGAATTACCAGCTCAGTTTTGCATATCAAGGGAGGGATCCAAATAGGCAGATTCTCCTTCTTGGCCTAAGAGCTAGTCTTGGCTCAAGGGGTTTGTGAGATGAGTTAAAAGGATGTAAATGTCTATGCTAGAGAAAACCAGGCGTAACAAAATGAGGGTATATCGATACTATTCAGTATGCAATTGCTCAATCAAAACTCACACTCGCTCCATTGCAGAGTCGAGCAGATGAGCAAAGCTAGAGATGGGTAGAGACTACAAAAGCTTGTGAGATCATACCAATGTATCCATTGACTTCGCAGAGGCACTGTGAATTCCGTGAGACATTGCGTGGCTAAGAATGTGAATGCAACCGAACGATGGCATATCTAGTGCAGGTGGAAGAACAAGAAGAGAAAAATGAGGTTTGATATTTGTACCACCATTCAAGGAGAATCAGGGGTCTTCACGGCTTCACAGGTCCTCATAGAGTCACTTGATGGTCCTAGCTCCTCATGGAGGTGCTTGTTGAAGCTTGCCGATGAGGTCCACACGAGCAGGAGAGAGGGGTTTTCTATTGAGATGCTCCAGGCCAACATGACTTCGCCCAATGGGTGGGAAAGCTCTACCGTTTGTCACTAATGGAGGAGCAAGGAATTTAGAGGAGACTGCTGGAGATGAGAGCACACGGTTCTATTTTGGGAGGTTGCAAGTGGAGCTGGGGGGAGCATTTGGGGCTAAAGGTGAGAAATTGGATGCTCGGTCAGGCTGAAGGGTGTTTAGCAGAGCCACTGGAGTCATTAAATTGGTAAGAAGAGGCCTAGGGTTTCCTGGGTGTGCTTCTCCTTTGAGTCTAGGGTGGCACCATTTTACACATTTTCAAAATAGAGCAAGAGAAAGGGGTTATCAGGGATCGTTACATAGAGGGGGAAATTTCAGATTGAATGCATTTAATTTGACAAGGAAATGATCAGTAGAGAGGGAGAGTTGGGGATTCAAACTCTTGTGCACACTATACGTTGTCTCACTTGGAGATTACAGGTGGGGAAGATGACCGTCTTCAGGTGCCTCAATCTAGATCCGGGTCCAGTCTGGGTTGTGGGTCCAAATAGAATAGAAAAATAGGTGATTTAGGGGATTTTGTGGGTGTTTCTTCAGATTTTTATATCTTGTGGATAGAACCTTCAAATCAAATGAAATTTTATTCATTGCTTCACATAAGTTCTATATAGCTATAAAAATGTTTCAGGTCCAAATGATCAAGTTTGAGTCATGAATGAAATCAATCGATTAATATTAACAATAATTTGGCGAAATTGAATGTCACAAGGTACATGTTGGGCATCATGATTGGAATTTTTAGTAAAGGGATGAAGTGAGTTCAATTGAGCAATACTTGATAATTGAGGAGCATAATTATAATTTGGTCATTAAATGTGAAAAATCCACTTCATCACAACAAATGTCCCTAATATAGAATCTTAGGGTTCTAGGAAGACGTTTGAGAGGTTGAGGCATGTGGGAGCTATCGAGTATGTGGATACGGAAGTCCCAACAGATGTTGGCATGTGGTTGGCTAAGCTTGAGAAGACGTTCATGATCCCGAACATCCCAGAGGAGGACAAGGTCAATCATGTCATTTACCTGTTAAAGGGAAGTGCTGGCCACTGGTGGGCCATAATGATAGAGAATAGACCAGGAGTTATTGTAGGTTGGGAAGAGTTTTGGTGGAGTTCGTGAGCCGCTACTTCCCATAGACATATCTGGATGAGAAAATGGCTCAGTTTGAGAAGTTGTGTCATGGTTCAATGTCCATCAACGAGTATAAGGCTAAGTTTATGGAGTTTTTGAGGTTCTGTCCACATATGGAAGCAATAGAGAAAGAGAGGATCCACATGTTTGAGAAGGGTTTGGGCATAGAGTTGTCTACGACAACATAAACTTTGGAGAATAGAGAGAGGTTCTCTATCTTTGTGGAGTCTGTAAGAAGGATTGAGAGATCTACCATCAAGAAGTGTGAAACCAATGCTAAGATGATACCGACTCCATTTCAAGGGCAGTCGTCTGGTGGCTTTAAAAAGATGAGGATTTTATCATCGTAGTCACAACAAAGGTAGACTCTTTCTGATCCGAGATCACACATACAATCACAGTGGTCACCGAGCAAGGGTAGAGGTCGCAACTTTCTACCAACAGGAGCACACAGTGCAACATCAGTATCGGTGACATAGCCATCTAGGCCACAATACACTTTGAGGACTTGTTACAAGTGTGGACAAGTTTGGCATGAGAAGTGGTTTTATCCTTTGAAGAATGAGGAAGTGACGCATTAGTCGATGTAGAGTCATCGAGGCTCGCAACAACAATAGTACAATAGTGGTGGTGGTAGAGGGCGAGGTCAGGCGTCACAGGAAGGGTCATCTAGACTAGCCAGTATGGGACATGGACGACAATAGACGATGACTAAATTATATGCCATGAGTCAGCCGAAGTGAGTGGTCAATGCATGGGTCACGACATATCATATGGAACTTTTTCATTCTAACTTATCTGCTTCTTCTTTTGTATATGTTTTCTTTGACCCGGGTGTGATGCACTCTTTTATCACCAACAAGGTGGTAGGTGTTGTCTGCCTATTTGTTGTAGATCTGATAGCCTTTTCTAGAAACTCCTTCAGTTGGTTCCTCTGAGTTGCGGGAGGTGTGCCCTTGTTACATTCTTTCTCAGGACACAACATTCAAGTGAGTCATATGCCACTTGACATGCATGGATTCGATGTAACTCTAGGAGTGGATACCTTGGAGAAGTACATGGTTGTTTTGGACTATAGTTCTAAGGTGGAGACATTCCATGATGGAGATGTCTCTTGGGTTTTCCAAGGAGATAGGAAGATTCTTCCTACGTGTTTGGTATCGGCTGTGATAGTTAAGAGGTTGATGAGACAAGGATGTGAGGCTTTCTTGGCACATGTTGTAGATACCAAGAGGAGGAGTCCTAGCATCGAAGAAGTACATGTAAAGATTCTTCCTACGTGTTTGGTGTCGGCTGTGATAGTTGAGAGGTTGATGAGACAAAGATGTGAGGCTTTCTTGGCACATGTTGTAGATACCAAGAGGAGTCGTAGCATCCAAGAAGTACATGTAGTGCGAGAGTTTGAGGATGTCATACCACAAGAGTTTCTCAGTGTTCTCCCTCTTAGAGATATGGCTGTAAACGGTGCGGGTACGGTGCATGTACGATCATACACATAGCCATACCTTTTTAATTTTAGCGAGTACGAGTACGGGTCCAGATTCGCATAATTAAAAACTATACCCGCACTCGTACATAATGTGGTTGTACGGTGTTGGTCTATCGGTATACAGTTTTACATAATAATCTATTTAGTAACAATCTATATAATAAGTATGCTATTAGACATCACAAAAGATACAAAAATTATATAACATTACTAATGATCTTCATCATTAAGTTCCGAATAATGGGATGAGCTGTTGGTTCTTTACACGTCAAGTTTATTGTCATAGATCTGGGGTTCAGTATGATGACAATGTTTATTGAACAATGAACAATGAGGCAATGTGTAACGAATACTGTCTATTGTTCATTCAATAATGAAAAGTGACGTTTCTCTTTTGTTTTGATACTAGCTAAATTGATCATGTTGTTTTGTTTTTAGATTGGAAAGGAAAAGATAAAAGGATATGGAGAAGAGAGCAACCGGACCGACTTTGTGGAAGCTCGACCAGAACATAAAATAATTGAGTTAAAATATTTAGGGGAGGAAGCAATGACGACGCAAAGAAGTAAATCAGTACGCTGCCAATTAGCACAAGGAAGTTGTTTATCTAACACGACTCCCAAATCAACCCGAAGTTGGATATTGCAAGCACCTTGGTGGAATTTATCTGCTGGCTGTCGCTGGGATCAACACGTCGGCGTCTGGACTGAGATGCTTTCTGCATTGCAATGTCTACCGGCAGGGTGAAAATCATCGGATTAAAATGTCGGCAAGATCAAGTATCCTAGAGTGGACAGTAGCTTGAGTTGTGGGAGTAGAGACAGCTGGGTGGTGTAGGCGGACGCCAGGAATTGAAGGCGGTTGGGTGCCTCTGTGTCGGTGGTTTCCTGCAGAGAGGACGGAGATGGAGTTGCCACACTTGAATTGGAGGCTCCAAGGCTGGAGCCTAGAGTGGTGCTTCAAATGAACAAGGTGAGAGGTTTATTTGTATGATCCAGGCCTTGATTGGGTAAGAAACATCATCCATCAGATTATTAGATTCTAGTGTATATAAGAAACTAGACTGAATCCCGTGCTATGCACGGGCGTGAAGAGATTACCTTATAAAACTCAGCGGAACTTTTAAGGCCAGCCACATAGATTTTTCCCCGGTCATACAAGCTCTGTAAATACTTGACAAAATCATCAGTTGAAGTATGTATCAAGAAACGAATTGCATATGGGTAAGTACAGACACATATGAACCGGAGAAAAAACCTATGGAAAAAAATTCTGTCAACCCAAGCATTTATCACAAAGAAATCTAGCTACTGAAAAATGAAAAACAAATGTCTAACTTTACGACTTAGTTTAACGATAAAAGCAGAAAAAGGAACATGTTGAAGCACTGTAGAAGGGTATATGTGTGCATGACATAGGCATACATTACAAAAACACAAATGACATAGGCAGAAAGATCCAAGATAAATATGTATACTAATAAGTTTAGTTAAACTACTTATTTACAATAGAAAGGAACAGTAGTTACATGTAGCTATTAATCTGCATATGAGTTTTATATAGTATTGTTGGATCTAGATTGAACAGTGGCACATACAAGTAGTAGCATGTGGTGCCTCGTCTTGAAGCAAGAACTGGTGAGCGGGAAGTTAATAGTGCTAGCCTTCAACAATGTATGATGGCATGACGGGAAGAGTTCTTCTCAAGGTCTGCAAAACCGATCTCAATCAACTATTCCTGAAGCAGAAAAAATCAGCACCTAAATTTGGTGGAGCAACGAAGAGCATGCATGAGAGCAGAAAATTGTTAACAGACGAGATAAAATTAGAGACATATTCACAAAATGAAGAGAGATTAGGAAAACCTGATGGGGCATACGCAGGTGAGATAAAAGTGAAGCCGGTAAAGATGAAGACTGAGTAAACCCCCTTCAACGGACCACACGGATCGCAACAACTGCACTGACAGCAGGCACCCAACGCGTCGCTGAGAGCGCCAGATGCAAGTAAATCCCGAAGAGAAGATGAAGACTGAGTAAACCCCCTTCAACGAACTGCACTGACTGCACTAAAAGTAAGTCGGCAACGCGTCGCTGAGATCGCCAGATGCAACCTCTGTGGCACTCTCGTTTGTATCGGAGAGCACCGACAAAGCGTAATCCGAAGAATCCCGACAGAACTTCCCTTTAACCCCTATTGTAAATTGCAACGACACCCCCACACTAACTTCCTATGTGGACCACTTGTGTTGCTGTACAGTGAAGGACCGTCTTGTAAATAGAAAAAATGACTGCAAAAATTGCAACGATCCCCCCGAACGGGCTTTCATATATAGTATAGATTTATTTACTTATCAATTTAGTAATGCAGGTATGTGGGTATAATGGGTATGTGTACGACTATACTCATTATTTTACTCGCAAAATATAGTATGCAGGTATAGAAAATTAGACCTGTGGCATTTTTAGCGGGTATGGTTTTGTAGGTACACGGGTATACCCGTATCCATTTACAACCCTACCTAGAGAGATTGACTTTGAGATCAAACTTATTTTTGAAACGCAACCCATAGCTCAGTAACCTTATAGGATGGCACAAGCAGAGATGCAAGAGTTTAAGAAATAGTTACATGAACTGTTGATGGAGAGTTTATCACACTTCCCCTTGGGGTGCTGCTGTGTTGTTTGTAAAGAAGAAGGACATATCTATGAGTCATTGCATAGATTATCGACAACAACAATGTTACAGTGAAGAACAAGTATTCGTTGTCGAGGATTGATGATTTATTTGATCAGTTGAGAGGTGTTATAGTTTTCTCGAAAATAGATCTGAGGTCAGGATATCACCAGTTGCGAATCAAAGTGAATGACACACCTAAGATAGATTTTAGGACTAGGTATGGTCACTATGAGTTCGTAGTCATGCCGTTTGGGCAAACCAATGTACTAACAACCTTCATAGATATGGTCGATAGGGTGTTCAGACCGTATTTGGATCGGTTCGTAGTTGTGTTCATAGACGACATATTGATATACTCTAAGGATAGATGGCAACATGAGAAACACCTACGCCAGACATTGACATTATTGGGCAGCATATGTTGTGTGGCAAGTTCAGCAGGTGTAAGTTCTGGTTGACCGAGGTGTCTTTTCTTGGTTACGTTATATCTGGTAAAGGTGTACGCGTAGACCTGAGGAAGGTAGAATCTATGATGGAATGGGAATAGCCCAAGACACCTATGGAGGTCTAAAGTTTCCTAGGTTTGGCAGGTTACAATAGGAGATTCATAAAGAATTTCAGTGTTGTAGTATTACCCCTAACTAAGTTGACTAGGAAAGGTTTTCTTTATCTGGGATGACAAGTGTCAACATTCTTTCCTATTTTTGAAGGAGAAGTTGACCACTGCTCCAGTATTAGTAATGCCAGAGCAATGGTAATGTTATATCATTTTTGAGATGCATCAAAGAACGACTTGGGATGCATGCTGATGCAAGACAAGAATGTGATTTTTTTTCTTCATGACAACTTAAGAAATATGAGGAGAACTACCCGATGCATGATCTAGAGCTAGAAGTAGTGGTTCATGCCCTGAATATTTGGAGGCACTACTTGTATGTGGGAAAGTGTCAGATCACAGACCACAAGAACCTTTAGTATATCTTCTTGAAGGTCGAGCTGAACATCCGGTAGAGGAGATGGGTGGAACTGATCGACGACAACGACTGCATGATGAATTACCATCCAAGAAAGGTGAATGTGGTGGCTATTACACTGATCATGAGTCATCTTCGTCATCATCTGCAGACAAAGCACAATTACACTCTATGGTTTATCACAAGCAGGACATGTTGGTGTCGCTTTGCCAGATGAATGTACAGTTGGAAGTTTCTTTATTGGCAGGTTTGTTAGCACAGTTGCAGGTTAAGCCTACCTTGATGCAGAAAATTAGAGATGGTCAGAAGAATGATCTCCTAATACATTACATCAGTTAAGAGTTTGGTGCGGGAAGCATGATGGCTTCCATGAGTCATATGATGAGACAATTTGTTCTCATAATAGGACAATAGTTCTAGATTTTGGCGACCTAAGGAAGATGGAACATATGAGGCTCATTCCTCGATGTATGCAATGTATCCTGGTAGTACAAAAATATATACAACAATATGAAGGACTTGTATCGGTGGCCACGTCTAAAGCATGATAGAGTTTGTTTCTAAGTGTCCAGATTGTCAACAGGTTAAGGCAGAACATCAGAAGTCTGTAGGGACATTGCAACCTTTGTGGATACTGTAGTGGAAATGGGATCACTTCACCATGGAGGTTGTGGTTGGTCTTCCTAGGATAGCCAAAGGTCATGATTCCATTTGGGTGATAGTTGACAGGTTGACCAAATCAGCTCACTTCCTTCTAGTCAAGAAAATGTATACAACTAAGAACTTGGCACAAATATACGTGGATGAGATAGTTCACCTGCATGGTACCCAGTTACAATATTATTTGATAGAGGTCCCTAGTTTATGAGTCATTTTTTGGAATGTGTGCACACAACTTTGGGGACACAACTGAGGTTTAGTAGAACTTTCCACCCACAGATAGATTGTCAGTCAGAGAGGACCATTTAGATATTAGAAGATCTTTTGAGTGGACGTGTTCTGTAGTTTCTTGGTAGTTGGGATGTACACACCTGATTTTTATTGAGTTCACCTACAACAACCATTTATTAGAGAAGCATAGATATGGCACTGTATGATGCTTTATACAGGAGACATTGTCGATCACCTCTTTGTTGGTATAAGCTAGTCGACACATTCAGCGTCTATTTCTAACTGACGCCATAACCCTTCCCGCCACCAAAAACGCGCCAGTAAAGGAACTATAGGCGTCGGTTATTAAAGAAAACGGATACTATATCATGGTTAACAACTTCGATTATTAAATAAAAACCAACGCCATAACCCTTCCCACCACCGAAAACGCACCAGTAAGGGAACTATAGGCGTCGGTTATTAAAGAAAACTGACACTATATCATGGTTAAAGACGTCGGTAGTTAAACAAAAATCGACGCCATTACCGTTCCCGCCACCAATCCAGCGAGGGCTCAAAGACGTCAGTTTTTTTACTAATAACCGACGTCGTATGTTTTTGGTGTCAGTTTTATACAAATAACCGACGCCTATGTTCTGATTTTTTTTATCAGTTTGTAGGCCTATTGTATGGCTGGTCAGCAGGATGTATAATTGCAGTTCTATTCTGAACTATAGGTTTACAACATCCATTGATATCAACCAACAATAGGCCACAAACTTGCAAAGTCATTCACATTTAGACACATGTTTTGATCAGATACATGTAGAAACCTACAAAGTCATTTACATTAACATTCAGTTCCATTCATTTCATCTCTTTTCACATTCAAACACATGTAGAAACATTCATATATTGATAAAAAAAAGTCATTCACATTCACACATATGACAATTCAGAAAAAGTCATTCACATTCACACAAAAATAATTATGAGAACAAAGTTTAGTAATATCATTCTTTATTCATCATCGTCATCATTGTCATTAGAACCTCAATTATATTTAAAAATCCCCACTACTTGTAGGGCTTTTTCCCATTCTTCTCTCACAACATCTAATTCCTCCCTCGTATAGGGAGTATGTACATCTAATAACTTTCCACCTGTACTGAAGTCAGATTTAAACACCTGCAAAGAGAATTATGTATATATATAATTAATAATATATAATAAGATTGATATATTTCATATTATCTAATGATACTATATATAATACCTTATGTATAGTATCGATTTCCATTGTGGCATGTTTGATGATTAGGTCCATAAATCGCATCACATAGTAGGCATATGCCCAACCATTATCTTGTGTAGCACACTATAAATTGAAACATACAAAATATTCAAAAATACAAATAAGCACAATTCACATAAATAATATATACATTAGAGTCAGGAAATTAATTTCACATTCTCCTAAATTAGTGGTTGATTCTTTTCCTGGGGACCTTTCCTCCAGCTTTTTTGAACTCTTATAAAGCACTACATGTTAATGTAACACATTAAACTACATAATTAAATAGTAATGTAATAACAGATGTTAATGGATATAAAAAGATGAATTATTTCTCACGAGAATAATGGCTTTTCATTGTGTGTCCATATAATGTATTCAATTCCTTTCCCGCGGGATCTAGATAATAGACTGTGAACATCTTGGGGACAATAACTAGTAACTCCTAATGCCTACCACTATAGGTAAGAAAGTTAAAAATTATTAACTCAAAATCCACAAGAAAAATGTAATTTTCTTAAGTCCCAATTATAAGAAAAGTAAACTTAACATTGAATGGAGCTATTATCACCGTCTTCTTATTTTTACCAAAATATTCAAAAGTAGCACAGTAGTATGAAGTAACTGAAGAAGGGTCTTTATCTACAAGACTAATCAAAGATGGAACCAAAAATCCCACATGGGAAAATGCAAAATTTGTACATATCGTGTGTAAGTGGCTGTAAAACATGTATTACGTATGCATCAATATATAAGAAACTAGATCACCGTATATAAAACAAGGTATATAGATGTATAAACAAGATCTCACCATATCCACAACTCTATCATAGATGTGTTCAGTCAATCATAATTATAAAACTCTAAAATATCTTGTATAAATAGCTTGTTATCATATGATTGACGTGCATTAATACATATGCATTAATGCATATGCATTAATGCATATGCAAAACTTATATTATGTATGGAAAACTTGTATAAATAGATTGTTATTGTATGATTGACCTGCAGCATCCTCCGGAATAGTAATATTTATAGGGTAATTTGAATCATGTTTGTCTATCCATACTGCCATACCCTGACAATTAGGACCTAACGAGGCGTGTAGGTCCCTTGGAAGCCAACTTGGTACTTTAGGAGGTGGAGGTAGAGGTGGAGGTAGAGGTCGAGATGTAGCGAGTGTCTTCCTTTTGACCTAGATATATAATTTCAGATCAATTGACTCATATATACACACTAACAAATTAACGTAATGTAAATTTACCATATAATATTAGTATAGACGACATCCGCATTGGGCCACATTATCACTCCGCCTTCTGCCTCACCAATCGTTTCACAATTTTGGTGGGCATATGGCAGTGGAAGATCCCTCCAATCGGGGAGTATATGTATCGGGCTCACACGAACTGCACCAGCTGGTACTGGAGTCTCATGAAACATCTCCCCTGGAAGGGTTGGGTAAGCTTGTGCCTCTGCAATGATATATTTTTGACTTTTTAGACGACATGGCTTCAACCCCTACAAATTTATGTAAAGAATGTTATATACATATATACATAAACATATCATCTTGAAAAGACTAGCTACTATATATGTCATAAAAATACTTACAGCGAACGTTCTAGGTGGTGGGTCTACAGGATTACTCCTAACCTCTATAGTAGGAGAAGAGCGGCCCGCCACAGGTACTATCTGAGCAGCAATCTGAGACGCCTGTCACTTGCTAATTACTTCATTGAGTCTCTTATCAAGTGTTTCCTCGACTGTCCTATCAAGTGCTTCCTCGACCCTCATATCAATTAATTGATCTACCTATACATGGACAAAAGAAACACTAACTTCTGATTATTGAATTATCTTTCACAATAACATTCTAAAAAAAGAATAAGTTACCTCAGCTTGTGAAAGTCCCGCTTTTGGGACTAGTTTGCACTGTGATGGCCCAAAGAATGCTTTGATGCCCACACCAATGTCTGCACCCCTAACACATCCAGGATGCTCTGGGTTACCCAGAGCAACTGTCAATTCATCCTTGGTGCCCTTAGGGATGAACTTGCCTTCCTTCCTCTGCTCATGCAGCTCCCGCTAATCACCATCAACAGAAATTGGTAAGTAAACATAACAATAATCAATATCGATCGATTGCTCTAAGAGTTAAATTTTATCATTTTTGCAGCCACCTCAGCAGTTGTGGGCTTCGTTATATCAACCTTTGTTTTGCCTCCCAGCTATCCACATAGCATGGCGAGGCAGAGGTGTGGGACCAATAGTGTAGGACTCTACAGTCTCCTGAGTAGCAGCAGACTGAGCAGTAGACTCAGCCTGTAGTCTTTGGCGAATGCTTGCATAACCTCTTGGACCCATTGTGTGGTCATGCACATTCAGTGCACGCCTTTCTCTTTGAGCATCGCTGATAGCCTTGTTAGTAAGCACATTGATTTGGTTAGTAACACTAAAGGTTAATATTGAATAGGTGAATACATAAGAATGTATATTAATTAAATTGGGAGTGGCACTTAGGGGTTGCCTTCTTCCTAAATTTATTTTTTAAAGAGAATACAAAAAAAAAATTATTAGTGTAGAGTTAGTCAAAAAGTGATCAATGTCTAGAATTGGTAATCAATCAAGAACCTCTTATCAACATCGCATATGTAATCTCAGGTGAGATTTGTCCTATAGTTCCTTAGGACCCTCCCACAATGTTGCATCGCACATTTACGATGTAGCTTTTCATCCAGATCAAATATACTCTACAAAATAGAATTGCTATTAACTAGTATCCTAAAAATTAGTAATCTACAAAATTAGAATTGTAAATAATAATAACTCATGCATAGTTCCTTCCATAATAAGTATTTCTTACCCTTAGGAACTTTATGCCAAGATTCTACGTTAGGACTACAATGGCTGCGAGTAAGAATCCCAAGATATGAAATAAATGAGTTGCGGTTCACTCCAACTGGATTTCCTACATGATCGAAATCAACAACCAGTTTGGATCCATTTCCCCTTTGTTGTAGTAACTTGTTCATCATTGTGATGCCCCTCACTTTCTCAATTTTTTTTACTGCTCATCAAGTGCCCCAATTTCTTCAAGGGGTACATCACCAACCTAAAATTTGACAAAAAAACACACTTAAAGGATATAACTATAAATGAACATATAGATAGAAACCTCAGGGATATATTTTTAAAACTTACATTATGAGGCGACGCATTGACGTCCTCACCCTCACAGTAATCATCAACACGGTCATCAGGAGAATGCTCAGCCATCTGAAAGTTCATATTCACATTATAAAATTTACATTGTAAAGTAATTCACACTGTAAAGTTCACATTCACATTGTAAAGTAATTCACATTGTAAGGTTCACATTCACATTGTAAAGTTCACATTTAGAAAAATAAAACATATAAAAAATATAAACATGCATGCCTCTAATATTGCGATCTTTTATCAATTACAATCCTTCATTGTGATATCCACACACATATAAGTCATCATTAGCTTCAATATTTGGTGATGTCGGCAACCTAACTGAGAATGGACTTGAGTCATCATACTTATCATAGTATTGTTCTTCATCTATAGGATCTTCAATAAACTATCTTTTACCATGAAGAACAACCGACCATTTATCATTTGCAGGATCATCGATACAAAATACTTGTTTCACCTGTGATGCCAATATGAATGGTTCACCCTTCTCACCAATCTTTTCAAAGTTCACTAATGTGAAACCCAATTCATCCACTATAACTCCTTTGGTGTTATTAACCCAATTACATTTAAAGAGCGGAATTCTGAAATCTACGCAGTCAAACTCCCATATGTCTTTAATGACATTGTAATATGACATTTTAGCTTCACGTGGACTCTTATCCTTTGCATTTGCAAAAAATAATGAAGACACTTGAAGGGTGACCCCACTATTTTGGATGACACTCTTATCATCTTGACGCTTTGTGTAATATGAGAATCCATTTATGTCAAACCCTTCATAAGCCATAACATTTAATTTTGGTTTAAAGGCGAGGCATTTGATAGTTTCAGTAATATTATCTGGTGTTTGAGATAGTTGATGTAAGACTTTATCATCAAACTACTTAATATATATCTTGTTATGCTCTCTAGCAAGCCACATTGAATTGGCTCGAGGATATTGTCTCTTGATGAAATTGGTATGTTCCTCGATATAAACACTCACTTCGTCGATGTTGTGTAAAATATACAAGTGACCTTGTTCTAACTGCTCATGACTGATTACTTTCATCTGTGATCCCAAAATTCCTTTGCTAAAATGCTCCTCAATATTCTTGTCATTAACAGGAGCGTCATTACCACTCAGAAAGTCATTGCAAAAATCCATACCCTCTCTCGCCACATAACCCTCAATAATACTCCCTTCAGGCCGATAATGGTTTCAAACATCACCTTTAGAAATAATCATGTGTTGTTCAAAGGGATATGTAACGACCCACACTTTTGAGTGTCTAAAAGACATTAAAGTCGCAAATCGTTAATCATATACTCCAGGATCAGATTCATGAAATAATACAAAATAGTAAACAATTTCCATTAATGATCAAATATTTACATGTTTAGATAAAAAGCTCATCTAAGGAGTTACATAACTTTTAAATAGAATTAACTTTTACAGGTGTAAAGATAAACCATTAAGACTAAAACTTCATGATTAAATTGTAGTGTCTTCAACATCTCTATATGTACCCTCATGTCCACGAATCAAGTATATCTGATACCTAAAACGCCGACAAACAAATATGCAGTCAGTATATTAATATACTGGTACGTGGGTTCAAACAATAATCACAAGTACAGAAATCAGCAAACATCTTTATCTTGCATGTAAGAATATAAACTTATTTTCATATTCTAACCCTTATATGGTCTACTACCTCAGGTGTAATCAATGTCCCTCCGGGGCTCGTGTGCATTACTCTTAAGATCAGTCTAACCCAGGGTTCAGAATATTGTTATTTAGTTTACATGATACTCATAAGAACTTTATAGTTTGCAAGAACTAAATAAACAAGCAAGTAGTTTATTTGTCATTCAATCTCATCGAGAAACATCGGCAACCTCGGAATTCGATACATGTATTCATAAGCATAACCACGTACCTTATGCCATCGCAGAAACCATGCAGAACATGATATACTTTAAGAGTGTATCCAAACATCCAAGCAATAAGGCATTCAATTTGAAACAAGCATACTACATATGTGTCAACATGTATTCGCATTACATTAATCAGATCTGGATGCGATCCTAAACTAAGGTTTAGGGTTATCTCATTTTTGGACTATAATTTAGGATTACAAACCCTAATTAGATCGTATTATGGTTTCTAAGATTACAAACTCACTTATCCATGTTAGGTTAAACCCTAATTAGCATATTAAGCATATTAGATTACCTGTGACATCTAAATCACATTACTAACATTAAGATCATAGCAAGATGTCCATGTTGGTTATAAAACCCAAAACAACATGAATAAGATTACTAATCAATAATCGTCTATTATTCATCATTATCATGGATTTTCTTATTAGACATGACAAGATCAGGTATTAACCCAATATAATCAAATCTAATCAATTAAGCATCATATTAACCTAAATCTAGGCTTTCCTTTATACTAATCACATATGAACATGTATTGCATAAACTTTTAGAATACGAAGCTTAATCAGACTCTAAATATATTTTCTTTGGATTCCTCTCGTTTTTCTGAACAATTTTTATATATTACTTGTCTAAATCCGATCATCCAAGCAATTACTATGATATTTGCAAAATCATCATTATTGGGCCAATGGGGCGTCGACACATCAGCATTAAACCTTTTTAAAAGGCTTACCAGGACCCAGCGCAGAAAAGAAGGAAAGGACCCCGCGGTCCTTGGGTCTTGTACATGTGCAGAGGGGCAATATCGTATTTTGACTCTAACCCTTCTCCCTCCTCGCACTGCAGAACGCCTGCTACCCTGACGCCGCGGAGGGTCAGCCTTCTCCTGATCCGCTCCATGCCCTTGGGTGCTGGATGGCCGTTGTGAATCCCTGCACCCTTAGTGGATACTCTCCGACTCGGAGTGCTCATCAGCTTCATTAGGCACCACCACAGGTGGCGGGGAGAACACCTGCTTCGTTGGACGAGTGGGGGCACGGTTCAGGTGTTGGGTTTTCTCAGACCGGCGGGTCAGGCCAACCCGACCAGGGTGCACGCCTTCAGTCACGTGTTGGTCGCCCCTTAACCTCAGACACAGATAAAGCCACGCCGGCAGCGCAGACCATGCCCACTTCCCGTCATCGCCCCTTCTTCCTCGTACAACTCCCCTGCCAACCCGTGTTGCGCCTATCGGAACTGACGACTCTGACGTAAAAATGTCATCCTCAGTGTGGTTAGGAGATCCTCCGCCCACCTTCTGTGAGCACATGCCCGCAAGCAGCAACGTCGACCTCCACCAACTCTGTCGCATGTCACCGTTCACCCTCTTCTCACAACAGAGCAGGATAGAAGGTTTCTGTGGGGAGAAGCATGGAGTGTGGGGTGGTGAAGGAGGTGATCTGCCGTGATCATCCTTGAAGAATTCTTTGAAGGAGGATGACCATCGCTGCAGTGATGAGATCAGGTCCTGTGATTTGGTCATCTTCCCTTCCACGGCATACTAGAGGATGCGGGAAAGACCACGCACGACTGTTCCTAGTTCCTGGTTTTTGTGTGCCCCTTTGCAACCCTGATACCAGTTCCAGATGCAAACCCTAATTGCTTGTGGAGGGAGACAAAAGAGGTAGGAGGGGAAAGGGACTCCGAACTTGAATGATGGAGATACGAGAGAGGGGAGGAGGTTGTGGTTGCGATGAGGATTCCCCATGGTCTCTACACACACACACACACACACACACACACACACACACATATATATATATATATATATATATATATATATATATATATGTATATATATGTATGCCTTCCAGGGGGAAATCTGAAGGAGTCCATACTTCAACAACCAACCCCGCTTCCTTCTTTCCAAAGTATCTGATCCTTTTATTCTTATTATAAATAGTTACCTTGTTAATTATCATGGATATTCACAAAACACCACCAAGTAAACTCCCTCTCTTCATCTTCCTTTAAACCATGTTTTCCATTTCTTTTAGGAAAATTACATATTGTTCCTTTATTTGGCTTCCAAGAACAAGGTGGATAATCCCTTAAATAATTATCCAAGCTACATATTATCTTGGATTATCTGAGAAATCATCTCATTATCTTATATTGTAATTATCCTTCAACATACCAAAAAGGCAAACCAAGGTAACACTATTTGTGCCCCTACCATTATGTTTCCAATAATGGAAAGATAAGTATTATTTTAACTATCCAACACATTATAAACTTTATTCTCCTTTGGAACATGTTTATCAATATCATTACTATTTATTAATGCATGAATTCCTTTTATCTATTTGTCTTGTGCCAAAAGTACTTGTGCAACAAGGCAATTACCATTACTATTCCACCAATAAAATTATTGAGGAATTATCAATTTAATTCATGCATCATATTTTATAGTTTAATTTTACCAAAATTTGAGGATATTACATCCACCCCTCCTTAGAAGGAATTGTTTCCTCAAAATTTAGGCCTAGTAAGCCTAGGTGAATGATAACTCATCTTATTTTCAAAACTTTGGGTTAGCACCCTACTTAAACAATTTTTGTTTTATTACTAAGATTGGCACCTGAATTGAAATTCAAGTATGTCCGCATCTCTAGTATTCACACCTCATCGTCTCTTGATGATTCCATTTTTATTGGTGATTTCATTATCACTTGGTGATTTCTCTTTTCACCTAGGTTTCCAACCTATTACACATTATTTTCACATAAGGGTGAGGTGACACCTCTAACCCTAGATCAAGTCATTACACATTCATCTTAAGATATTTATTCTCAATTTTAAGCATAATATGTGTCTATCAAATCTCCCTCCCTCATAATGAGATGAAATAAGCATTTGTCTGCAGCCCAAATACAAAGTTCATTCCATTCCAAGAGCGGAGATAGTACATCCACACATTACCTTTCAATTTCACATATTAAGTTGAATCATACTCGGTATGACTCTAAACTTACTTTTTCTTAATTATATATCATTTTTAAACTCCATGAAGTCAAGTATCCCTTTTCTTACTCTTAGGTTAGGTCACAACTTCTCTCAAGTTTTCATGACTTCCTATAACTTTTATATTTACATCTCATGTATCATTATGAGCCTTAGACAAATCCTTGAGGTCTCTAGGGGTATAGGTACTTTTGGAGTGATCTCATCCTTATGCATCAAGAGAGTGCCTTTCATATTCACCCATTAGGCTACATGATCCTCATAGAGGTATCTAATCTCCTGAGTCATGTACCTTGGATAAACCTAGTTGTTACCTCCCGACCACATGGTCTTGTGCATTCAGGGAACAATCAACTCCTAACCCATCGGTCCAATGTACCTCTAATACACCCTACTTGACCCTAGGATTGCATTAGGTCTCTACCCTCCCTAAGGGTTTCTTTTGATATGTCACACATTATTATCTTGTTTAATTCTTTAACCCAGATTGCCTTCATATCTCTCTTTTGAGTACACATAATGCAGTGTCGTCCCATCATTGGGCTCGGGCCACCTTCCCTCTAGGGCTTGGTGCCATGTCGGTCTTCCCTCCTGGGCTTGACCTCTGTGATCTTCCCCTCCAGGGGCTTGATCCTAAACAACTGCATTGTGGACTTAGGCTACCTTCCCTCCTGGTCTTGGTGCCTGCCTGGTCTTCCCTCCTGGGCTTGACCATTTCATGACCTTCCCTCCTGGGCTTGGTCGTCCACTTAGGCCACCTTCCCTTCTGGGCTTGGTGCCTTACTGGTCCTCCCTCCTGGGCTTGACCAGTTGTGTCACTCAGAGTCATCATCCTTGGATTCAAAGAATTTAAGTATTTTTTTTATCTTTAACTCTTCACTACTCTAGGTGAGGATTAAGGTTATCTCAATACTTAATTACATTTATTCACTTACATTTTAAGGGAAAGTCCTAGCCTAGGGTGCCTTCTTGGCTCATAGGAGGGGGTTAGGCTCTCTAGCCACAACCTGATCCCAAGATCTAGGTTTTTCCTCCTTCATAGGTCATCTTCCCACTCCTTGGGTTGACCCACCCCAGGTTGGAACTCTAACCCTAAAGGTTTCTTAGACACCTCCTTGTTTTCATTAAGATTAACTTTTATCATTATAACATATCAACCCATGTTTTCTCAACCTCTGGAATACCCCCTCATGGTCTCTGTCCATTCAATGAACATGGGTCACCTTCCCTCCAGGGCTTGGTGCTACCTCGACCTTCCCCTCCAGGGGCTTGACCACCATCACTAAACTTCTAGAGACAACATGAGGAGTTTGAGCAAGTTATATTCAAACTTCCATTTTCTATATATACAACTATTGGGTTTTTTTATATCTCTTAAGACTTATCACATAAGTTTTATGCTCCTCATGCCCACATGCATGGGAGATTGGGTTACCTAGACCATCCCTTATCTTTCTTATTCATGATTTCAAGTTTTACATGGGCAGTGTCCCATACCACCACACCATGTTGATTACCAATTTTAAGTTTCACATGGGTAGTGTCCCATACCACCACACCATGTTCATTAATTAGGATTAAGGTTTTAGGGTTAGGGTTACTACTCTACCTCTTAGAGTTTCCATATACCTTGATCCACTAAAGTTTTCACACCCCAAACCAATTCCTTCCTCTAAGAAAGGGCTTACCAAAACATGGATCTTTCTATTGTCTACCCTCTCTAGAGGGACCTACACGAAATGTTACATCTTTTCACATTTTACTTCTCTAATTAACAATTTCTTTTCAAGGCTTTTTAAGCAAAGAGATGAGAAGTAGACGAAAATGTGAGATGAGGAACTTAATTTTTCTCTTAAAATTTATAAGGATAATTTGAAATGATAAACTATTAAGTATCAGTTGATGAATGTGTGCTCTGATACCAAATGTAACGACATGCACTATTGAGTGTCTAAAAGACCTTAAAGTCGCAGATCGTTAATCATATACTGCAGGATCAGATTCATGAAATAATACAAAATAGTAAACAATTTCCATTAATGATCAAATATTTACATGTTTATATAAAAAGCTCCTCTGAGGAGTTACATAACTTTTAAATAGAATTTACTTTTACATGTGTAAAGATAAACCATTAAGACTAAACCTTCATGATTAAACTGTAGTGGCTTCAACATCTCTATCTGTACCCTCATGTCCACGAATCAAGTATATCTGATACCTAAAACGCCGACAAACAAATACGTGGTCAGTATATTAATATACTAGTATGTGGGTTCAAACAATAATCACAAGTAAAGATATCCACAAACATCTTTATCTTGCATGTAAGAATATAAACTTATTTTCATATTCTAACCCTTATCTGGTCAACTACCTCAGGTGTAATCATTGTCCCTCTGGGGCTCGTGTGCATTACCCTTAAGATCAGTCTAACCCAGGGTTCAGAATATTGTTATTTAGTTTACATGATACTCATAAGAACTTTATAGTTTGCAAGAACTAAATAAACAAGTAAGCAGTTTATTTGTCATTCAATCTCATCGAGAAACATCGGCAACCTCGGAATTTGATACATGTATTCATAAGCGTAACCACATACATTATGCCATCGTAGATACCGTGCAGAACATGATATACTTTAAGAGTGTATCCAAACATCCAAGCAATAAGGCATTCAATCTGAAACAAGCATACTACATATGTGTCACCATGTATTCACATTACATTAATCAGATCTGGATGCGATCCTAAACTAAGGTTTAGGGTTATCTCATGTTTGGACTATAATTTAGGATTATAAACCCTAATTAGATCGTATTATTGTTTCTAAGATTAAAAACTCACTTATCCATGTTAGGTTAAACCCTGATTAGCATCTTAAGCATATTAGATTACCTGTGACATCTAAATCACATTACTAACATTAAGATCATAGCAAGATGTCCATGTTGGTTGTAAAACCCTAAACAACATGAATAAGATTACTAATCAAGAATCGTCTGTTATTCATCATTATCATGGATTTTCTTATTAGACATGACAAGATCAGGTATTAACTCAATATCACCAAATCTAATCAATTAAGAATCATATTAACCTAAATATAGGATTTCATTTATACTAATCATATAGGAACATGTATTGCATACAATTTTAGAATAGGAAGCTTAATCAGACTCTAAATATATTCTCTTTGGATTCCTCTCGTTTTTTTGAACAATTTTTATATATTACTTGTCTAAATCCGATCATCCTAGAAATTACTATGATATTTGCAAAATCATCATTATTGGGCCAATGGGGCGTCGATACATCAACATTAAACCTTTTTAAAAGGCTTACCAGGACCCAGAACATAAAAGAAGGAAAGGACCCTGCGGTCCTTGGGTCTTGTACATGTGCATAGGGGAAATAGCGTCTTTTGACTCTAACCCTTTTCCCTTCTCGCGCTGCAGCACACCTGTTGCCCTGACACCGCGGAGGGTCAGCCTGCTCCTGATCCGCTCCATGCCCTTGGGTGATGGATGGCCGCTATGAATCCCTGCACCCTCGGTGGATACTCTCGAACTCGGAGTGCTCATCAGCTTCATCAGGCACCACCACAGGTGGTGGGGAGAACACCTGCTTCGTTGGACGAGTGGGGGCACGATTCAGGTGTTGGGTTTTCTCAGACCGGCCGGTCAGGCCAACCCGACCAGGGTGCACGCCTTCATTCACGCGTTGGTCGCCCCTTAACCTCAGACGCAGACAAAGCCACGCTGGCGTCGTAGACCAAGCCCACTTCCCGTCATCGCCCCTTCTTCCTCGCACAACTCCCCTTCCAACCGGTGTTGCGCCTGTCGGAACTAACGACTCTGACGTAAAAACGTCATCCTCAGTGTGGTTAGGAGATCCTCCGCCCACCTTCTGTGAGCACATGCCCGCAAGTAGCAATGTCGGCCTCCACTAACTCTGTCGCAGGTCACTGTTCACCCTCTTCTCGTAACAGAGCAGGATAGAAGGTTGTTGTGGGGAGAAGCACAGAGTGTGGGGTGGTGAAGGAGGTGATCTGCCATGATCAACCTTGAAAAATTCTTCGAAGGAGGACGACCATCGCTGCAGCGATGAGATCAGGTCCTATGATTTGGTTATCTTCCCTTCCACAACATAATAGAGGATGCGGGAAAGACCAAGCACGACTGTTCCTGGTTCCTGGTTTTTGTGTGCCCCTTTGCAACCCTGATACCGGTTCCAGATGCAAACTCTAATTGCTCATGGAGGGAGACAAAAGAGGTAGGAGGGGAAAGGGACTCCAAACTTGAATGATGGCGATACGAGAGAGGGGAGGAGGTTGTGGTTGCGATGAGGATTCCCCATGGTCTCTACACACATACACACACACACACACACACACACACACACATATATATATATATATATATATATATATATATATATATATATATATATAGGGTAGCGATCTAGTGAGAAACATCCTACGGTGAGAGCTTGAGAGGCATTTGAATAACTACAAATTCGGAACTATTTTTTAAAATCCAACCATATAGATTGAAAAAGGATCATTTCATTTACCTTCTTACAAAAAATCATTGCAATTGGAAATGGTTTACATGTCCATATGTACAATATATAGTTTTTACATCCAACGGTCAGCCTGAAATTCAATATAGAGCATCGAAAAGTAATATGTTGTTGTGAATGATCTACAAATCGGATGGTGATGAAAATTTGTCGGAAGGTAAATATTAAGATATACTTGTAATCTATACGGTTGGATTATGAAAATTTGATCTATGTGGAGAGTTATTCAAATGCCTCTCATGCTCTCACCAAGATATGTTTCTCACTGGATCGTTACCTTATATATATATATATATATATATATGCCTTCCAGGGGAAAATATAAAGGAGTCCATACTTCAATAACCAACCCTGCTTCCTTCTTTCCAAAGTATCTGATCCTTTTATTCTTATTAGAAATAGTTACCTTGTTAATTATCATGGATATTCATGAAACACCACCAAGTAAACTCCCTCTCTTCATCTTCCTTTAAACCATGTTTTCCATTTCTTTTAGGAAAATTACATATTGTTCCTTTATTTGGCTTCCAAGAACAAGGTGGATAATCCCTTAAATAATTATCCAAGCTACATATTATCTTGGATTATCTGAGAAATCATCTCATTATCTTATATTGTAATTATCCTTCAACATACCAAAAGGCAAACCAAGGTAACACTATTTGTGTCCCTACCATTGTGTTTCCAATAATGGAAAGATAAGTATTCTTTTAACTATCCAACACATTATAAACTTTATTCTCCTTTGGAACATGTTTATCAATATCATTACTATTTATTAATGCACGAATTACTTTTATCTATTTGTCTTGTGCCAAAAGTACTTGTGCGACAAGGCAATTACCATTACTATTCCACCAATAAAATTATTAAGGAATTATCAATTTAATTCATGCATCATATTTTATAGTTTAATTTTACCAAAATTTGAGGATATTATAGGATACATCCAATGCAAGAAAAATGGTCCCAACATTTTCACTTCCCTAGTCAAGTGGACCACAAGATGTACCATGATATCAAAGAACAAAGGAGGAAAATACATCTCAAGCTGACATAGGGTAACAACCACTTCTCTTTGCAATTTATCAAGAGTATCATGGTCAATAACTTTGTTGCACAGACTGTTGAAACAGAAACAAAGTCTGGTGATTGCAAACCTTACATGCTTCAACAATATAGATCGAATTGCCACAGGCAATATTTGTTGCATTAGAGTGTGACAATCATGATATTTAAGACCTATCAACTTCAGATCTTTCATTAATACCAATGTACGGGTGTTGGATGAGTAACCCTGTGGCACCTTAACATTTACCAAGCATTCACAAAAAGCTTTCTTCTCCTTTCTCAACAACGTGTAACAAGCAAGAGGTAAGTATGTTCTCTGATCGCTACTAACTACTTTTGTTAATTCTGTCCTTATTCCCATTTCACGTAGGTCCATTCTAGATTTTATCCCATCTTTAGTCTTACCTGGTATATTCAACAGAGTACCAATGACGTTATCACATACATTTTTCTCAACGTGCATGACATCGATACAATGCCTGACTGCCAAAGAACTCCAATAAGGAAGATCCTAAAATATAGACTTCTTGAATAAAGATTTGTTACTCCGTGTGGCCATCGTACATTGTGATCTCTTACCAAATTCATTGGCAAAGTATTTTACTCTTTCATAAACATCCTCCCCTGGTATAGGTTTAGGTGCACTCCATTCCTCATTCCATCCATTGGATGCTTTGCGCAACCAACGATACAGATGGAATTTTGGAAGAAACCTTCGCTGACCAAGATATACAGTCTTTTTGCTGTGTTTTAATCATATTGAATTAGTGTTCTCTTCACATATAGGACACGCTTTAGATCCTTTGACACTATATCTAGACAAATTCCCATATGCTGGAAAGTCATTCATAATGCAAAACAACATAGCATGCAAATGAAATGTCTCTCTTCATGAAGCATCATATGTCATCACACCTTCACCCCAGAGTTTCTTTAAGTCATCAATTAGAGGTTCAAGATAAACGTCGATATCATTTCTAGGTTGTTTAGAGCCCGATATCAACAACGACAATATAACATACTTATTTTTCATACACAACCAGGGAGGAAGATTGTATATAACAAGCATAACTGGCCAAGTACTATGTTGGCTGCTCAATGTCCTATACGCATTCATCCCATCTATACAAAGCCCAAGTCTTAGATTCCTAACTTCTTCACCAAATTTAGGGTACAATAAATCAATCTTCTTCCACTGTGGGGAATCAGACGCATGTCGTAGGATCCCATCATTATTTTTCTTAAAATCTGCATGCGACCTCAAATTTTTCGCATCTATCGGATTGGAAAACAAGCATTGAAACCGTGGTATTATAGGTAGATACCACATCACCTTGGCATGAGAACCAGTTTTGGACTCCCCTTAAGTCATCAATTTATACCTTGATGCACCACATTTGGGACAATCTTTCAAATCCACATACTCCTTTTGAAATAATACACAATCATTTGGGCATGCGTGTATCTTCTTGGCCTCCATTCCCATTGGGCACAACAATTTCTTTAACCGGTATGTTGAGATTGGCAGCTCATTTCCTTCAGGAAGAATTTCTTTCAATAAAGACAACAATGACGTGAAGCTTTTTTCGCTCCATCTATTGTTAGCTTTCAGCTTATACAATCTCAACACAACTCTAAGCTTCGTAAACTTACAACTTGTATATAACGGTATCTCAGCATCATGCACAATGTTTCTAAACATGGGAGGTGGATCGGTGTGCTCTACCCCACAACTATCCAACACCGCATCAATGATGTCTACTGGAACTAGTTCGTTCACATCTACATCATCAGAGGCAATTTCTTCTTCCACACAAGCACTACTATCGACATCCACTGATTTCAGGTTTGAAATCTCTCCATGCCAGTGCCATTCTGTATAGCCTTGTACAATCCTTTTGCACATGACATGACTTTTGATTTCGTCACCGGTGCTGACTTTCAAGTTGTTACTGTAATGCCTACATGGACAGTAGAACCTATCTCCAGGTTGTTTCCTATGTTCCTCGGCAAATGTAATAAATTGATCAAGACCAGAAATAAACTCTGGGGTGTAGCAATTTGGAATGGGCATCCATGATCTATCCATTCTATGATCAAAGAGAAAACAAGTATATATTAGAACAAGATTAGGGTCTAGGGTTAAAAGATTAGGGTTTATGGTTAAAACTTTAGGGTTTAAGGTCTTATATATAATAAATGTGTACCACCTATCCCATTCTTGAACACCTAATCTCACTAGTAAGTGTATAATATGTATTGGGTTTTCAAGAAAATGTGGCAGCACTTCCCCGCCGTTCTCCAAGTACATATGTACTTAGAGAACAAACAGGGAAATGCTATCGAAATTTTCTTGAAAACCAAATACACATTATACACTTACATCCTAAGTGTGATTAGGTGTTCAAGAACAGTCCTAAACTGGGGACTGTCCAAGATTTACTCCTAATGAGTAAATCTTGGACGGGTTTCTAGGCCAAAAAATACATGTATGTTGTAATTCTTATACCTACAATCCTAGTTTCATCATTTATATCCTACTTCTTCAAGTTCGGGTAATTATTGATGTCTTTAGAAGCGTGACTGGCAATCTAGGGAAAAGTTCATCATTTACATTCCAAGCATGTCATGTGAGTGCTTTAGAGTTCATCATTAAGCAAGAAGGGTGATTAGGATTCTCAATATACTCAACAAGGAAACAAGTTACCAATTTCATAGTTAGGATGGTAGAGATACCCTAAGATCTAGATATAATGGTTCATAATGAGCCTATGATAAAGTTACATCACTAGATGATTATATAATTTCAAAAGCAATACACAAATAAATTCAAATGAGTAGATAACTAAATAAAAAAACAATAGACAAAAAAATACTAATAAGTAGATGAATAAATACAAATCTGATGATAAACTAATATAAATCAGTAGATGATCAATCAATTCCTGAATCAGTACATAAATAAATACAAATAGTAGATGAATAAATACAGATCAATTGATAAATAAAGTTAAATCAGTTGATAAATAAATTTAAACAAGTAGATGATTAAATAATAACAAAATCACTACATAAATATACAAAAATTAGTAAATAACTTAATTAAAAATATAAAAAATGCCAAGCATCAGCCTAGGCGTGCCTTGGCGCCGCCCAGTCCGCCCAAGCCACCTAGAGGCCTAACTAGGCTGGGCGCCTGGGTTTGGGACCCTAGGTGAATGCTTGGGCCGCCTAGGCGTGCCTAGTCGCTGCCTGGGTGAGGGCGAGCACCCGTACCACTCTGGTCGGCGGCGGAGGAGGGGTATACAAGTGGATAAGGAGGGGTTAATCTTAGAAAAGAAAGGGTATAACTTACTTTCTTAGGTCGGTGGCGGAGGAGCAAAGGATAGAAGTGGCGGGCGGCCGTAGGCGAGCAACGACGGGTGGCCGTAGGCGAGCAACGACGGGCGGCAGTAGGTGAGCAGCGGTGGGCGGTAGTAGGCGAGCGATAGAGAAGCGGCGGCTGGAATCGCTAGAGCATGGGGAACAGTTGAAATAGGGAATGAAACAGAGAAAGGGGAAGAATTTGGCTCGTGCGGGTGCTATTAAGTTAACAATAGGCGTCGGTTATTCAAAACAACCAACACTTAAAACTTTAGGTGTCGGTTATCACACAAAAACCGACACCTGTGCTTAATGATAGTCATTGATTCCAACTAGAAAAACTGACATCTATCTACATATGCCAACAAAAAATGTTCTCAAATTATGACCATAGTCGTCGTTTACCGTAGAAAAACCGAAGCCAAAGGGGGATGAAAATTTTCATAGGGACAGTGCGTGAAAACACATCGACATCAGTTATTGCAAGATAACTGACGATAAAGTGGGCCAAATTTCTATCTCGCAAAAAACCTTTAGTCGTCAGTTGATTTGTTAACAACCAACGCCGTATGTTAAATTTTGGAGGTAATTTTTTTTCACTGGAAAATTCGGATTTGGCGGTCGATTTTAGGCGTGGGTTGCTTATTGAGGAACCAACGCTAAATAAAAATTGATACACATGTCTGGATGCTCTTCGTAGATATATGTCAATTTGTGTATTTAACTGACATTGTAGGGTTTAGGCATCGATTCCTTGGATACAACTGACGCCTGTAAATGTAACGTTATAAGTCATTTCTATACTAGTGGTAGCAGACTACAATGAAGATCAAGGTAATACAATACAAGTTGAAGGAAGCCCAAGACAGATAAAGGTTGTATGCTGATAACTGTCACAGACGGTTAGAGTTCCAAGCTGGAGAGCATGTATATCTCAAGGTTTCCCCTTATAAAGGTGTGATGAGGTTTGGTAACAAGGGTAAGTTGACCCCTAGGTTTATGGGACCATACCCTATCGTGGAATGTGTTGGGAAGGTGGCATACAAGTAGGAGTTACTGCCAGAGTTGCACAAGTTGCATAATTTCTTTCATGTCTTCATGTTGAGGAAGTGTCACCCAGATAGAGAGGAGATGACACAACCAATGGAGGTCGAGAAGGAGGAGGATGTTTCTTATGTTGAGGGTCCTATGTTGATCCTAGGTAGGAGAGTGCAGAAGTTCAGGAAGAAGGATATAGTCTTAGTGAAGTGTTGTGGCATCATCGTGGTGTGGAGGAATCCACATGGTATTTAAGGATGAGATTCCTAGGAAGTACCCGTCTTTGTTTGTGTAGGATTTTGGGGGCGAACTCCTTGTTAGGGGTTTATGGTTGTAAGACCCCTGACCTTGCTTTATGATTGAACATGCTTTCTTACCATAATTGGATGCTTAAAACCTTAATTAAACCCTAAAATGTGCTTTGATATCATGTGACAAGCTTAAGCTTCAAGTTTGGTCCAGTTTGGACATTGTTTGAGAAAGTTACACATGTATATACTTGTTTTGGGAATTTATGCAATTTACCCATATCTAGTTTTTTTTGTAATTTCTCACATTCTTGTTGTGCCTCATATGTTTTGTTATCATGTTTGATGTATTTGTTCCTTGGAGTTCCTAGTTGCACCTTGGTTTTTGTGGTGTCATCTACCTATAGTTGAACTTAGGGTTTCCTGTCATGGATGGGCTACCTTGAGTGCTAGAACTCAATGGTTTCCCTTGTATGGTGGAATCTGATGGTTTTCTTTGTGTTTTCTGATCCAATAATGGTCCCTTGAGGTGTGAGGGTGACACGTGTAAACTACACGTCAAATGCAAGTGTACGTATCAATGTAATATAAGCCTTATGTCAATCTCAAGAAAATGTGAATCTAAAAACTACTACTAACTATAATGTTATTATCTAGGGTGATGAAAACTTTATTTAAGTTTTAATTATCTAAATAAAAAATAAATATAAAATTACTGGTTGTTGATCTCAATTGGAGTGAATTCCTTAGGATTATGGTTTCACCTCAGTTAACATTGCAATTAACATCATAACATTGATAAACATCTCTCCTAACCCTGGACTAAGAGACTTGAAGCAAGAATTACCCTCTCTCATGGAGTAATTCACTACCTAATATAACACCTATCTCACTCTCATAATGATTGTGTTATTAGAGAGGTTCTTTAAAAAATACTCTGGGTAATCTCTTCACATTCGTAAGCCACCTTTCTCAAAGGGCGATATAAAAATGTATTTTTATAAATTTTCCAACCATTAGTTCCCTTTTTGAAAATAGTTAAATGTATAATTAACTACCTATGGTGATCAAGCATGGATAGTTTATGACAATCTCATAGAATGAAGTCCAAAAATTAAGAGAAATTGATATATTAATGCGTAAAAGTCAATTACAATGCATAACCGGGCTACTCCTGGGTCTTAAGGAACAAGGGGTTTAATATGCATGGTTTTTATTGTCAAAACTATGGTAGAGAAGAATAAAAACGTGGGAAACATTAGTAAAACTAAAGAATCCCTAAATAAGATGGTCCAAATGATCTCCTCTAGCGAACATGACAATTTTCTACCTTCCTACAACAAATCCATCCACTGGAAGTGCCCAAATCTCCCAGAATGTGGCCTTCTTCTCCACTTTCTCCTCTCCCTACTCTCGACTGCCATCCAACGGAATAGAATTAGATTCTTAGGTCTGGACTAAATTCCCCTAAGTCATAGAAGTGACTTAGGGTGTCAATAATTGTCAGCCGTCAAATTAGACATAATATTTAGACCTACTTGATCCTACCATGTTGGAACTATTGACTTGGTGTCAGTACTACCAACACCTTCAATAGTTGCGGTCACTTGGGAAGCTGTCAGTACTATTGAGCTTGAATTCGGTAGTATTTGCCTCACAAACTTCTAATTTTCCCTCTGATGTTGTTCGTATTATCGACTTTTGGGTCGGTACTATTGAGTCTTCTTTATTTCCTTATGTTCCAAATTGAGGAAGTGTCGGTACCACCGACACCAAAGTAGATAGTACGAATCTGTTTAGATTCTTATAAATTTACCTAAAATCCAAAAAACTAAACATAAGCTCTCAAATTTCATTCAAAAACATTCAAATTACATTTATTTGATGCAATTAAGTATCACATGATAATGATAGTAAACACTACAGAAATTAATATGAAAATGAATCATAAGTACAAAAAAATCAATAATAAATAGTATGTGAAAATGAAAATTATCCATTGAGTTCTAGCACTAAGCTTAAATGTTGCTCGTCCTCGAGCAACACACCCTCAGATTTGTTTGAGACAAGTCAGCAAAAGGACATAAAATATGGATTACTTTTCTCAACCATCCCCACCTAGAGGTCCCAAATTGGCCTTTACTGACTGCTAAATAATCATCTGCTCTAAATTGACCAAAAATATCCATTAAAGTTGACCACCCTTATATCAATGAATACTATCAAGAGAGAAATTAATATTATAGTCAATCAGGCATTTTCTTGGTGCATCCTGTAATTCTCTATTCTACATTGCTCTTTTCCTAACTACCAACTACTTGGAAGCATTTCTCCTAATAAAAATGAATGAGGAGAATACTCATTTAAGTGACCTAATGAAAAGAGTAATGGATGGAACGAATTAGGTGGCTTATGATGATTCACAAGTAATACCCAAATTATTTATGCAAAAATAAAATATGATGAACCTAAATGGTGAAGATAATGAAAAATGCATGAATCCTAATGCCTAATATTATTTGATGGAATGATGCATGTATCAAAAATCTTATCAAATGAATGAGAATGAAGTAAAGAATAACTACATCATGTGAATATTTCCACCTCTTTGTGGAGAGTTTAGGGCATCCTTTCTCCCTCTTTATTTCACAACATTGAAAAAAAATTCTTCTTATTATTCATTGGCCCACTATTTAGCATGATGGGAAGTTATGTTCATCCTTGACTATCATGTCACATTCATTTCATTTTTTCTTCTTCCGAGGGTATGGATGTGTATCCCTTCACTCTTATTTCAAAGAACAACAATATAACCACATATGTAAAAATGAATGATGAACATTGCATGCAGTGTATATGTAATTGTTATTGTTATGCAACTAGATGACATGCACAATAATTGTTTTGCTTTTTTCATTTTTTAACTAATGCAATCAAAGACAAACTGACTATCATGTCACTTATCATGCCATGCAATGCAACCAAAGTAAATAATTTGGATTACTTGATCATCTTAAGGTGGTGGGTCAAAATGAATGAGAAATGAATGGAATCACATAATTAAGAGACAATGCCTTTAATGAACTATGATATGTCCCTCTCTAATGACATGTGAATAGGGTAACCTTAGGGCTTCTTTCTTAAATTTCAATTTAAGATCTCATTAATCATTTGATCAATTTATGCTAAAATCCCATCTTCATCCACAATACATGAATAACTAAGATGTCCATTTATATCAGATGTCCTTAAGCTGACTAGACCATACACTTCCTCTAGGTGGTGTAACTCAAGAAATTTGCAACTAAGCCAAATATTATATATATATATATATATATATATATATATCATTTTAATTTCCTTTGAAAATACTTAAAAACACATGACATTAACAAGAATCATGAATTAATATCCACTTTACACTAGATAGATCGTGGATCTTACAACTTGGAAAAATAAAACTATAAAGAAAATAAAGACTAAAAGAAAAAGAAAAACTAATGAATAGAGTTGTTCCAGCAATCCCCCAAGCTTGAACTTGACTATGTCTGCATAGTCAAAATTCTAAGTTAAGAGGTGGAACACTGGTACCAATCAGAAGGGTGGTGGTGGACAATGTGGTATGGTAGGACGTCTCTTGAAATGACGGGGTTGTTGTAGCATCTGTCTTTAGGTGTTAGTACTATCGAATTTATGTAGGTAGTATTGAGTCGTTCACAATTTTTGATGCTTCAAAGCGTGATCTCAATATTTTAAACCTGGAGGATTGTTGAGCATCGGTACTAACAAGTTGTGAGTCAGTAGTATCGAGTCCTTATTAGTTAACTCGACTCCTTTTTTGCAAAATGTTGGTACTATCGAGCCTAGAGTCGATAGTATCGAGTTAATTGAAACTTGGTTCCTTCAACCCTGTGATGGCGTCAGTACTAATGACTCAGTCATTAGTGACCGACCTAAATCACACATCCAAAACAGAGTGGATCTAGATTACTCAAACTCTTAGATTTATAACCTGACACTCAAGCCCCCGCAACCATTATACAGGGTTTTTTGTAGAAAATCGGGGTCAAATTATTGGGACAAGGTTGGTATATTCTAGGAAGGTAGAGCCCCAGACTCAAATACACTAAACAAAAAAGTATAATAAGGTGGTGTTCCCGAAGGAACTATGTCACTGCAAAAAAAATAACAAAAGAAGAGAAAAAGAAACAAAACAGGAGAATAATATTAGACAAGAAAAGATGTAACCAAAGTATGGATGGGAACCTGGATTGGGTTTCACCTACTAAGGTCTCTCGCCAACATGAAATACTCGCACCCTTTTGCATAACCTTAGCAAGATTACAATAAATCATCATTTATGTCTATTCCCTCCTCTCTCGAGCTTAGGATAGATCTAGATTATAAGGTTGTATCTCTCTTGAGATGGAAAACAAACAATCACATAGAAAACCATATGACCATTAGCTTTAGCGTTCTAATATTTTCATGCATTCATGCAACTCCATAACACTTATATAACATTAATACTCTTCTTTTGAGGCATTAACAATTATACATCACAAGATGGTAGCTAATCATACAAGTGAAGCATTAAGAATAAGAGTATGGAGATAATCATTACTAGGAGCATATATATTCAAAAGGATTTAAGTAAATACATGTCGGGAGAGCCTTAGTGGCTTCTCCCAACCCAAGTAAGGTGTTTAGCCACACATGTTAATGGGCAATATAACGACGTTACAAATGTGTTGATACATCAAGAATAATGAAGAGGGGAAGATACATCATGGGGAAGATAATAGATCTAAAGAAAGAAGGAGGTGATACACCAACATACTTCTTCAGATCTAGATATGGTGCAGTCGTAAAAGATGACAACTTCTTCTCTCAAAGAAGATGATGGTAGACCTTCTCTCTCCTCCAACTTTCATCTTCAGAGATCCCAGACATAAGGATATGAGTGAGGATGACTATGGAGTTTAGGAGCACTTTGTTTCTCTTAATGATCTGATGCCCCTCCTGTGTGGAGTCGGGGGCCAATTTATAGGTGCTACCCACCGATTTAATGCCCTATCGTGGTCGCGATGCACATATAGACATCGACCACTGTTGCGGTCATGACGCTCAATAGTGGTAGTAATATTTGTCTCAATCACGTTGATAAGGTGTTGTTATGACCAAAATTCCATCAGAGGTTGCGACACCAAAACTCCATCAGAGGTCGCGACACATGTTCGCATCACCCTCTATTTGTCAACATCATGTATCGCGGCCGTGGTGGATCGTTACAGTCATGACAAATATTGTGGTTGTGGCATGGAGCTACTGATAACTGTCTTTGTCTTGGTTGAGACATCCATCTGCTATGGTGTCATGGTCATTACATGATATGAGCCTGCATGGAGTGCAAAGGGATATCAAATCCATATTTTGTCCAAAGATATTCAAATAAATAGAAAAAACTATGAAAGGGATGCTAAAATAGGAATAAAATATATGCAAAAAGTTCACAAAATGAGATGTTATTAGTCGGTAGTACTGACTTATCATCATCCTGTACACCACACAAAATGATCAAGGCACCTTTTCTTACTCAAAAACTAATAAAATGAAAACTAAAGCTATGAAACATAAACAACAAAAAGACCTAAACAAATAGTAAATAACAAAAATAAATTTTGGTTGCCTCCCAACAAGTGCCCATGTTTAATGTCCTAGGCTCAATAAGATAAATTTTCTTCAGCCAAAGTTTTCACGGGATGGTTGTGAAGATTCATCTGGAAGTTTGAACTCCACTCTATAATCATCTATCCCGAGTGTCAAATAACCTCTAACAATGACAGTGATCACATCGAATGTAGCTTGGAACAACTTTCCTAACAACATCTTTGATCATCGAATCTCTGGCATATCCATAGCAGCAAAATCAATAGGAAAGATGAATTTGTCGACTTTGACTAGAACATCCTCACATATTCCATACAGTCTCACAATTGATCCATCTGCCAACTCAATTGTCATGGATGTTTTAATCGACTTTTTCATTCCCAATGTTCAAAAAGTAGATAGAGTCATGAGATTTTTAACTTACCCCAGAGTTACACTATGCTTGTAGGAAATGTTGATTACCTATAGAACAAGGGTGTAGAAACATCCTGGGTTTTTTTTATCTTCCTTGATAGCCTTCCCTATATTATGGAACTTACTACTTCATAAACATACAATACATCTATATATTTGATCTGTCTTTTCTTGTTGATGTTATCCTTCACAAATCTTCCATATGCAAGAATGTGTTCTATCACCTCCACAAGTGGGATGTTGTTGTAGAGCTTCCTGAAGATGTCTAGGAACTTCTTAAATTGCCCTTCCTCTTTCTTAGCTTTAGACTATCTGAGAATGGAACATGTGTCTTCTCTATATGCCTGTGCGGTGGAATATATGGCACATTAGGGATCTCTTCCCCTAAGTTTGTTTCAACACCACCTTCTAGGATAGAACTTAGCATATCTCATGTGAATGGAATGGCCTATGGCTGCTCCTTCTAACTTGTGGGTGACTCCTTGTATATTGTAACTATTCCACTACCGAATGGAACCTTCACCTGTTCGTGTTGCATAGGTACCTTTTCCAAAGTTGGGGATGTGGACATGTCAAAGGTTGAACTTTGAAGTTCTCTGTCTCCCACAGTCGGTGAAGATGTGATATCCTTGTCACTTTTCACCGACCATGTATCAAGCGAGGTGCATATGCGAGCATACTGCACTTCCGTGTTGCATTGCCTTGGTTTTCCATATAGACTACAGGGATATGGAACTTTTGGCACATACACCCAATCTAGTTCTAAAATGTGTTTCTTGGGTGACTCCTCAATAAGACGTTTTGGCTCCTTAACCAAAAAGATAAATTTCACTCGGTGATGCGATGAGTTGTCTCTACATTCCCAAGAAGTTCTTGCCGAATAGGATTCTTTAAGGAGTTCACCTCTGCTGCTAGCTGAGAAATTTGATTTTGGATGCTCTGGATCTGCGCCTCATGATTTTGTTGCACCCATTTTGTATGGTCCAGTAAGATTTCATTTTGACTCAGTAGCTTTCCTAGCATGTCTTCAATTATGTCTATCTTATTGGGGCCCCTATCATGATGATACTACTAACGTAGGTACATGCAGTCCTCCTCTTCACCTCCAGATGAGTTTCCATTATTTTGAAATAGTTTCTTGGCTATGAGGTCCAACTTCACATTCAATGTCATGATGACTTTAGATCCTCCAACACTCAATGGTTGTTGGACGCTCTCTTTCTTCTCCCCATGATTGATTCTTAGACATATTCTTTAGGATTTCATGACAACTAGACGACTTGTTGTTGAGGAAGAATCCCGTTCCTGCATTATCAAGTGTGGTCCTCTCTCCTTGATGTAGACCATAATAGAAAATCTCTACTTGGCCATAAAGATCGATCCTATGATGAGGGACCTTCCTCAACATATTCTAAAACCTCTCCCATGCTTCAAAGTATGACTCTTCTACCTGCTGCTTGAAGTTGTATATCTTTCTAACCAGCTCATTCGTCTTCTGAGGTGGGAAGTAATGCCCAAAGAAAGATTCTATCATCCCCTCCCATGTTTCTATCAACTCAGGTGGAAGATTTTAGAACCGCGACTTAGCATTATCTCCCAGTGATGATGGGAAGAGCTTTAGATATATTACAATCATTGACACTCGATCAATAGTGACCATATCACAACTCTCAACAAAATTATTGATATGTGTCATTTGGTCTTTAGTATTGTAACCATGGAAAGCATGTGATTTGACCAAGGCCACTGACTTAGGATCAATCTTGTAGCAGACCACATTTATAGCATGCCTCTGTATCAGTCCCAATTAAGTAGTTGCAGAAGAAGCCTTGATCTTTTCCTAGATGATTTTCTCTTCAACTTCTACATCACCGATCTTTGTTGGTTTAGGTTGTTCTATTTGAGTCACTTGGAAAGAACTCTCTAGAATAGGTTCTCCACAGTTGGTGGTTCTTGTCTGAACCATGCACTAGCACCTGGAAATCATAAAATCAATGTGAGAACAAGATACTAGTGATTAAATAAAAATTAGAATTTGTAGCTTTAAAAATGATGAAAAAAAATTGTGTCTTAGAGTGGCCGATCACAACAGCTGTAGTGCTAGAGTTGATTTTTCCCCGGTAGAAGTGCCAAAAACTTGACACATGTAGACTACACGTCAAGCACAAGTGTACGTATAAATATAATATGGGCCTTAAGAGGCCCGAATGTCAAACTCAGGGAAATGTGAATCCAGAAACTACTACTTATTGTAATATGATCAGCTGGGCCGATGAAAACTTGATTGAAGGTTTAATTATCTAAAGCAGGAAATAAATCTAAAATCATTTCTTAGGACATTGCAATTAACATCATAACATAATATCTCTTCTAACCATGGACTAGGAGACCTGTAGCAAGAATTACTCACTCTCACGGTGTAATTCACTACCTAATCTAATATCAATCCCACTCCTATAACGATTGCATTATTAGTTAGGTTCTTTACTGAATACTCAAGGTAATCTCTTCACATTCGTAAGCCACCTTTCTCAAAGGGAAATATAGAACATGTATTTCTATGAATTTTCTGACCATTAGTTCCCATTTTCAAAGCAATTAAGGGTCTAATTAGCTACCTATGGTGATAAAAAATGGATAGTTCATGACAATCTCATACAAATAAGTCCAAAATTTAAGAGAAATTGATATATTAATGCATAAAAGTCAATTACAATGCATAATTGGGCTACTCCTGAGTCCTATGAAACAAGGAGTTTAGCCTTGCATGGTTTCCATTGTCAAAAACATGAGAGAGAAGAAGAAAATTGTGAGAAACCTTGGTAAAATTAAAGAACCCTTGAAGAAGATGGTCTGGATGATCCCCTCTGGTGAACGTGATGATTTGCTACCTTCCGACAACAATTCCGTCCAATGGATGTGCCCCAATCTCCCAAAACATGGCCTTATTCTCTGCTTTTTCCTCTCATTTCTCTCGAATGTCGTCCAAAAGAATAGAATGAGATTCTTAGGTCTAGAGGAAATCCCCCTAAGTCATAGAAGCGATTCACGTCAGATTAGACTTAATTTCCAGATCTGCCTAATCCTACCGCATTGGTACTACCGACTTGGTATCGATACTACTAACGCCTTCGATAGTTGCAGTCGCCTGGGAAGTTGTCAGTACTATTGATCTTGAAGTCGGTAGTAATGAGTTTTCTCACAAACTTATGATTTTTCCTTGTGATGTTGTCAGTAGTATCGACTTCTGGTTCAGTACTACTAAGTCTTCTCAATTTCCCTACATTACAAACTGAGCAAGTGTCGGTACCACTGATGCCATAGATGGTAGTACCTAGCTGTGTAGATTCTTTTAAATTTACCTAAAATCTACAAAAATTGAACATAAGCTATCAAAATTTATTATATCATTTGGAAACATTCAAATTATATTTATTTGAAACAATTAAGTATCACAAGCTAATGATAGTAAATACTGCACAAATTGATATGAAAATGAATCATAAGTGCAAAAAAAAAAATAGTCTGTGAAAATTACAATTATTCGGTGCAATAGAGGGTCGTTGGTTTTCTCCCTTGGAGCTCCCTGGATTGATGGTTCACGAAGTAGAGTGTTGAACCGATCGTGGTGCTAGGGTTTTCACCCTTGTGACTAAGGGATCAAGATTCGATGATCACCTTGTTGTTTAAGGTCGATGGTTGACCTGAGATCCATGATTTGGTGGATATCCTGACTCCCACAACTAATGGTTCTGCTTGTTTGCATTGGCATGATGTGCTGGCCATGGGACACATGGCATGCTTGGCTAAACACCTTCCCCTTCCTTTCTCTCTCACCCAAAGCCTTTTATACCTACCTCCTTGCATGAAAATGGGTTCTTTACACACCTAGATATCACTGTATCATTACTTGCTTCTTGGAGCTCATCCCTCTTGCATGGTGGAGAAGAACGCGCCAAGGTAGAAGGATCTTGGCTGATCTTGCTTGCATGTGAACCTAGGGTTTGGATCCACCCTTGTTGAGGTTGTTTCGTGCTTCCCTTCTTTGCTTCTTGGTCTAGGTGAGTGAGATCTCCCTCCCTTCCTTCATTTTCCTTCTTTTCCTACCTTTCTTTCTCTTCTTCTTGGTCGATTCCATGGTGGATCTTGAGGTAGATGTTGAAGATGCATTCTTTCTTGCTTCTTTGACCTAGGGTTTGCTTGCCTTTGGAGAAGGAGCTAGCTTGACTGAGTGGAGTGCTCAATCTAGGGTTCCTTTCTTGTTTCCTTGATCTACCTTGTTGTTTGGAGCTTCATCTTTGTCCTTGAGGTGAGTTGTTTAACTTTCTCCATGTTTATTTCTTACTCTTAGCTTGCATGTACTAGATCTTGCTCAAAAACGTAGTTCTAAGTAGATTGATACTATTCTTGCCTAGGGTTTGGTCTTATGTGATGATTCTTGAATGGTTTATCTCCTTGAATGAACCCTTATTCTTGTGCATGATCCTTCCTTAGTAGAGGAAGATTTAAACCTTTCATGTGGAAAATGATGGCTTTTTGTCTCTCAAATTATGGTTCTTGCTTAGGGTTTTGAACTGATTTTCCTTCTTGTTTTGCAACCCGATGGTTTGGTTTTGATGTTGTTTTGTTTGACCTTCATGTGACAACCGATGTCTGATGGTAAGTTTCTATTTCGTATTTTCTCTTATGCACACAATCTATGTCTATGTTCCCTCTAACAATTGATGGCTTGGTTTCTCCACAAAAATTGGTTTTGACACTCACATGTAGTGGTTTCACTGGATGGTTGTCCTCCCTCTTCAAAATGATGGTCTTAACTTGGTTTTTGGATATGTTTTCCACCTATTAACCACATGTGATGGTCCCACTGGGTTCACACTCGATGGTCCCTCTGAGTCCACAACCAATGGACCCACTAGATCATGACTCGATGGTCCGCATCCAATGGTTTTGTTGGTCCACACTCGATGGTGTTCCTGGTTCCGAAGGTCGATGGTTTCTCTAGGTTTTTGGTTGATGGTTCTCAACCAATTGGTTCACTAGTGAAAACTTTAATTCCCTACATGGTGTCAAAATCCGATGGTGGACCTGATGTCTATATCAATGGGTTTCTTGAGGTCAACAAATGATGGTGCCTTTATGTGTTAACAATCGATGACCTTTCTAGGTCATGTTTTGATGACTCTTTTAGGTCATAACTCGATGGTTTTCTTAAGTGTATGGTTCAATCCTTTACTTCTATGGAATCCAATGGTCTTGGTTGATGTTCATAATTGGAATGGTTTGATGCACCAAAAATGATGATCATGCTTGACCTTATGCATCCATGATCCATGGGGATGCTAAATATTTGGGTTTATCTATGAATGCTAATTGGTAACTTCACACTAGTACATGAATGGTCTGTAGCGTCATTTTTTTAAGGTTGTAGCGTCACTTTATAACCGACCCCTAAGTGGTCGTCGCTATAGAATTTTCTCTATAGCATCGGTTTTCTTGACCAAAGAAAACTGACCTTACAGAGTAAACACCGACCCAAGAGGTTGTAAAAAATATGACACAACGCAAGAAAGAAGAGCCTGTAAGGTTGGTTATTCCAAAAAAGCTGACCCTGTAAACTATCTTGGTCGAGAAATATTTCGACCGAGATTATTTCAAATGAGAAAGAAGGGCCTATAAGGTCAGTTATTCCAAAAAAGCTGACCCTATAAACTGTCTTAGTCGAGAAATATTTCGATCGAGATTATTTCGGTCGAGAAAATTGTCGGCCAAGAAAGTACTTTATGAAGCATCAAAGATTTATTCTGTTGATAAATTTGTCGACCGAGAGACCTTCGGTCCAGAAAATTGTTGACCAAGAGGTTTTTGGTCAACAAAATTGTCGACTGAGGGAGTGTTTGCAGTCGGTTATTCAATCTTTAGAGCCGGGGTTTTATAAATAACCGACCTTATAGAGGACCTATTAGGTCGGTTATTTAATAAAACTGATGCTAGAAGGATTGAGCTTGATACATGCGCGAAGGATAACTGGATCCAAAATTCAATCCAGTCGACAATTTTGTCAACCAAGGGGACCTACAAGGTTGGTTAAAAGGAAAAAACAAACCCTAGAGGAACTTATACACACACGAAGGAAAAACTAGATCAAAAAATTAACCCGGTCGACAATGTTTTCAACTGAGGAGACCTACAAGTTCGGTTAAAAGGAAAAAACTGACCCTAGAGGTACTTATACTTGCATGAAAAGAAAATGGATTCAAAATTCAACTCGGTCGAGAATTTTTTTGACCGAGAATCCCTACAAGGTCGGTTATAAGGAAAAAACTGACCCTATAGATCGAGAAAATACTCTCAGAGGTCTTGTAAAGTCAGTTTTTTAAGAAAACCGACCTAAGATGTCTTAAATGGTGCCCGTATTTTTTGAAGATATATAAGTTCGGTTATTTGGAAAAACCGACCCTATAGATCGAGGTAGGAAGCCAAAATCAAGCAAATTTTTGTCGCGGGAAACTGTAATGGGCTTTCTAATCCCATTGTCTATAAGGTCTCTTATTTTATGAAAATCGACCCTATAGAGATACACTACAATGTCAGTTATTTTAAGAAAACCGACCCAAGTGGTCTTAAGTGGTGCCCGCATTTTTTATAGACATAAGGTCGGTTATTTGGAAAACCGACCCTATAGAGTCACACTACAAGTTCGGTTATTTTAAGAAAACTGACTGAAGAGGTCTTAAGTGGTGCTCGCATTTTTTGTAAACATATAAGACCGGTTATTTGGAAAAACTGACCCTACAAGTAGCGACGTTATTGGCCAAAAATGTAGTAGTGTCAATTCAACTTATCTTGTCGAACCTAACCCTATACAAATAGGTTTTGATGCTTAATAATACTTAGCTTCCTTGTATTATTAGTATGATGAATGAATACTCCCCCAATGTAATTGCAATCCTAATATGTTGGCATATGAACATCATACACTTCTTAATTGCAATGTTATGCTAAACCTATTATCACAAGTATGATGATGGCTTTGTAAGCCTTGTTATAAGGTATGGAAAGATAATGATGTTCATTCAGGGAATGATGTAACGGTCTTAAGGACCTTAGGGTATGGTTGAGCCCTTATGAAGGTGTGATCCTCTCCATGATGTGATAAGGACCGGTATCCTGCGATGATGTGATAAGAATTATATCGCATACATATTATATCTTCTGGAGTTGTGATATACTCATGTTTTTGTAGATCTCTTTTAGGGTTTGTACGTAACTTGATTGATGCATCCTTAACTCATCTAATTGATCAGCTAATCAAGTGAAACCCTAATCATGTAGTGACCTATGCCGTCAAGACATTCGAGTGTCTGGATTTGCTGGATGGGGAAATGAGTACTCCCAAGGGAGGCTTGGAGTTGCATACAGTTGAGTATATGCGGGTACAGGGAGAGTACATCCTTGACATATTAATTCCAAGGTTATAGAGGATGGTTACAGTCATGTCTTGGATTGAAGTACTTGAGATTGTGTCTCATATTTGTATATGTGATGTAATTGAGGACAGTTGCAGTTGTACCTCAGATGATAGGGTTTTGTATACCCTGGTTTTGAGTGTCATGACTTCTATACCGAGGATGGACTGGTGTTAACAACTTAACTATAGGTCGGTGTAGGTAGCTTGACTCTTATGTCACTCCATTTCATTTGTACTGATCTAGGATGTGAGATCTTAGAATACTGACTCTCCTAGATCATGTGTGGAACTGAATAGCACTTCGTTGTGGTCAGTAAGAGTCTGAGTGGTATACCTCAAACTTCCCAGGGCTTAATAAAAGACGTAATCCAACCATGTAGTATATCTGTTTAGGGTTAAAAATGATTCACATTGGTTGTAACCCTTTCCTTGTTTCTTATACTGCTAATTGTTATATAATGCAATACGAGTAGTCAACTGTTAATACATTATAGTTTTATATGTTCCTTTATATACCTTGTTAATGATGCATGTTTCTTTGTCTATATGTTTGACTTGCTTAGTCTGTTTAATCTACTTAATATGTTTAATATTAGTTAACATGTTGTAATCATTGATCATTGTTGAGAGTTATATCTCTCGCTAGAAGATGGATCTCACCTCGTGGGTCACCATATCTTTTTAGGTGATCGTCAGCGACACTGTCAAATTCATGGAGTTGAGTAAGAAAACTTGCAGAGAAGTAGGAGCAGAAGGTTGGCTAGTAGTTAGAGTGTCCTACAGTCATCCATGTACTCTCAAGTCTGGGAAGAGGATGTTTTGTAGATGATATGTACATCGACTTGAGTTTTTGGCAGTATGTCGATGTTTTTATATGGCATGTATATGTAAAATGATATTTTTGTACACAGGTTGTGGCCTCAGCCACTAGGCATACGTATAAATACTTGGTATGGTATATAATCTTATAAAGGAGGTTAGACTTTACGTAAATATTTCTAGGCATGTGAATGGTGTTTGAATCGATTTTAATTATTCCTCTTTTCTAGCTATGCGGTTAATTAGCAGTTGATCATGTGTTTTGTTTTGAGTAATCTCGTTTATCATGACAGTGTGTCACATTTTGTGTGTTTACTATGTGTTCATTGATGCTCAATAGTCATTTGTTCTCTTTATCTAAAACATTGTTTGTTCTTGAATTGTGATGGAATCATGATTTATGTGGTTATTTCCTAGATTCGCCTTGATCTAAAATCTATCCTCATGAAAGATATGAGTTTGTTGATCAAGCATCTACTTTATTAGCTGCTACATACATGCATACACACCTCATTTGTTTTAGTAGTTTAGGTCTTCAAGTAATGAGAGTTTACAATCTGAAGTTACTGGGATGGATACTGATATGTAATGCTCTATGGGATTTATGAATATTCATCATATTCATGTAATAACCATTTTCATCTGAGGTTCTGAGTTAATACTAACATCCTATAAGTAACTACTAGTATTGTGTCATATGTTTCTTTTGGGAATTGTTGTGAGCTATATAATTCTAAAGCTCGTATTAATTCTTTTGAATATGAAACTTCACTTGTATGAAGATATTGCAAGGATGATAGAGAATCTGAGTGAAAAGTACATCATTCGATATAGTGCATCCAACACGGTGTAGAAATGTACGCTGAAGAGCTGCAATCCAGTGGCCTTAAAGAAGCTCTATTCTCATCCTTAATTATTGAAAGCATTTGAAATTATTTTGGAAACTATTGGGAGTAACAAGAACCGTAACCTTGTTTTCTCCAAGTTTATTAATTGTCACCTAATGGATTTGACAATCTACTATTTCATAGATGCATAGAAAATGACAACTTATTTGATTTACTTCATGGTACAAGACATAATTGTGCTCCATTACATTCTGTTTGTCCAACTATATAATTACTTCTCATGTTCTTTCCATATTCAAACTATCAACCAACTACTAAATACCAACCACAAGTCCTGCTAAGAAAAAGAAAGTTGACTAGGGTTCCTATTTTTGGATTTCAATTTGTGTTGCATAAGGGCTTGCCTATTTACATCACAACTACAACCCTCCTTTAATCCACATAGATGTGAACTCATCAAGTATACTCTTGTACAAGGAATTTATCTTCTAGCTATTTTCTTAATAGTTTTCCCACTATAATAGAAGGCCCAATATAGAACTGATACGTTCTTTTGCCTTATTTTAGACACTTATACATGAATATACAAATTCAATTTAATGAAAAAGAAAGAGGACCTAGTCATTTGCACCTAAAGAAATAATTAAAGTAGCTTATGTGATCTTTTCCCACTATAAAAGGTGTCTCCCATTTGCCGTGGCATTCAAATTTTTATGGCTATTATTTTAAGTTATGCATATTGTCTTTTGTCTTCTTTGTAGTTGATCATGGCACTGGATGGCGCTGCTAATGTTTATCACACATGGATGAAAGTTTCACTGTGGATGGATGCTTTATGCTGCTGCTACTCCTTGTAGTAGGAGCAATATGCACGGGTATGTTGAAGGTCTCAAGCAGGCATGAAAACTTGGAGTGACAAACACATTTTAAATGGCGAGAGCTTGCATATGTGGTGTCTCTAGCCTTTGGACATCCTACTAAGATGAGATATTTGTTTGTTAATATTCCCCTTCAATAGAAAACAATCCACATTGTTCTTTTACAAACTACAAGATCCTTAAATAATGGTAAAAGTTGGCATAGTGGGTTCTCATGTGTTGCATGTAATTTGACGTTGAAAAGAGTGAAAAGTTGTATGCATGTATACAAGAGTAAGGCCAAATGTTCCCCCGATACAATTCACATTTCATCAAGAAAACAATAATTTATTTGGTAGAAATCAGTTTGTGCTCGTTCTAAAACCTGGTATGAATGTCATTTTACATCCACATTTAGAAAGTTCATGAAGTTTCGTTCTAGAAATTTTGTTTGAATAACTTTTGTTGTTATAGTCATTTGCGACGAAAAAAAGATGTCTTAGTTGTTCTTTTGGATCAGATCAATGTCGATATTAGTATTTGTGACCGAATTTTGATGTCCCTATTATAATTAAGTAAGAAAAGATTATATTGCCGTAGTAACCACTAACGTCAAACAATGAAAGTTGTCATGATTGGTAATAACGATAAGTCAAATTTAGTTGTCATTGTTTCGACATGTGAAAACTTTTTTTCTTCTTATCCGTAATAGTTATAACGACAACCTTTTTCTCAATTATGATGAACTTTTTCTATCTTTGTTGAATTATTTTCCTATAGTGACCATACCCTTACATTATTCTACCCCACCGGATGTCAACTAGTCCACAGTGAAAGTTAAGTTGCTACGAAAACACCACATGCAAGGGTTTGACTAAAGTTTTGGATTTGGGCTGGTCATATAATAATAATAATAATAATAATAATAATAATAATAATAATAATAATAATAATAATAATAATAATAATAAGCTTGCCAAACAAAGGAGAAAGGCGACCTTTTAGTTTACAATTATTGAAAACGTAAAACGTTTAGGCCGTATTTAGTTGAGTGTAACTACAGTGCAAAATTGGGACTTTAGAAGTGATATGATAAAAAAAACTGGAATTCAAACTACATATTCATGTTTTAGTTGGATGCAGGTTAGATTCGATGAATATCGATTCCGTCATTCGATTGACACGATGAAATCACTATTTAAATGCATGAAAGATGCATGTATGTATACTTTCTATCTTCGGGTTTGGGCTCCTAGCAATGTGAAACACGTCTTTCTAATACGCTTTTGTTCAGACGGGCATGCCCCCGCCAGTGTTCACGTGTCCTGTCGCACCAACCGCACGAGACTGTGCGGTTTTATTTTTTTACGGGCGTTACAAACTCTAAGGTTTTGATCAGGGCCGTGATACACGTAACGAGACCCACACCCAATCCCACACCCCGGAACGGTCGGTTCACTAACCGTCCACCAACGGTCTGTTGGTTAACAGTCCAACAACGCAAACACATCGTTTTTTTCTCCGCTCTTCCGGACGAAATCCTCCGTTCTTCCCCTCTCTTCTCTTCCTCCATTCTTCTCGTCGCAAAGATGGCGGCATCCTTCTCGGCCGAACCCCTCTCTTCTCTCCCTAATCATCTTCCTATTTCTCCATCTCCCTAATCTCGTGGCCCTTTACGGATTCCTCCGTCTTCCATGATCTCTATAATCTCCGCTATTGTCCGGACTACTTCGAGGACGCGAAGAAGTCGCGCGAGGAGTAAAACGGAGTCTGGCGCTTTCCGTGAACAATTTCCCTGCCTGGCGCTTCCCTGGAACAATTCCAGTTCGCAGTGTGCCTCAATCAACGACGACCTTCTCTGGATAGCGCAAGCCCTGACGCCGAGATAGCAACCAAAATCCCCAACAGTCTCGGCACTGCCACCACGGCTACGACGGTGTCGAGCTGAGTCAAAAGCGCTTAAGGAAGCTCATCGATGACCTTGCCTTACCTAAGGTCTTGCCCCGAGGCAGCGGTAAGACAACCACACTGGATCATTCTGTGATTTCCTCTTTCTCAATAAGAGGCAACGACGACTTTTATTATTTGGAATTATTTCCTCTTTCATTGAATTATTTTCTCTTTTGGAAACCGATGACGTATATTACTTGAGAATGATCAAAAATTTTGATTTTCTATGGTTATTGACAATGTTGCTATTTTCAACTTATATTTTTTACCTATGTAAACTTGTGTGCAGTAGGTAGTAATCCTAATCCTGCCAAAAGTGTCTGTAGTATAAAATGTACTATATGAATTGGCTATAATGAAAATTATTCTGAGTACATATATACCCAACCTATATATAAAAAGGAAATTGATTTGAGTAATATCAGTTCCTTAGCTTTGTGTCTGTTGTTGTTAGCCATTTCCTTCTGAAAGAAATCTATATAAAGCACTTGCTACATCAACATCCTATGAATATATTAACCATCTCCTACTATCCCTAATTGCATTTATAACAAATGTATTACACCTGGAACAAATGTGTTAAAAATACTTCCTCTGCCCTAAATTATCTGAAACAAATCTATTACATATGAAAAAAATCTTTTAAAAGATTTTACCCTGTCCTAATTACATCATAAACGAAGATATTACATTTGAATAGCTTATTTCTGGCTCTTTTTAAAAGTATGATGGTTGTTTATTTCAATTAATTTTAATGTGTAATGTTAGTAGCAATTGTCTTAAATTAAATGACTATGGTTCATTTATTTAAATCATTATATTAGGTATCTGATATCAATTTATTTACATTGATGTACATTACTTTGTTGTTCTTTTTTACTTAAATATTTATTATTTTCTAGAACAGTTAATCTAAAGATGAGTTCCTCGAAAACTTCAAGTCCTAGCACACCTACACCAGCTGAAAGATTTCAGCTCAGGTGTAGCTTTGAAAAGTTCAGAAAATCTTTGGATATAGCATCTGAAGAACATAAAAAAATGTTGAAGGATACTCATTTTGGTCATTTTATTGACCTGAAGATTCCAAGATCTTTTGATGTTAATATTATTAGGGATCTTGTATGTGTGTATGACTCTAATAGGAAGTGTTTCAAAATTGGAACTTCTTTTGTGGAGTTTTATACCATACACGTTAGAAAGATATTAGGTCTTCCAACAATTGGTAAGTTCATAATTTTTTCCTTTGTAGATTTTTGATTCATGGTTTACCTATTTGGAAATGAATTTATAAATTAGCGATAAAACTGATCAAATATAGGTCAAGAAGTTGTTTTCACAAAGGAGAATAGAAAGAATAGCTCAATTAGAGAGAAGTATTTTCCTAAATATGATCCAAAGGTTACTGATGCCTACTTCGTTCCTCTAAAATTGTCGTCCAAGACTGACAATATAAGTCAAATTGAGTTTGTCAAAGTTTGGCTAGTCCTACTCATGTCTAGCTTCTTGTTTTCGTATGGAGGATATAACATTCATAATATGATTCTGACTTATTGTGATGACTTGAGTGTTCTTGGTGATTTCAACTGGAGTGAAGCGGTGTTTAAATTTCTCCATGATAGCATGACCACTATGGGCAGGAAAGTGGTAGGATATTTAAAGAATTGTTGCTTTGTTTTAATGGTAAGACTCTCATTTTCTATCTAACTTTGAACATGAATTTAAAAAGATTTCTTCTCTTGTTGTCTGAAATAGTTAAGGTGTGCATAATTCAGATCAAAAAATTGTTAACATGATTTAAATAGGTTTGCTTGTCCTGAAAGTTAATATGATTTAAGAGAAAGTTGTATAATATTGATTTTGAAACTTCATTAAGAATACGTATATTCTTTCATTTTACATCCGTTTGAAGTTCTCTTCAAGGAAATGAGTTCAACAGTTGAATGAGTATATGGTTCGATATAGCTTTACTAGTATGTAGCATTGTAGGACACCTGTTGTATGATTGAAAATTCAGTCCTTTTCCCTTGATGTCAGATACTAATCATTCAATTATGGAATATATATATTTATGTATATTTATATAAAAAAACTTAACAATTGTCAATATGAGTTTTTGTAGGTATGGATCAGAGAAGTTACAAAGTTGATGATTGCAGATTTCCCCAATGCCACTCCAATTTTGAATAAATGGAAATATAAGACCAAGTTTAGAGTTGACATGGCAAGCTTGAATATTGACATCAACACGCTAGATAGCGATCTAAGTTCTAAGGGGTTTGGAACAATTGTTGATACTAAAAAGGATAAGATTGTAGAGATTAAAGAGAATCTTCTTCATGAAATAGATTGGCAGGTATTTTATTACTTTTGGTTTTGTCTGTTTATATTGTTTTTTATATATAGAATCATTCACAATACTAGTTTCTATAAAAAAAGTCATTATTTCTAATTACAAAATAGCAAACTAGCAGTATATGAAAATGTGGATTTCTAATTACAAAACTGCAAACAACAAAATATTTTTTTTCTAAAACTATTGGTTAATGATATAAAATCTTAGTAGTGATATACACTTATTCGACTGTAAAACTATTGGTTAATGATAAAAAAAATTGGTTAATTAAGAAATAAATATTTTTAAATATAGGTTTAGTACACTTTATTTTTTTTATTATATTTTACTGATGTTATTTTTGTTTTATTAAAAAAATAAATAGTTTATGTTGTTCAGTTGAAAGTTTCTGAGTTGAATACAGAAATCCTTCGAATGAAGAAAACTTTAGAAATGACTAAGATTAAATATCGTGAAGAAGTATCTGGATTAAGAACATATTTGAGTCGGTGCAAACCTTAGTTGGTTGCCTATAAAAGATCTTATAACAGCAGTAAGGATGCACTTGAATTGCTGAGAAATGATTTACAATCTCGTGGTATTCCAGATCCTACTTTAGATTATAACGATAACACACAAGAACCATGTGATGATTATCAAAATTCTATAGAAGATAGTGGCACACACTCAAGTTCTATGGTACTATTTAATGATATATCTCATTTTCTATTTTGTTTACTGAGTATGATTCCAAATTTTTTTATTGAATTTTTGTGTTGAATGATATGTAGGAGAAATATGAATTCAGAGTTAGAGAAGAATATAAACCTGATTCAAACAAAAACGTTGTTGACATGGCCGTAAAATTGGATGGCAAGGTATTACAATTTTCAAAAACGTGTTATTGTTTGCATTGTTAGCTCTAATTAATATAATTTTCATTTTTGATTTTGATACATATTCATGAATTTTTTTTTTAATTTGTGGGTTCATGATTTGGAAATTATAGAATTGGGTGATGTGCAATGTGGACAAATTATTATATCTCAAGAAAAGGAAATGTCTCCAGAGGTAATACAGAACACATATAATGGATGATATATTATATAGATATTTTATTGCTTTTCAACATGAATAGATTTTTTATATAATTTTTGTTACAGAAAATAGATATTGACGGAACACATGTTGATAAATTTACTTCTGTACATATTAAAAAAGTCAAGAAAATTCTAAAGATACAAAGGTAAATTCTAAAAGTCATACTTGTCTAATGTAGTTATAGATTTTCTAGGACGATCTAGATGGAATTGTATGTCATGCTACGCCATAGAAGTTTGTGGTTTTTTGAACACTCAATTCCTGAATGATACAATGGCAAACCTAACTAGAATCCGTAATGTAAAAAGTCAACTACTACTCACAACCATTCTGCAGGTCTGTGTGCACACACTGATGAAACTGAGAAGTCACCTAGAATGGTCAGTGGAGACTTCCAATTCTTACCTTATGACATGAATTGTGAGGTACATTTTGCCTTTAGGTCCCTGTGTGCAAAGACTTCTCAAGAACTCCTCCAATGATTGACTGACATAGTGTAAATTCATATGTGTGAACTAGTTAGAATAGATTTTTTATTGTAGGGACATTCTGTCTTTTAGTATTATTGAGTGTTGCATGATATATGTACTAACTCCCGTGTCTCTTTAAGTTCATTACTGCTAATATACAAACAAGACATACATCATCAAGTTCAAATGCAACCCATTCCTACATTAACCACCATTTTGGGGTTTTTCATTAAGCATTTACACATGTGTTTTATGGAGGAGAGCCACCCTCTCTTTACCTCCTTACATGCCGAATGTTAGGTGGAACAGACATATAAAAAGAGGGTGTCTGATGGCAGATGCAAGCTTCCCCACCCCAACAATTTGTGTCTTCTGTTTCACATCCATTTGTTCACAGTTCTATTAAAATCCAAACATAGCATCTAGTCTGTACGTGTAATGTTTGCATTGTTCATTCTAATTAATAAGTTTTCATTTTTAAGGTGGTGTATATTCAAATACATTTCTCTCTTGTAGATTGATGATTTGGAAAGTACAGAGTTGGGTGATGTGCAATGTGCATAGATTATTATATCACAGGAAATTGAGAAATCAGAAGAGGTAATAAAGAACACATTATGTGTGATATATTAAGTTGATTTTCTTCTCCTTTTGTGTATACATTGATGATTTATTATTATAATTGTCGCAGAATATTAATATGCACAGAACACAATTAGAGGAAGTTTCCTGTGTTGTGACCACGAAAAGTGTAGAAAATCTTGAATATCCAAAGTTTTAATTAATCCAATATAATAAATGGTCTATTGGGTATATACTATCATCATAATTTTCTCCTTTTATAGATCTCTTGCATTCCAAAAGTTGTTGATTTGGCAGAAAGGACTGACAATATTGATTTGGCTGAAACGACTAAAATGGTAAAGATAAATTACATATTATGTATATTATATCGGATTTGCTAAGGTCTTATAAGGATTTATTGATTTGTAATGTTTTGTATAGGGAATTAAAAATATCATTATAGATGTCAAATTAACTGATACTTTTAAAAGGGTCTACACTAAGAGTAAGGTAATAAAAAAAATTAAATGTGTAATAAAATATAATAGAATTTTTTTACAATTCTAATGATCTTTCTTGTGTAGATGTCTCCTAATTGGAATCTACTTGACATGTCTGATATGGAATCCCCATTTAACACCCATGAAAAAGTTGGAAATGTGACATTCTACACTCTTTTTTTTCTTCAATTTAATTATAATATGTATAGGTTATTGATAAGTAAAATTGTCTACAACGATTTAAGAATTTTCCTGTAAATGAAGATGCATGTGGGATTGGGGAAAAAATAGGAACACTAAGAAGGTAACAAAAAATTGTATTGGAAGTGTTTTTATTTATTAACTTATTTTTGTTTTACTGATGGAGATTAATTTTTTGTTTTAGAAATTAAAACTCGATGAATAGGAACACATAAAAGGATCAACTGCTTTGATCTATGGGGGAGTTGAGACAAGATACACTACTGAAGATTTTTCTAAGATTATGGAAAAGGTCAGAATACCTATCAAAGTTGATGACGTCAAAAAGGTCAGCGCTTTAAACTTTTTGTAATAATTTTCACTACATTTTACTATATTTAATCTACTCTTACAATAAATCTACTTAAATTTTAGGACATTGACTGGCTTGATATCACAACTAATGATGATCAAATGGACTTTATTCTTGCTAATATCCAAACTCAAGAATTAATTGATCAAGGGTTGTCTAAAAACAAAGATATTATATTAATGAAGGATAGAGATATCGCGTCAGTTGAAGTAAGTACTGTGAAAATATTCAATCATTATTTGATTTTTTCTCTTCCATACAATTCCATTTTTATAGATAATGCAAAAAGATTTACATGTTACAGAAAACAAAAAATGTAATGTTGAAACATTGAAATAATTTGTAGGAAAATGAATTATGCACTTTGATTCAAGACCCCTACAAAGATGAGGACAAAATAGAAAAAGATTGGGAAGTTAAAAAAAAAGGCTAAAAATAAAGTTGTTAGTCCATCTTCTTTAGTGTTGTGGCTTAAAAATAGTCCTAGAGTGAGAAGGCCTAAGTTTAGCCAAGAGACTTGTGAAAAAATCAGCACAATGAAATTCCGGGATGACTTAGTTGTTGATCAATTAAATGAGTATGCCAAAAAGCGACTTCAAAATGTGGGTAATTATTGGAATTTATTCATTTTATACTACCTTTTTTTGTATTGTTCTATTAAATATTTGATAATAAATCAACAAACTAAATATGTAGGTCATGAGGCAAAAAAGTTGTCCAGATGATATAATTTTTTAATCTCCTAACACAAAAATTACTAGAGGGGATTTCATGAGCATTATGTGAATTGGTGGAGAAATTTGCAATCATTTGAGTTTAATTGATTATTTAGTTGTGTACTCTGTCTTATCCTATTGTTTCTTTGTGTTTAATTGTATTGCCTCCAACCACCTTCCACCTTGATATGTAATTTAATAGATTACTCGTCACATAGAGTAAAGTTTACCTGAATAACTTAGTATCTTATTGAAGTAATCTTCTAAAATTTTAGTGGTTTTGAAAGAGTTTAAAAATATTTAGTAAAGGGTCATCCTATTTTTTGACATATTGTAGAGGTGTTATCCAGTGGAAGAATCATATTGCTTGATCTTTATATGAAAGACAAAATAGCGACTACACTATGTCAGTTATTGATCTTTTTACAGGTTGGAAGTTCATTGATATTAGATGTCGAGGTAAATCATGATTAGTTTGATCTGACTAAAGTATCCAAAATTGTCCAATCATGATATTTATAACAATATAGTTAACATCAAGTTTAAGTATTGACGTAATGCTTAGATAAAAGTTTACTGATTTGGATGTTTATACTGATGCTAATTAGTTTCCTTAACTCAACGTATATAAAGAGGACACTTATTGATAATCTTTAAAAGAGTTTTGAAAACATGAATCACTCGTACTATTTTTGATGGTAAATAAATACTAATTAACTATTTTGGTATCACTGATTTCTATTTTATTTGCATTTTTTCAATAGATCGTTGATGGATATTGTCAATTTCTTATAGATGAACTCATTCAGTGCAATGATACAAGATTTTTTTATCTTTGATACTTGTATTGCACCTACAGTATTGCAAAAAAAAATAGAGAGTTTCTGCAAATGTGTTTGTTTATCCATTGTGAGGAGATCAAAAGAGCTTCAATACTTTTGGTTCCAATCATATCTTTGCATCACTGGCATATAGTTGTTGTACATATGACGGACATGTGTATGGTTCATTATGATAGTCTAAGGCTGCACAGGAGAAAAGTATCCAACCAACATGCTAAAGATGCTCTACAAGTGGTGCGTTCTTTGTCTTATTGTTTGATTCTTGTTTATATTGCAATTACAAGTTCCCATGACCTTAAATAGTTTGCATTGTTTATAACACATTATTTTTCACTTAACAATGCTATGTATTGAAGAAGACATTGCCTTTTGTATTGCGAGAATTAGATGAAAAAAAGTGGAGGATTGAAATAGATAAAACTACTCCCCAACAAGTTCCAGAGAGCAACGATTGTGGTGTATATGTTATGAGATGGATAGAGTGCACTACAGAGACACATCCCATTCAAGATATGTGTGGTGAAGATTTTCATTTTTTGAGGGGTCATATTTCTTATCGCTTGTTGGAATCATCACGCTATACAATTAAAGATCGTTTATAGGTCACCCTTTGTCTTTTACGACACATTGTTGACTACTTAACCAATCTATATTAGATGTGGCTATCTGTGTTTAAACAGAAAGATGTGCCTAGCTGTATATATTATAGCTTGTGTTTTTTTTCATTGAATCTGAAAACGTGTATACAAAAAAGGAATTTACATTCTTGACTCTCTTAACTATGTCAAAATAAAGAAATGTGATTCTTGGAATGTCATATATGTTGATCATGCTCATCTTTGTGTTGGGTGCATGTTTGAATTCAGTAGATACTTGACCATTATTTTTATGTGTAAATTAAATTGAACTACATATTTAATGTGTATACATATTTCTCTGTGTATGCAAAACATGTGTGGATGGAGGTTTTGAGTTTTGGTTTTCCTATTTGTCCAAACAATGTTTCAGATTTGGCTTGTTGTTGTGGAGATAGGAAGAACCATTTTCTTACTATGTGTATCTTATATTGGATCTGGAAGGAGAGGAATTCCAGAGTTCATCTTAATAGAGAGCAATAATGGAAATTGATTTGGCACGCTGCTCTGAAGGATTTTCAGATTTTGAGTAATGATTAGCTCTTTGATTCAGTTTTCTGTTTTGCAGGAGATCCTTTTAGATGCTTCTATCTACTTTTTTTTCTGTGATGTTTCCTTCTGTGGAGTCCATCTGTCAGACACTTATTCCTTTTTGGTTCGTTTTGGATAGTATGGTTCTTGCTTGTTGACATAATACCTTCTGAAGAGTGATCCTTGATTTGTTTCGATTAGAGGTTTCAGTCTGTGTGCTTCCTGCTACTCTCCTGGTCTTGGTTGCTGATACATCTAAAGATGGTTGTTTTCAGTTTGGGATGGTTGGATATTCTTGTCCTTTGGAAGGATGCCATTCTTCTTGGATTATATTTACACACAACTAAGCTTTGATTCACTACATTCTGGTTATTTTCAAAATAATTCCATTCAAAAAAAATATAAAGAATTCTCGCAACATTCTTCTAAACATATTCTTGTTGTAGAATACACCATGATTACTTATAGACATATCTAGGCATTTTGGTAGCTCAACTGGTTACATTAGTGAAAATCCAACATCAAGTGATTGCACTTTTAGTTAGAAAGAAATTGGTAGCATTGTTGTATAACGTAGAATTTGTACATCACTAATATCCAGAACATGATTCAAAACATGATTCTGATCCTCATTCTTTGAATCTGGTGTGTAAATAAGTCTTGTACATGTGAGCAATATCACTCAATAGTTATATAGGGCCATATTTAGATGTTTGTATGAACGTCTCTGGTAACCAATTTTAAAAGAGGGGTCATTGATGTCCCTCTCTGACGAGTGTTTTCATATCTCTCGACCACAGTATCAACAACCAACTACAATGACTTCCCTGATGAGTCTTTTCATATGAACAGTAGACTAATATGTCTGAGAAATGAAAGGTTGTCTGCAACTTCAAGGGGCATCTATGTGTCTTCTTATATGCAACTAGACTTGTCAAACTGGGCCAAAATCCATGGGCACCCACGGGTCGACCTATTTAAGTTGGGTTTAGGTGGCAAAATTTACCACCCGCCGAAAATTACCCAAACCTATACACACTTATTTATTTGGTGGATTTCATGGATGATCCACAGACACCCGCGGGTGACTCAGTTAACTGAAGCAAGTATATTTGTATAAATAACATACAGATACACCTATTAAAACATGATATTTATTTCATACAAGTTAACTCTTTACCTATACCAACATCAATTGTACAGAAATTGACAACTTATTTTTGATTGGACACATTTTATACCGACACCCACATGCAACCTGCAACCCCTCCAGGTCAGGTTTTGATCTTCCACCCATTTAGATATATCTTTTTGACCCGCACCCACAAAACCTACACCTGCAACTAGCCAACGCAAACCCAACCCACCCAGCCATTTGATAGGTATACATGCAACCCACCAAAAGTAAATGTGAATGAACTCAATATTAATTATTCAGAGACTCGTTAATTACATAATGCAAGAAGCATCACAGACATAAAGAGGCAATACCCATCTTCAACCTCAATACAACCTACAATGAAGACATTCATCCAACCCATGAACTACACCCTTGAAGACAAAACTATGGAATCCATTCAACTGCCCATAGAATGGAAATATATCTATTTTCACATTAAACCAGGAAACACCACCTTCCGTATCAGAAACCAGACATTTCATAATACCCTTGTTCAAAATGAAAACAGATCACTTTCCACTGGCAGTGCTTGGAAAGAGATGATCGCACAACTCAAGCTTCGTAGAGATTGGATCACCTTCCTCAGGCCAACCGATCACCGGACTATCACGGCATGGATCACATATTTTTTCTTAGAAACATCAACCGGACTACTTCTGTTCTTCAGAATTCCTGGTGAATCTGGAACGAATGACTCTGGAGATCAGCTGTTCGTTAGGGAGAAATGTCAAGCACCGCCGGGTTCATGGGTGAATCCTTTATAAGTTGACTCATCTATGACAGCTGACACCACAACATTTGTAGAAGATAGTGCTTCTTCTTCTTTCCAGCCTTTCGATCATATATAGGTATTCTCTGTCACCCCTTTCTCCTTGACTTTTGGTCTCTAATCTTCCCCACCGCCTATACCATCTACCACCCCCAACCATCCTAGGCTCACCACCGCGGCGGTGGTCGTCGAGGTGGGCACCATAAACCCCTCCTACCTACCAGAAATACTCCCCAGTCCCTCCACCACCAACCCATCCCTCCTCACGAGGTTGTGGCTTTCTTCAGCATAACCACTCATCTCATCTCATAGCCCCTGCTCTGCCTCTTCTTCCTCCCTCCTAGCCTCTCCCGCCACCTCCCAACTATGTAGCAACCGCCAGGACCAACATATCACCTACCCCTATCGCAACAACAATGCTAACCACGCTGCACCTTGATGATGAGTCTGCTCTACCTCACTGACTCAGGTGATTGATCTCGCATGACACCATCAACAGGTCTGCTCTCCTCACTTTGTCATTGTGGTCGATGGTACTAACCCTTTCACCCACTTTGGAACAACATAACTCCTTCTTCTACCATTCCTAATGTTCTCATAGTCCCTCATCTAAAAACTACACATCCCCAGTTCTTAATACTATTTCTTAAGTGATTTTTTCTTCATAGTGTTATGTATTGTCTGATCTGATCCTGATTCTTAAGTGATTTTTTGTTTTGAATGGTTGTTCCTACTATGAACCAGTGTGTTTGATGGCTCTCGTGGTGCTGGTGCTGACCCGTTGGGCTATACAGATGTTTCTTTGTTCTGAAGTTGGGCTAACCTGAAGGTTGGTTTGGTTGTATTTTTTGGTTATCTTGTTACAGTAGTTATAGTTCCTCTTGCTGCTGTAGTCTGGTTTTGCTTACCTTCCAAAAGTTTGAGGATTCTAAAGTTGCTGTTTTGGTTTGCTGTCTCTGCTTTGCAATGCAGTGAATGGTGTGTGTGATAGCTCTCACCATGGATGGATCTGACCCCTTGAGACATTTGGTTTTTTTGTTCAGTTGATGGACCATCCTGATGGCTGGCTTGGCTGTAGTTTTCTAGATCGTTTGTTCCAGAGGCTATGTTTGTTGTTAGTGCAGTGGCCTGTTATTCATACCTTCCAACAGCCTGATGATAGTTAGCTTGTACATACCCTTTTCCTTACTGTATAGTTCTCTGTACCTCTCTTCCTTTCTTTTTTGTTTTATCTCTGAATAGCCCTCTTCCTAGCTATTCTTATTGTATATGGACTTTTTTTGGTGTGGTGTTTGGACCCACCTTCCCTTACAGTAATAATAAATCTAACACGCTTGCTTGACCAAAAAAAAGTGCTATGTATTGAAGAAGACATTGCCTTTTGTATAGTGAGAATTAAACAAACAAAAAGTGGACAATTCAAATAGATAAAACTAATCCCCAACAACTTTCAGGGAGCAATGATTGTGGTGTGTATGTTATGAGATGGATAGAGTACACTATAGACACACAACGAATTGATGCATGTGTACAATCTTGTGACACAATGTGTACAATTTTTCGATACATGTGTTAGTTTTATAGGATCATGTGTATAGTCTTGTACACATTTCTACATTCATGTAGGATCATTTATAGGACCATGTGTACAATCTTGTACACATGTGTATAGTCTTGTAAGGCCATGAGTACAGTGTTATGACACATGTGTACAATCTTGTAGGACCATGTGTACAACCTTGTATACATTTGTACAGTTTTATAGGACCATGTGTACAGTCTTGTATGACCATTTGTACAGTCTTGTACACATGTGTACAATCTAGTAGGACCAAGTGTACAATCTTGTTCATATGTGTATAGTCTTGTAGGATCATGTGTACAGTCTTGTAGGGCCATGTGTACAGTCTTGTACATATGTGTATAAGACTGTAATATCATGTGTACAGTCTTGTACATATTTGTTCAGTCTTGTAGGATCATGTGTATAGTCTTCTAACACATGTGTACAGTCTTGTAGGATCATGTGTACAGTCTTCTGACACATGTGTACAGTCTTGTAGGACCATTTGTACAATCTTGTACACATGTGTACAGTCTTGTAGGGCCATGTGTACAGTTTTGTACACATTTGTACAATCTTGTAGGACCATTTGTATAGTCTTGTACACATGTATACAGTCTTGTAGGACCATGTGTACAGTCTTGTACATATGTGTACAATCTTATAATATCATGTGTATAGTCTTGTAGAACCATGTGTACAGTCTTGTACACTTGTGTACAGTCTTGTAGGACCATGTGTACAGTCTTGTACACATGTGTACAGTTTTGTAGGACCATGTGTACAGTCTTGTACACATTTGTATAGTTTGTAGAACCATGTGTAAAGTCTTGTAGGACCATTTGTACAGTCTTGTACACATTTGTACAATCTAGTAGGACCATGTGTACAGTCTTGTTCATATGTGTACAGTCTTGTAGGATCATGTGTACAGTGTTGTAGGGTCATGTGTACAGTCTTGTACATATGTGTACAGTCTTGTAATATCATGTGTACAGTCTTGTACATATTTGTACAATCTTGTAGGATCATGTGTACAGTCTTCTAACACATGTGTGCAGTCTTGTAGGATCATGTGTACAGTCTTCTGACACATGTGTACAGTCTTGTAGGACCATTTGTACAATCTTGTACACATGTGTACAGTCTTGTAGGGCCATGTGTACAATCTTGTACACATTTGTACAATCTTGTAGGACCATTAGTACAGTCTTGCACACATTTGTAGAATCTTGTAGGATTATGTATACAGACTTGTAGGGCCATGTGTGCAGTCTTGTACACATGTGTACAGTCTTGTAGGATCATGTGTACAGCCTTCTGACACATGTGTACAGTCTTGTATGATCATGTGTACAGTCTTGTAGGATCATGTGTACAGTCTTCTTGGACCATGTGTACAGTCTTGTACACATTTGTACAATTTTGTAGGACCATGTGTACAGTCTCCTAGGACCATTTGTACAGTCTTGTACACATTTGTACAATCTAGTAGAACCATGTGTATAATCTTGTTCATATGTGCACAGTCTTGTAGGATCATGTGTACAGTCTTGTAGGGCCATGTGTACAGTCTTGTACATATGTAGACAGTCTTGTAATATAATGTGTGCAGTCTTGTACATATTTGTACAGTCTTGTAGGACCATTTGTATAGTCTTCTGACACATGTGTACAGTCTTGTAGGATCATGTGTACAATCTTCTGACATATGTGTACAGTCTTGTACAGTCTTGTAGGATCATGTGTACAGTCTTGTACGACTATTTGTAGGATGATGTGTACAGTCTTTTAGGATCATGTGTACAATCTTGTAGGATCCTTGTACACATTTGTATAGTTTTGTAGAACCGTGTGTACAGTCTTGTATGACCATTTGTACAGTCTTGTACACATTTGTACAATCTAGTAGGACCATGTGTACAGTCTTGTTCATATGTGTACAGTCTTGTAGGATCATGTGTACAGTCTTGTAGGGCCATGTGTACAGTCTTGTACATATGTGTACAGTCTTGTAATATCATGTGTACCGTCATGTACATATTCGTACAATCTTGTAGGATCATGTGTACAGTCTTCTGACACATGTCTATAGTCTTGTAGGATCATGTGTATACAGTCTTCTGACACATTTATATAGTCTTATAGGGCCATGTGTATAGTCTTGTACATATTTGTACAATCTTGTAGGACTATTTGTATAGTCTTGTACACATGTGTACAGTCTTGTAGGACCATGTATATAGTCTTGTACATATGTGTACAATCTTTTAATATCATGTGTATAGTCTTGTAGAACGATGTGTACAATCTTGTGCACATGTGTACAACCTTGTAGGAGCATGTGTACAATCTTGTACACATTTGTACAGTTTTGTAGGACCATGAGTACAGTCTTGTACGACCATTTTTACAGTCTTGTAGGACCATGTATACAATCTTGTATACATTTGTACAGTTTTGTAGGACCATGTGTATAGTCTTGTAGGACCATTTATACAGTCTTGTACACATTTGTACAATCTAGTAGGACCATGTGTACATTCTTGTTCATATGTGTACAATCTTGTAGGATCATGTGTACAGTCTTGTAGGGCCATGTGTACAGTTTTGTACATATGTGTACAGTCTTGTAGGGCCATGTGTATAGTCTTGTACATATGTATCCAGTCTTGTAGGATCATGTGTACAGTCTTCTGACACATGTATATAGTCTTGTAGGATCATGCGTACAGTCTTTTAGGATCATGTGTACAGTCTTGTACACATTTGTACAGTCTTGTAGGACCATTTGTACAGTGTTGTACACATCTGTACAGTCTTGTAGGACTATGTGTACAATATTGTACACATATATATAGTCTTGTACACATATATACAGTCTTCTGACACATGTGTACAGTCTTGTAGCACCATTTGTATAATCTTGTACATGTGTGTACAGTCTTGTCTGGCCATGTGTACAGTCTTGTACACATTTGTACAATCTTATAGGACCATTTGTATAGTCTTGTACACATGTGTACAGTCTTGTAGGAGCATGTGTACAGTCTTGTACATATGTGTACAGTCTTTTAATATCATGTGTATAGTCTTGTAGAACCATGTGTACAGTCTTGTAGGACCATGTGTACAATCTTGTACACATTTGTAAAATTTTGTAGGACCATGTGTACAGTCTTGTATGACAATTTGTATAGTCTTGTAGGACCATGTGAATAGTCTTGTACACATTTTTATAGTTTTGTAGGACCATGTGTATACTCTTGTAGGATCATTTGTATAGTCTTGTACACATTTGTACAATCTAGTAGGACCATGTGTACAGTCTTGTTCATATGTGTACAATCTTATAGGATCATGTGTACAATCTTGTAAAATCATGTGTACAGTCTTGTACATATATGTACAGTCTTGTAGGATCATGTGTACATTCTTCTTACACATGTGTACAGTCTTGTAGGATCATGTGTGCAATCTTCTAACACATGTGTATAGTCTTGAAGGACCATTTGTACCATCTTGTACACATGTGTACAGTCTTGTAGGGCCATGTGTACAGTCTTGTACACATTTGTACAATATTGTAGGACCATTTGTGTAGTCTTGTACACATTTGTAGGATCTTGTAGGATTATGTATACAGTCTTGTAGGGCCATGTATACAGTCTTGTACACATGTGTACAGTCTTGTAGGATCATGTGTACAGTCTTCTGACACATGTGTACAGTCTTGTAGAATCATGTGTACAATCTTGTAGGATCATGTGTACAGTCTTATAGGACCATGTGTATAGTCTTGTACACATTTGTACAATTTGTAGTACCATGTGTATAGTCTTGTAGGACCAATTGTACAGTCTTGTACACATTTGTACAATCTAGTAGGACCATGTGTACGGTCTTGTTCAAATGTGTACATTCTTGTAGGATCATGTGTACAGTCTTGTAGGGCCATGTGTACAATCTTGTACATATGTGTACAGTCTTGTACATATTTGTACAGTCTTGTAGGAGCATTTGTATAGTCTTCTGACACATGTGTACAGTCTTGTAGGATCATGTGTACAATCTTCTAACACATGTATAGTCATGTAGGACCATTTGTAGAATCTTGTACACATATATATACAGTCTTGTAGGGTAATTTGTACAATCTTGTACACATTTGTACAATCTTGTGGGACCATTTGTACAGTCTTGTACACATTTTTACAGTCTTGTAGGATTATGTATATAGTCTTGTAGGGGCATGTGTACAGTCTTGTACACGTGTACGGTCTTGTTGGATGATGTGTACATCTTGTACACATGTGTGTACAATTTTGTGACACAATGTGTACAATTTTTCGATACATGTGTCAGTCTTGTAGGATCATGTCTAGTACACATTTCTACAGTCTTGTAGGATCATTTGTAGGACCATGTGTACAGTCTTGTACACATGTGTACATTTTTGTAAGGCCATGAGTACAGTGTTGTGATACATGTGTACAGTCTTGTAGGACCATGTGTACAGCCTTGTACACATTTGTACAGTTTTGTAGGACCATCTGTACAGTCTTGTATGACCATTTGTACAGTCTTCTACACATTTGTACAATCTAGTAGGACCATGTGTACAGTCTTGTACACATTTGTACAATTTTGTAGGACCATGTGTACCGTCTTGTAGGACAATTTATACAGTCTTGTTCAAATTTGTACAATCTAGTAGGACCATGTGTATAGTCTTGTTCATATGCGTACAATCTTGTAGGATCATGTGTACAATCTTGTAGGGCCATATGTACAGTCTTGTACATATGTGTACAGTCTTGTAGGGCCATGTGTACAGTCTTGTACACATGTGTACAGTCTTGTAGGATCATGTGTATAGTCTTCTGACACATGTGTACAGTCTTGTAGGATCATGTGTACAGTCTTGTAGGATCATGTATACAGTCTCGTAAGACCATGTGTACAGTGTTGTACACATTTGTACAGTCTTGTATATAGTGTTGTACACATGTGTACAGTCTTGTAGGACTATGTGTACAATATTGTACATATATATACAGTATTGTACACATATATACAGTCTTCTGACACATGTGTACATTCTTGTAGCACCGTTTGTACAATCTTGTACACATGTGTACACTCTTGTAGGGCCATGTGTACTGTCTTGTACACATTTGTACAATCTTGTAGGACCATTTGTACAGTCTTGTATACATGTGTACAGTCTTGTAGGAGAATGTGTATAGTCTTGTACATATGTGTACAGTCTTGTAATATCATGTGTATAGTCTTGTAGAACCATGTGTACAGTCTTGTGCACATGTGTATAGTCCTGTACATATTTATACAATTTTGTAGGACCATGTGTACAGTCTTGTACGACCATTTGTACAATCTTGTAGGAACATGTGTATAGCCTTGTACACATTTGTACAGTTTTGTAGGACCATGTGTTTAGTCTTGTACGACCATTTGTATAGTCTTGTACACATTTGTACAATCTAGCAGGACCATGTGTACAGTCTTGTTCATATGTGTACAATCTTGTAGGATCATGTTTACAGTCTTGTAGGGTTATGTGTATAGTCTTGTACATATGTGTACTATCTTGTAATTTCATGTGTACAGTCTTGCACATATTTGTACAGTCTTGTAGGACCATTTGTACAGTCTTCTGACACATGTGTACAATCTTGTAGGATCATATGTATAGTCTTTTGACACATGTGTGACGTTTTGCAGGACCATTTGTACAATCTTGTACACATGTGCACAGTCTTGTAGGGCCATTTGTACAGTCTTGTACACATTTGTACAATCTTATGGGACCATTTGTGCAGTCTTGTACACATTTGTACAATCTAGTAGGACCATGTGTAAAGTCTTTTTCATATGTGTACAGTCTTTTAGGATCCTGTGTACAGTCTTGTAGGGTCATGTGTACAGTCTTGTACATATGTGTGCAGTCATGTAATATCATGTGTACAGTCTTGTACATATTTGTACAGTCTTGTAGGATCATGTGTACAGTCTTCTGACACATGTGTACAGTCTTGTAGAATCATGTGTACAGTCTTCTGACACATGTGTACAGTCTTGTAGGACCATTTGTACAATCTTATACACATGTGTACAGTCTTGTAGGGCCATGTGTACAGTCTTGTACACATTTGTACAATCTTGTAGGACCATTTGTACAGTCTTATAGACATTTGTAGAATCTTGTAGGATTATATATACAATCTTGTAGGGCAATGTGTACAGTCTTGTACACATGTGTACAGTCTTGTAGGATCATGTGTACAGTCTTCTGACACATGTGTACAGTCTTGTAGGATCATGTGTACAGTCTTGTAGGATCATGTGTACAGTCTTGTAGGACCATGTGTATAGTCTTGTACACATTTGTACAGTTTTGTAGGACCATGTGTACAGTCTTGTAGGACCATTTGTATAGTCTTGTACACATTTGTACAATCTAGTAGGACCATGTGTACAGTCTTGTAGGATCATGTGTACAGTCTTGTAGCTCCATGTGTACAACCTTGTACATATGTGTACAGTCTTGTAATATCATGTGTTGATAACACCAAATTTTGTGATGTTTTTGGCCCTTATTTCGTTATCAAATCTGCCCTTTTAAACTGTTTTCCTCTCCTTTTTGTCATGTTTTTGCATAAACAGGCCACGCTACGCTCTTCACTCAATATTATCATCTTTTGCAGAGTTTTCCTTGATTTTCAACTCATTTATCAGCAAAAAGGCCCGTCCCGGCCCACGAACGTGTTCCACCTGCATCGGCCTTCTTACCAACCAGCCGGCCAATACGCTTGCTGCCCAACACAGGGCAACACGATACTCTACCGCGCGACACGAGGGTACCGGGCAAGAAGGAGCGGACGAGCGATACGCCATTTACCCGACAGGGAGCCGGACTCGCCACGACTGCTGAAGCATGTCGCGCGATACAGGCCACCCACCGGCAGGCACCACTCATCATGATGACCGACACACTTACAGCCCGACATCCTTGTGTCGGGCGACACGCATATCGGGCATCCCCAAATCCATGAACGTGGCGTCTGGAGAACCACAACTTCCCCCAACCGCTGCCTATAAATAGCAGCTATAGGACTCCGATGGGATGAGTCGGGATCTCTCGAAAGCCAAGTTGGGAAAGCATCTGGAGCTAGCGCGTCGTGCCTCAGAGGTGTACCGGGCGATACTAGGTGAGCACTTCCCCAGCCCAAGAGGAAGGGAATGGTTCACTTAGGATCGGCCCCGGGCACCGCAACAGACCGATATCGGCCAACAAGGACACCCGATATGAGTACCTGATACTCTACGCAAAACTATGGCCCAACACGATACCAAGCCCGATACGCATCACCAATCACGGCGTGTCACCCGAAAGGGTGTCGCCCGACACGATCGTATCGGGCATGAGCGCCCCGCATGATACGTCTGCCCATCATGAGCGTGTCGCCTGAGAGGGTGTGCCGCCCGACACGGGCGTATCGGGCAAGGCTCCCGCCTGGTATCAGGCTGGAGGGATCTTGGGGATCTGCTACTGCCTGTCGCCCTTCTAAATCAAGAAGGCGACATTTATCTTTACTTATTTCATTCATTTACTTTCTTTACTTATGCAATGTAACCAGACCCCTTTTATGCTAATGGAATTAGAAGAGTTTTAATTATCTGCTGCTTTATGTTTGGTCCCTTTTGTTGGATGATTGTTTTATTTAGCATCCGAACTCTAGCTTGTACGCTTAGATCACATTTCGACTAGCTACCGAATCGTGTTTTCCCGTTGCAGCAGCCTCGAGAGAGGTGTTGTGGCTCTAATGTTTGGTCCGATACGGGAGTACGAGAGTGCCCAGGATCGGAGTTGCTTGATGGAGTTTTGCAACACCACTAAAAATCCTAAGGTGATGAATCCTTAGGTTTAGCCTTGCTAGTACTATGGTAAGAACTCCACCCACGTGTGTTAAGACACGCGGAAGTCTTATCGTAGTATAGTTAAGGGTCGAATCCTCGGGACAACGGTCTTGACGAAGTCAAGATGGAAAACGTTTTAGTTCTACTTAACTACTTAACAGTTGATATTTAGATCGAAAGTTTGATGTTGGTTCTAAAGCTAGATGCGAGGAAAGCAAAGCAAGAAGGTAAAGATTAAAGTTGTAAACAAATGATAAAAACCACTAGGATGTTATCGGGTTTCACACCACTACACATGGATCAAGTCATGCAACATAATAAAACAACCTGCAAAAAGGGTCAAATCAGTTAGTATCTTGTAGTCCTAGCTTCCTTTCGGATAACTAGCCACGAGAAGCGTGGAGTATTGCAATGCCGGCCATCCCATAACGAATGGTCACATGCCTTGCATTACTCCTTCATGAAATGTGTTCCTCGACCTTACCAAGGTTGCACTTCCATACGTCAACTGATTCCATTTCATAGTATGAAAGTGCAACGATGGGGGTGAGTTTACTCCACTCCTGAAAACACTTCTAGACACCGAAACAGACGTATGGTGACTACATACATCCATAACCAACATTCAATCGACATTTAGATCTAAGGGTATAAACGTAGACAATTCATACCAAAAGACAATATGTAACACAAGTTGATGATCAAGCAACTAGTATTCATTAAGCGATTGAAGTCAAACTGAAAGGAAGAGTATCTTTATTACAAGTTGTTGAATTACATCGCATGAAATGAAAACATGGGTAGCGGGGCTACTCCCCGCACCCTAGTGAAAGAAACTACTCGCTCATGGCAAAGGAGGTGAGAAGAGAGAGAAAGAACGTCATCTCCACGGTGGAGGGAAGGTTGAACCCTTGGTGAAGAGAGCAACGATCTTCGCACTTCGTGGTTGCTTTGATGAAGGATTTTCTCTTCCCACCTTCTTTGTTGAAGAGATGGAAAGAAGAGAGAGAAGGAAGCTTGATGATGAGCACGGATCCCAAAACTAGCAGCCTTGGGGCAGTGGACGGAAGATCAGAATGCTCTGGGTCTGGAGAGGCAGCCTTTGGGCGTCTTGGAATTCGATCCCCCTTTGAAGTGACCTTTGAGGTCCTATTTATAGGCTTCAAGTGGCTTCTCGCGGTCTTGGGATCGTGAGGCTTCTCGCGGTCTTGGGATCGTGAGGCTTGTCGCGGTCTTGGGACCGTGAGGCTTGTCGCGGTCTTGGGACCGTGAGGCTTCTCGCGGTCTTGGGACCGTGAGGCTTCTCGCGGTCTTGGGACCGTGAGGCTTCTCGCGGTCTTGGGACCGTGAGGCTTCTCGCGGTCTTGGGACCGTGAGGCTTCTCGCGGTCTTGGGACCGTGAGGCTTCTCGCGGTCTTGGGACCGTGAGGCTTGTCGCGGTCTTGGGACCGTGAGGCTTCTCGCGGTCTTGGGACCGTGAGGCTTCTCGCGGTCTTGGGACCGTGAGGCTTCTCGCGGTCTTGGGACCGTGAGGAGTCTTTGTGAATTTTTTTGTGTTTTCTGTAATGAAAAAGAGGAAAAGTTATTTACTGCAATAAAGTAAGGAGGTTTAATGATTCTATTTAGTTTATCTAAGAGAAAGTATGGAAAACTAAAGAAAAAGGCTAAAATAAACTACTAAAATAGGAGGTTATCACCCCCCCTAACTTAGAGTCTAGCTTGTCCTCAAGTTAGATAGAGCTGAGACATGAAATGGCGAGGCGATCTTAATTAAGATTTCCATACTCTTGCTTCAATTCTTGACCTGAGTTCCCCAGGGGTCGTATCGAGGCTTATTGCATGCCTTGATCCTTTTGGATTTCGAGAGTTGCTTGGATTTCAGATTTTTCCGTATCTCAAAGTTCGCCTTGGGACCACATTTATTTTGTGCATGCTGTTGACTCTAATCAACTTTATACCTCTCTGAAGACCTATTGGAAGCTAGAGAGGGTATGAGGGTTGGCTAAAGGCTTTGAAGTGTAACTCCCCTTCGAGTGGGGGAGGGGCTGTCTATGCTTTTTAGGATCTCACTACCGGACACGACACATCTGCCTTTATGAGGGCAGCTGGATGTACCGGCCGGGCAAGTCCTTTATTAGCCTTTTCATATACTTGGAACTTTTAGGGTTTCACTACCGGACGCGACACATCTGCCTTTGTGAGGGCAGCGGAATGTGCCGGCCGGGTGAGCCCTTTATCAGTTCTTAATATAGGTCCTTATTCGTGGCACAATTCTCATGATTTTATTCGTCTCTCTGGCTTTTATTCAAAAACTCACAGGCTTGGGTTTTGGGATGAGGATTTATTTTGGGCGGCCAAGCCTTTTTTTTTATTTTAAAGAGAGGAAAGTTGTTCTTAAAGTTTTTCAGAATGCACTTATTTGGTTTGTGGTCCACTTGCAGAGCTTTTTGACTTGGAAATTGCCTGATTTCCCTCTCATCCTTGAGATCTCGGCTTATTTCTGCCCTGATTTTGACTTGTGGAGAGTCGGATAAAGAATTGGAGCAAAAATATAGAAACCACTAGTGAATGAATTTTGTGGATTCGCCATTTCAAGCCTGTAAGCTAATCTTATTATTTATATGAGGACTGCTTTATCTCTAACTTCGGTAAGGGTGATACTTTTCATTATGAAAGTTATATTTAGAAGTTGTTTTATTGAAAAAGAATACTTGAAAAAAGTCTAAGTACGAAAAGAAAATTTGAAAACGATGTGCGAAAAAGAAAAATGAGTTAGAAGAGTTGGAGAAGAATGGTACCTCGCCCTTGTCCAGTGCACTCCCCCCTAACTTATCATGCACTCTGTCCACAGAGTGTCAAAGGGATAGGATGAGAGGTGCATGGACAAGGGCATTTAGGCGTCAGTTAATCCTGAGCTTGCCCCTGGTGCTTGGAGGAGCTTAGCTGCGAACTGTCCACGCAGGGCATGATAGTCTACGTCAGTCATATCCTCTACTGGTTTCTGAAGAACTAGGATGGTGTACATCCAGTAGAGGACATGGAAGCCGCAGTCGTTGGATTGGCGGATTTGCTGGGGACACTTGTGGCAGAAGGAAGGGCGGTGAAAGTGTTCTTTGGCGTAAGCTTTTGTGTGCTGACTAAGGAGATCAATTAATCTTTCAGCACATTCTTTTGCCACTACCTCTGTGGGTGTTTTTGGCGTTACGACGTAAACTTTCTGTCGTGGGTTGTACTGGCTATCGGAACTGTTATAAATTGTAATTGTTCCGTCCGGTAGGTTTGCTGCCAGAAGTAGCCAGTGTTCATGATAGAGGAAGGGTAGCATGATGAATTTCGGCGTTGTGTGTTGTAGATATGAGATTAGCGTTTCAGCTGCGCCGAAGTTCTTTAGCTTTAAAAGATCATCCTTCAGATATGGAGACGCCATGTATGCTGTGGGGTGGTCTTGTCCGATAAGAAGCTGATAGGCGGACATAAGGCCAACAGAGAGGGATCCTTTAATTTGTAAAGATTCTCGCAGAGTGTCTGCCATTATAAGAATGTCACCAGACATGAAAACGAGCTCATCATTCGTGGCGGAAAGCTTTGACATAATGAGCCGTAGTTCGTAGCTGGATAGGCCGTTGCAAGCACTGAGATCAAAGTCTGGAAAAGATGGTGTGATGGCAGACAACGGGTTGTTGGCATCCTGGCTTTGCTCGGTAGCGGAAGCCGGTTCTTTTGATTGTGATAACTCTTTTAGAGCTTGGCGGAAGGGTCGCCGCTGTGGTCGCTGGATAGCAGAGAAGAGGTAGCGAGGGACATCATCTGGTGCCATCGTTTGGTCTTTGAAGAACCGTCTGTCGCAGATGAGTTCCATCGCATAACGTCCTCTCAAAGAATGAAAATCTTCGGTGACCAGGGCAGAGAAAGGGATTTCTTGGTTTAGTGCTTGGATGTGGCGAATGGTGCAGAAAGCGCAATCCCCGGATCCATCTGCGGCTTGAACTGGAGGGTTTATAATTTTGAACCAGGGCTGGCGCCAGTCTTGGCGGAGAGATGGGCGTGCAGCCCAAATTAGCTTAAGCAGCCGAAAGGGTATGCATCTTGCTTCGCCGGCTGCTTCACCCACAAAGTTTATCGTGCCGGCGGGTAGCTCGGTGCTGCAGAAGTTATAAACTGTGGCGTCCCGAGCCTCTGTATCGACAATCATGGCTAGCCAATGGTTTAAGATTTGGAATGGCACAGTAAGATAACGTGCTCGCCGTGCTAGCCCGATGCGCAGACGTTCGATGGATTTTTCTTGGATGTCCTTGTATAGGAGGCCCAAGGATAGGGCTGGTGAGGCATTGAAGACAGGCTGCTTCCTTTTGTGACTTCTGTAAATTTCGATACAGTTGGCGAGGAGGACACGGAAGATAGACATTGGCATCGGCGACCCAGGTCGCAGGATTTTGCGAAAATCTTCACGTGTCAGCTTGCGCTTCGTTTTAGTGTTGTGGTAGATAATATCGTCTCCTGCCTTTGTATCGTCCACGATAGTGTTCAGTATAAAGATGTCCTGGGCATCTAAAGTGGAAATGGCCGCCATATCAAGGTCATGCATTTTGTGCGGCAAGGGTGGTGGTGGGGGAAGCTCCTGTGGAGGGGGGGGAGGGTGTACTTCAGGAGCTTCCTCAGAGCCAAAAGTATCATTGTCCGAGTCCGAGGCAGAATCGAGCTCTTCATCAGTATCCAACTGCACTCGTTCTGACTCGTACTCGTCTAGGGGTGAGCTTGCCTTCGTGGTGGGCTCTGAGAGGGGTAAGACAGTTGTTGTAGGAGGGGTGGCGCCAGTTCCGATTATGCATTGGTGGAACTCGGCGAAGGCTGCTTCTTTAGCAGCTTCCCCGATGGATCCCATAGCAGAGTAGTCAAGAAATTGATCCCCATATGATATATGAACATTATCATGGTGTGGGGAGTTGGGATCCTTATTACCGTCATGGTGATCTGTTTGTTGGCTGGGTTCTGCTCTTTGGCTTGGACCCTCCCCAGCATTATCTGGTTTGTCAGCGTCTTCATCTGAGGAGGTACTGTTGGTGGAGTCTGCTGAAGAATCAGAATCGTCATCGTTATCAGCAGCATCGTCATCGTCATTAGTTGTCTTCTTTTGTGCTTTCTTTTTGCACAGACGATGGATGGATTGGAGTTCATCATAAGCCACTTGCACGTGCTCGTGTGTTTCGAGCAGTGCTTCATGGTTTTCTTTAAGATCTAGAAAACATTGTTCAGCCGAGAGGAGTCTTGCTGTGAGATCTGTTGCTTGAGCTCTTAGCTGAATGAGCTCATTATTTGATGACTCCTCCTGGCGGTTATGCAGCTGTGTGAGGGTGGTGGTGATGTCGTCCAGGCGCGTGCTGAAAGCTTGTTGTTGTTGCTGCAGCTCGCGTAGGGTCTCTGGCAGAGGTAAAGTCTGCGCGGAAATCCTATCGACTTGTGTTGCCAACACATCATGCTGGCGTTGTACTCCCTGGATCAACTTGGGCAAGTTGTTGCAGTAGCCGTCGATGTGGTCGACTTGCTTGGCCACTGAAGCTTGACGTTGTTGGATTCCTTGGAGGATGCCTGGCATTGAGCGGTTCTGCTCGCCGATCTGGGCAATTTGCTTAGTTAGACCCTGCACACATGAAAAAATAGAATTTAAAATGTTAGTTGGGTCGGTGAGGAGGTTTCGGATGGTGTCAAATTGACGTCCGAATTCCTCACCGACGTTAGTAAAAGGGACCCCAGTGATTGAAGGGTGAGGTGGCTGGGGTTGGGGTGGAATGATAGTGTCATGCGGAAAAGACACAGTTGATGGACCCGCGAATTGCGAGGTGACTGTAGATGGAGTCACTAGTGATGTCGGGGTGGTGGAGAATGGAAAAAATGGTGGCATTCCCGAAGATGGAAGTGGATTCGGAAATGTTGATGGAAAGGCGGTGGATGTGAAGGAGGAGAATTCAGGCTTTGTGGTGGAGAATGGGGTGCCCGAAGTAAAGAAGGGTGGAGGTGGTGGAGGGGTGGTGAAGGAAGGTGGAGCGGAGGAAGATTGAAGGGTGGTTGATGGTGGTGGGGTGGTGGATATTGGGGTGGTGGAGGGTGGAGAGGTGGTATTGAGCTCGTCATTTAGACTCCTTATAAAAGAGTCTAGTGATGAGGATGTAATATGTTCGTCGGGGAGGGGGGGTTCAGATTCAGGATTAGGTTTCGATGTGGGTGTCCCGGATAGCTCATGAGTTTTGACGAGCCTTCTGGAAGGTCGTTTGACTAGGAGCTTTGCTGTTTTAGTTGCCGGGGCAGTTATACTAAGCTCTGCCTGCCCTGCCTTTGTTTTCTTTTCTCTGGCTTTGAGTGAAGCGATGATTTTGGCGATCTCATCATCTGTGAACAGGAGCTTGTCTTTATCATAGTCCGCAAGCTCAGGAAGTGGCAGCACGGTTCGTGAAGATTTTGTGGGGCAGAAAGCGTAGTGCAGCCTCCCATCCTTAATTTTTAAGATGTGAGAGTTCTTTAGTGTCTGTTCATTGGTAAGAATGTCGCCTTTTATTGGGCTGCATTTGGGTAGAAGTCTATCCATCTTGAGATATTTGATGATAGATGTGATATGACCACCCGTGCAGATTTCTTTCCCGAGGGCGAAGGCGGAGAGCTTGATCAGCATGTGCCGTCCGATGTTGACAGGCAATCCGTTGAGGACTGACCAGAGGACAAAAAGGTCGGATATGGAGATATTGCCCCCTTCGGATCTAGGAAAAAATGCGCCGACTATAATTTTGTGTAGCGTGCGCACTAGGCCAGAGTGAACGTTGGAGGCCTTGCTTGTCCTTGGATCGAAGGTTGGTAACCCCGTTAAAGACTTCCAGAATTTATGCTTGTTGAAACTGGGGTGGTCTGTGCCAGCAGCTTTGGCTTTCTGCAGCTGGTCTTTATTGTCAATGAAAATTTCGTTCAGGAGATTTTCGGTGATGACTACCTCATTGTTGAAGATTCTGGAGGTTATTCTACGGTCACCACCGTCCCTTTCTTTATGCGAGATGTCCACCACTTCTTTGTTGAAGTAAGTGAAGAATTCAGTAGTTGGCTCAGAGTAGGAAATTTCCGATACAAAGCAGAGCCGGGAGAGGTTAGAATTGTCAAGAATGGCGAGGATTCTGTGGTAGATCCCCATCTTCATCAGTATGCTGGGGCAGGCATATTTGGTTGGTTTAAGGAGTTGGCTGATGGGGGGAATGGTTTGGAGGTGAAGGTTCTCGGGTGGTGGTGCTGTGGTGGTGATGGGAGGAAAGATAGGAACAGTTATTGTGGCAGGGTTGGTGACGGTGGTGGAGGGTGGTGGGATGTACTCTGCTAAGAGTTGTTCTCTTGCACAGGCAGGGTTGACCTGCTTCCTGGCTCTCTTCTTAGATGTGGGGTCAGTTGTTGGTTCTTGAGCCAATCTCTTCCCCTTAGATTTTGTAGTGGGGGATTCTTGCTCAGGGGAAGGCTGGTATTCGGAGGCCTCGTCGGATGAGGTCTCGTTGACCGCCTCGTCAGAAGGTTCTTCGTCTAAGCAGCGGTTGATTCTCTTGATGTCCTTCAAAACAGCAGTCAGGTTTACTTCTGCTGGGACTTTTCCAGTCCTTTTGAAGTCGTCAACTAGGCTTTGCAGATTTGCTCGTTCAGTAATGAGCTGCTCTTTTGTCCAGAAAGGAGTGTCTGTTGGTCCTTGCTTAGCAGGTGAAGTCATTCTGAAATAATTGATAAGAAACAAAAGTTAGAAATCTTAAAGTTTGAAATTATAACAAAGTAAAAATTTTGAATTTGAGTTTTATTAGTTTGATTTAGTGCAAACGGTCCAGAGACCATTTGGTCTCAAACGGTCTGGAGACCGTGAGGGGCCTCACGGTCGTGAGACCGCGAGGGGCCTCTCGGTCGTGAGACCGCGAGAGGCCTCACGGTCGTGAGACCGCGAGGAGCCTCACGGTCTGGGGACCGCGAGGGGCCTCACGGTCGTGAGACCGCGAGAGGCCTCACGGTCGTGAGACCGCGAGGAGCCTCACGGTCGTGAGACCGCGAGGGGCCTCTCGGTCGTGAGACCGCGAGGAGGACGAAAACTTTATTGATGTAGCGCTGACTCAGGGGCTTTATTGATGTCGCAGTGCAGTCTTTTGCAATTGTGTCTTGATATTGTAGATGAAATTTGCAATTCTAGCAATGAATCTGCTAGACAATATCAAGACAAAATTGCAAAGGAGTGCACTGCGATAAGTGCTGCATGATTACACAAAAGTTCCCAAACGGTGTCTAAACCGTTTGGTCTCAAACCGCGAGGGGTCTCACGGTCGTGAGACCGCGAGGAGCCTCACGGTCTGGAGACCGCGAGGAAGATGGACCGCGCGGGAGACGAACCGCGCGGCCGTTCGTTGGCTAAGAGCTGCGGAGACGATGATGGCGACAACGGCGGGGGGGGGTTCGAACGCGAGTTAGAAAAAGTGATGCGTCACCTGTCGCTGTGGTCGGTGGGTCGGCGAAGGGGTAGCGGCAGCAGAGCTGTCGATGAGCCGGGAGCAACGACGAGCTAGGAACGACGACGACAAAGTCAAGAACGACGGCGACGAAGCCGAGTCGTCGGCGAAGCACTTGAAACAGCGACGCGCGGGAGTGGAGAGACGAAGGTCAGAGCGGAATGAAACAGGAGAGTTCGAGAATTCGAGAATCAAGAAGAGGGGTGTGTAAGCGGGGGGGTATATTTATAAGTTTCGAGGAGCCTCACGGTCGTGAGACCGCGAGGGGCCTCCCGGTCGTGAGACCGCGAGGGGCCTCCCGGTCGTGAGACCGCGAAGGGCCTCACGGTCGTGAGACCGCGAGGGGCCTCACGGTCGTGAGACCGCGAGGGGCCTCACGGTCTCTCAGACCGTTTGACCGCAAGATCAAGAGGATTTTTATGTATTTTTGGATTTTAAAGAAATCAAAAGAAAAGGGAAAAACAAAGATAGATAAAAGGGTGTTTAAAAACAAAAGAAAAGGCTAGGGAAGGTGATAATCAGGCCTTGGGTTGCCTCCCAAGAAGCGCCTTGGTTTAACGTCGCTGGCTCGACAAGATTATTGCTCCGGCTATGCTGACTTTATAGGGTCATGAATCTCGGTGGTTTGTCTTGGTAACTTGTCTGCTGGAGTGTGGTACTTTTTTAATCTGTGGCCATTGACGGTCCTCTCTCCTCCATTATCGTCAATAATAATGACAGCTCCTGTCGGGTAAATATGTTTGATTGTAAAGGGACCCGACCATTTGGTACGCAGTTTTCCAGGAAACATTTTTAATCTGGAGTTGAATAGGAGGACTTTGTTTCCGACGATTATATCTTTCCTTTTGATGTGGCCATCGTGCCACATCTTAGTTTGTTCTTTATAGATTCTTGCGTTGTGGTAGGCTGTCATTCGTAGTTCTTCTAACTCTTGGAGTTGAAGTTGTCGGAATTCACCAGCACCTTTGAGATCGAAATTTAGTTGCTTAATGGCCCACCAAGCCTTATGCTCTAATTCAACTGGCAAATGGCAAGACTTCCCATACACTAATCGAAACGGTGTTGTTCCGATGGGTGTTTTGAAAGCTGTACGGTAAGCCCATAGAGCGTCGGATAATTTGGTTGACCAATCGGTGCGGTGTCGATTGACGGTTTTTTCCAGAATAACTTTAATTTGCCTATTGGAGACTTCAACCTGTCCACATGTCTGTGGGTGGTATGGTGTAGAAACTTTGTGGTTGACTCCATATTTTCTTAATAAGGCTTCAAAGCTCCGTTCCAAAAAATGTGATCCGCCGTCAGATATAATCGTTCTTGGGACGCCGAATCTGGGAAAAATTATCTCTTTAAACATCTTGATGACTGGTTTTGAATCGCAAGAGGTGGTTGGTAGAGCTTATACCCATTTTGAAACGTAATCCACAGCAACCAAGATATACTTGAATCCATAAGACGAGGGGAAAGGGCCCATATAATCTATTCCCCATACGTCAAAAAGTTCGATTTCTTGCCATATGTTCAATGGCATTTCATTTCTTCTTGTTATTCCTCCGGAAAGTTGGCACTTGTCGCATGATCGCACATATTCATGTGCGTCTTTAGCGATGGTGGGCCAATAAAAGCCAGATTGCAAGACCTTGAGGGCCGTCTTCTTAGAACTCATGTGCCCCCCAGTAGGGCCTGAGTGACAGTGCTCAAGGACCGGAGTGATTTCTGTCTCTGGGATGCATCTACGAAAGAGTCCATCTGCGCATAAGCGAAAAAGATAGGGTTCGTCCCAGAAATATTGCTTAGCGTCGTAAATGAACTTCTTTTTATCGTGATAGGATGCGGATGGGTGAATGATTCCTGTTGCCAAATAGTTGACAATGTCGGCATACCAGGGAAATCCATTAGAAACTTTCATTAAGTGGTCGTCTGGGAGGGAATCTTGGATAGGAACCTTGTCGTCATCCTCAACTCTAATACGGCTAAGATGATCGGCGACGACGTTTTCCAGTCCGCTTTTGTCTTTAATTTCCAAATCAAATTCTTGGAGCATTAGCACCCAGCGGATAAGTCTAGGTTTTGCGTCTTGCTTCTGAATCAGATATCGTATAGCAGAATGGTCAGTGTAGACAATAACTTTAGCTCCTATCAGATATGAGCGGAATTTTTCGAATGCGTAGATGACAGCTAAAAATTCTTTTTCTGTAGTGGTGTAATTTTTTTGTGCTTCATCCAGCGTTTTAGATGCGTAGTATATGACATGGGGTTTCTTGTCGATTCTTTGCCCTAAAACGGCCCCTATGGCAAAATCGCTTGCATCACACATGATTTCGAAAGGTAATGACCAATCTGGAGCTCGTAATATTGGTGCAGAGATCAGGGCATCTTTCAGAGTTGTGAAGCTTTGCAAGCATTCTTGGTTAAAGTTGAACTCTGTGTCCTTGGTCAGCAGTTGTGTCATTGGTTTTGCTATTTTGGAGAAATCTTTAATAAATCTTCTGTAAAATCCAACATGTCCTAAGAAGGCACGGACTCCTTTTACGTCTTTTGGTGGCATCAATTTTGAGATAACGTCAATTTTTGCTTGATCCACCTCGATCCCTCTGTCGCTCACTCTGTGTCCTAAAACAACACCTTCTGTTACCATAAAATGGCATTTTTCCCAATTTAAAATGAGGTTTGTTTCCTCACATCTTTGTAGGACTTGAACCAGGTTGAGCAGACAGTTGTCGAAGGAGTTTCCGTAAACTGAAAAATCATCCATGAATACCTCCATTATAGACTCTGTCAATCCCGCAAAGATAGCGGACATGCATCTTTGGAAAGTAGCTGGTGCATTACAGAGCCCGAATGGCATTCTTCTGAAAGCGTACGTCCCAAAGGGACAGGTAAAAGTAGTTTTTTCTTGATCGTCCGGATGTATCGGGATTTGGTAAAAGCCGGAATATCCATCTAGGTAACAAAAGAACTTCTGATGAGCTAGGCGCTCGAGGACCTCATCTAGGAAAGGCAGGGGGTAGTGATCTTTTCGTGTTGATTTATTAAGTTTCCTATAATCAATGCACATACGCCACCCTGTAATGGTTCTAGTGGGTACCAGTTCGTTTTTGTCATTAAGAACAACGGTGGTTCCCCCCTTTTTAGGGACCACCTGCACTGGGCTTACCCACTGAGAATCAGAAATTGGGTAGATAATGCCTGCCTTTAGAAGTTTGAGGACCTCGAGGCGAACCACCTCTTTGAGGTTGGGGTTTAACTTTCTCTGGTGTTCTCGCGATGGTTTAAACTCTTCAACCATGGGCAGTTTGTGCATACATAGAGCAGGGTTTATGCCCGTCAGATCAGTCATTTTATAGCCAATTGCTTTCTTATGCTTCTTCAGTTCATCGAGGAGTCTGTTTTCTTGATCCTCCTCCAGAGTGGAGCTGATGATAACCGGACAGAGCTTCTCATCATCAAGAAAAACATGTTTAAGTCCCTCGGGTAAGGCTTTCATTTCTGGAGCCTTAGGTGGCTCAGTGGCTTCTATAATTGTGATGGCTTTAAGTTCTTCAAACGTGGCTGTCGGAGCTTCTTCAGCTTTTTCTAAGTATTGCAGGCACTGTTGTACTAGTTCACTGGCCGAGAATTCGACATCCGGGTTTGTAAGAATATTTTCCAATTCGTCGGATGGTTCAGACATTTCTAACTGGGACATTTGATAAATAGCCTCCAGGAGAAAGACTTCCTCTTGAATGCTTGGACCTTTCATGCTGTTTAGAACTCTGAACTGGAAAGCCTCCCTCCCAAGTCTCAGAATAATAGTTCCTGCTTCGACATCAATGAGAGCTCGGGCAGTAGCTAGGAAAGGTCTTCCAAAGATTATCGGATATCTCAGGTCTTCTTGTATGTCCATAATAACAAAATCACACGGGACATAAGAATTTGTTCCTATTCTGACAGGGATGTCTTCGATAATGCCAAGGGGGGCAGTTATGGTAGAATCGGCTAACTGGATTGTCATAGTCGTAGGTAACAAATCAGTAAAGCCTAATCTTTTACACATTGAATAAGGCATAATAGATATGCTTGCTCCTAGGTCTGCCAATCCTTTCTTGCTGGAGCCATTTCCGATGGAACACTGAATGCCGAAGGAACCTGGGTCCTTCTTTTTCTTTGACATTTTATTAAGCAGAATATCTGAAGTGGTCTGAGCAAGTTTCACTGTTTCATGCTCCTCTGTCATATACTTTCTCGACAAGAGGGTTTTCAGGTATTTTGCCCAAGCTGGCACTTCGGAAAGGGCATCAAGAAAAGGAATATCGATGTATAACTTTTTCATAGCTTCTTTAAATTTTTGGAACCTAGTGTCCATTTTGGTCCCTTTTAGTCTGTCTGGGTAAGGAATTCGTGGCGGGGCTTCTGAGATTGGTTCCTTTTCTTTTTCGTTCTCTGTAAAAGTTTCTATTTCTCTGCTTGAATTCCCTGTTGGGGAAGGGATGGCTACGTTATCATCATCATGGTCGATTCTTGTGACATCAGGCAGGACACGACCAGACCGCGTGGTGACGGCATTAAGTTGTTCTGGTCTGTTTGGGTTATGACGGGGGTTTGCCTCTGGTTGCCCAGCAAAAGTGCCGGTTTGAGGTTTCAATTGAGCGGCAATCTGCGCCAATTGGGCTTCTACGGCTTTTTGTTGAGCTTGTTGGTTTGCAAGCATGGTTTGTTGCGATTGAAGCATTTGTCTAATCAAGGATATCTCATCAGATGATTGGGGAAGATTACCCCTTTGTTGATACTGAGTGACTTGCTGTCCTGGTTGTTGTAGAGGTGCAGTTAACTGTGGCTGCGGGGGCTGATGCAACTGGGGTTGCTGCGGCTGCTGCAACTGGGGTTGTTGCAACTGAGGGTGTAGTCCTGAATGGGCATATTGGTAAGAAGGATTCCTGGGATAGTTAGATCTTTGAAAACCTTGTCTGTAATTCCCTTGATTGAAGTTATTTTGAAATCCTGGTGGTTGTCTATTGAAAGATCCACCTTGTGCCTGCTGCTGTGGGTTGGCAGTCCCTGCAGGATTCCCGTATTGGAAACCAGGATGGTTCCTTGGTTTGTCTGGGTTGTAATACACTTGGCCAGGTATTGAATGTATGGAGTTAACTTGCTCTGGCATTTGATCTTCGGGATGCTCGATGATGGGTTCATATTGCGGCATAGGTGGTTGTAAATCCATCATGACATTGTACAACAATCCACATGATAATGTGGGATGATCGGATGCATGACAGGCTTCACAAGTTCCAGTAGCTGACTTAACTTGTTGAACCTGAGAGCTTTTCTTCTTATCATATTCCCCGAAAGAAGTTTCGAGGGCTTGTTGCTTGCTAGCGATAGTCTTCAAAGCCTCAGCAATGGCCTTGAGTTCCATGGATTCTTCCGCTTTGTAAACCTTGAGAACGCCTTTGGGTTGGTTAGATGACCTTCCCCAATTGGATTGGTTCTCGGCTCCCAGCGTAACTATATTCCAGGCATCTTCATAATTCTTTCTCATAAAGTTTCCTCCAGATGAGGAATCTAGGAATTGCTTAATATCATCACTTACTCCTCTGTAAAATGTTTCTATAAGTTGATTTTGAGAAATGCCATGGTGAGGACATTTTCTCAGGAGTTCTTTGAATCTTTCCCAAGCTTCAGCAAGTGTTTCTCCAGGTAGTTGGGAAAAGTGATTAATTTGTCCCCTTATCTCATAGGTTAGCGAAGGTGGGAAGAATTTCTCAAGAAACTTCTCTTCTAAGGGAGTCCAGGTAGTGATGATGGGGTGTCTATCCAAAGCGTTGTACCAACTTAGTGCTCTTCCAGATAAGGTGAAGTGAAAAAGGTGTAACATGATTGCTTCCATTGCAATTCCTGCTTGGGGTACAAGTCGGCAGAGTGACTTGAACCTCTTAAGGTGATCCATGCAATCATCTCCGGGTGCTCCGGAGAAAGAGATGCCTTGCATGATCTGGATCCACTGCGTCCGAATTTCAAAGTGTGGTATGTTAATAATCGGTGGTCGGACAGGATGATCGTCTTCATAATTCTTTGGGACTGCGTAGTCCCGAAGTTGCTTGTTTCTTAATGCAAGTTGAGCAGCAGCATGCTCTGCTTGGATGCGGGCTTGTTCCTCAGCTCGGATCTCAGCTTGCACCTGAGCACGAGTGTCGGCAATAAGTTGTGCTCGTTGTGCTGCTATGGCGGCGTTGACTCGTTCTGCAACAAGGCGTTGCTCTTCGGCCATCTGTCTGGCTCTTTGGCGATTAAGTCTGTTCCTTCGGTGAAAACTTCTTTCTACCTCAGAATCGTATTCTGGTTCAGGGGAGAATCCGATGCTATGCGGGGGTTGCATACACGTTTTCTACCTGAGTAGAAGGAAAATCACACGTTAGGATAATGGAAGGAAATGAAAAAGATCAAGAAGAATTGGAGTTGTTATTAAGAAAAAGTGTAAAATCCTAATCAACCAGGAAGTTGGTAAGTAAAAAACTAAAAAGTTCCGTTGTCCCCGGCAACGGCGCCAATTTTTGATGGAGTTTTGCAACACCACTAAAAATCCTAAGGTGATGAATCCTTAGGTTTAGCCTTGCTAGTACTATGGTAAGAACTCCACCCACGTGTGTTAAGACACGCGGAAGTCTTATCGTAGTATAGTTAAGGGTCGAATCCTCGGGACAACGGTCTTGACGAAGTCAAGATGGAAAACGTTTTAGTTCTACTTAACTACTTAACAGTTGATATTTAGATCGAAAGTTTGATGTTGGTTCTAAAGCTAGATGCGAGGAAAGCAAAGCAAGAAGGTAAAGATTAAAGTTGTAAACAAATGATAAAAACCACTAGGATGTTATCGGGTTTCACACCACTACACATGGATCAAGTCATGCAACATAATAAAACAACCTGCAAAAAGGGTCAAATCAGTTAGTATCTTGTAGTCCTAGCTTCCTTTCGGATAACTAGCCACGAGAAGCGTGGAGTATTGCAATGCCGGCCATCCCATAACGAATGGTCACATGCCTTGCATTACTCCTTCATGAAATGTGTTCCTCGACCTTACCAAGGTTGCACTTCCATACGTCAACTGATTCCATTTCATAGTATGAAAGTGCAACGATGGGGGTGAGTTTACTCCACTCCTGAAAACACTTCTAGACACCGAAACAGACGTATGGTGACTACATACATCCATAACCAACATTCAATCGACATTTAGATCTAAGGGTATAAACGTAGACAATTCATACCAAAAGACAATATGTAACACAAGTTGATGATCAAGCAACTAGTATTCATTAAGCGATTGAAGTCAAACTGAAAGGAAGAGTATCTTTATTACAAGTTGTTGAATTACATCGCATGAAATGAAAACATGGGTAGCGGGGCTACTCCCCGCACCCTAGTGAAAGAAACTACTCGCTCATGGCAAAGGAGGTGAGAAGAGAGAGAAAGAACGTCATCTCCACGGTGGAGGGAAGGTTGAACCCTTGGTGAAGAGAGCAACGATCTTCGCACTTCGTGGTTGCTTTGATGAAGGATTTTCTCTTCCCACCTTCTTTGTTGAAGAGATGGAAAGAAGAGAGAGAAGGAAGCTTGATGATGAGCACGGATCCCAAAACTAGCAGCCTTGGGGCAGTGGACGGAAGATCAGAATGCTCTGGGTCTGGAGAGGCAGCCTTTGGGCGTCTTGGAATTCGATCCCCCTTTGAAGTGACCTTTGAGGTCCTATTTATAGGCTTCAAGTGGCTTCTCGCGGTCTTGGGATCGTGAGGCTTCTCGCGGTCTTGGGATCGTGAGGCTTGTCGCGGTCTTGGGACCGTGAGGCTTGTCGCGGTCTTGGGACCGTGAGGCTTCTCGCGGTCTTGGGACCGTGAGGCTTCTCGCGGTCTTGGGACCGTGAGGCTTCTCGCGGTCTTGGGACCGTGAGGCTTCTCGCGGTCTTGGGACCGTGAGGCTTCTCGCGGTCTTGGGACCGTGAGGCTTCTCGCGGTCTTGGGACCGTGAGGCTTCTCGCGGTCTTGGGACCGTGAGGCTTCTCGCGGTCTTGGGACCGTGAGGCTTGTCGCGGTCTTGGGACCGTGAGGCTTCTCGCGGTCTTGGGACCGTGAGGCTTCTCGCGGTCTTGGGACCGTGAGGCTTCTCGCGGTCTTGGGACCGTGAGGAGTCTTTGTGAATTTTTTTGTGTTTTCTGTAATGCAAAAGAGGAAAAGTTATTTACTGCAATAAAGTAAGGAGGTTTAATGATTCTATTTAGTTTATCTAAGAGAAAGTATGGAAAACTAAAGAAAAAGGCTAAAATAAACTACTAAAATAGGAGGTTATCATTGCTTTAGCAACCTTTCCACTCTAACTTAAGACCAGCAACCTCGAGAGAGGTGTTGATGCTTAGTTAGAGGTACCCACTTCGAGAGAAGGGGTACAGGATGTTTCTGCTGCCGCTTGTTTTAGCGAAGCTTTCTCCTTTGTTCCTTACTAAAAGCAATAGTATTATCCTCTCTGTTTCCATTGCGCGAAAACCCTAAAAACTGATAAACCTTTAAAACCTTAATTTTCCTCGTAGCTCCAGTGGGAGATAGTTTTCTTTTATTTTATCGATCTTAGCCCGTTGTTCCCTTGGGGAACTTTATCATCTCCTTACCCATATCGGAGTGTAATGTGTCGATTCTGTGTTCCCAACACTGCCACCCTTGTCCTTGTGTTCGGCCCCGTATATCTACTTCAACCCCGTAATAAAGTTGCGGGGGCCTAGAAGGTTTTGGGTTGTAAATTAAAAAGTCTGACTACTTCAAATCCGCTCCCTTTTCATATGCGCGATTTAGGCCAGTCAACTTTTTGGCGCCATTGCCGGGGACAAGGCAAAATGGTACTGTTGACGAACCTGAATCCAGTAACTACACTCCAGTGCCTCAAGCTTAGAAATGAGCTTGACAACACTCTCTTTTTCCTTTTTTATATTTTAACCTGAAATGAGTAGTTCGTATTATTAATACAGGTTTTCTAACTTGATTTTCACGTTCTATTCAGGTACTCAGAAGGAAGGTGTTTTGCTCAATTGAGCACCGACATCACCAGACATGCCGCTTTGTATTGAACCACCTCTATCAGATGGTGAACGACACGTGAGAGCTAGACCTCACTCACCTCCGCCTGAAGACAATGACTGCTATGACGGCAATCATCAACATGAAGACCCTGAAACAGAACAGTTCGAGGATGACCATTGCCGGGAGAGACGTCGTCATCACCGGAGGCGCAGAAGGAATCAAAATAATCAGGAACAGAACCAGGGGGACAGTGACAGTGATGATTCCAACAAAGAAAAAAAGACCCTCAGGGGATTAGCTGCCACCGAGGCTAATAATTCCAGATGTCCTATTGTCATCCCGAGATTCAATGCAACCAACTTTGAGCTAAAACCATCCATCATCTCTATGATCCAGAACAAGAGCTTCAGAGGGAATTCGAAGAATGATAATCCCTATCACCATTTAGATACTTTTAGAAACATCTGTGACACCATCAAAATGTGGGGAGTCCCACAGGAGGTGATCTATTGCAAGGGTTTTATCTTCTCTTTAGAAGATAAGGCTCTATCCCGGTACCTCGGGCTGCCACACCAAGCTCTTAACAGATGGAATGCACTAGCGGATGCCTTTGTAAACAAGTTTTATCCTACCGAGAAAACTGTCTGAAATAGACAGAGGATCACGTCTTTCATGCAAAAGCTGAATGAGAATCTACATGATGGTTGGGAACGGTATCAAGAATATCAGAGGGACTGCCCTCATCACAACTATAAGAAGGGTTTCTTGATAACTACCTTCTACAATGGTCTAACCCCTGAGGAAAGGGTTTTGCTGAATGCAGCAGTAGGCAGTGACTTTTTGGGGAAGAAGCCTAGCAGATCCAAAAAGATCATCGAGAACATGGCCGAGTTGCAAGCCGACACCGACTACAATAGATCAAATAGGGGACATGCTAAGAAGGCTAGTGAAGGACCTTCAATTGAATCCAAGGCTCTGGAAACTATCACCTCTCAGATCCAGAGGATAGCCACTGATGTCAAACAGCTGAAAGAATCAAGTGGAAAGGGGAAGAAACAAGTTGAAAAGGTCATGCAATGTGTCACCTGTGGAGAAGGTGGACACGGGGTAGATAACTGTATCTACACCCGACCTGACAAGTCGAGCGAAAGTGAATCCGAAGATGAGGAGGCTGAGAACGTCTCTTTCGTTAATTTCAAGAGGCCAGATCATCCTGGCTTTAGTTATGGCAACAAAGATGCGGCTGAAAACTCGCATCAACTGCATAACCCCACCAAGCAACCCCAAGTTTTCGAGAAAAGACGAGGACAAAGTCAATTCACCAGAACCACTTCTTTCCAGTCAAACAAGGCAAATTTCTAAGGTCAAGGAAAGTACCAAGGTTGCCACGCGACAAACACTAGTCAAGGTCAAAGTCAAGCCAAGGAGCAAGGTCAAGACAAGGTTTTGAACCAACCAGACTTGGTTGGACAGTCGTTCGATTTTGTAAAAAGACAAGATACCATCAATAACCAGCTGGCGCAAAGTGCGCTTTCAAATTCAGGAGTTCTGAACACAATGCAGGTCCAGATGGCGGACATACAGACGCACCAACGCCAAATCGATCAGCTGTTGGCCCAGATGGCCGAATTGATAAAGAATCCCTCGGGTAAGATACCCTCCAACACCGAATCTACCAAAATGGCAGTGCTGAGATCAGGAAAGACCGTAGAATGTCATGAAGAAGCCAGACCAGAGGAACCGAAATCAAGGACTGTGGCTGATAATCCCGCAGAAGAAGACAATCGACAAGCTCATGACAGAGAACCTGTACTAAGATCCTTTGAGGAGATATATGGTAAGAGAAACTCTTACTCTCCCAAGTTGTCTTTTCCTTACAAGCTGATAAAGGCACACCTTAAGAAGCTCCACGAGAAGTTCATCGAATCAATAAAAAAACTTCATCTCGAAGTACCTTTTTTAGACACTTTAGAAGAGATGTCGACATATGCTAAGTTTTTCAAAGATTTGATTACCAAGAAGAGAAGAGAAGGAAGAATCGAAATCGTGCATCTAGCAAGTATGTCCTCTGCTTTTGTCAAATCAGATTTTCCTGACAAAAAGAAAGATCCAGGGGCTTTCACCATTCCTTTTGCCATTGGAGATAATTTCGAACGAAAAGGTCTTGCCGATTTAGGGGCTAGTATCAGCCTTATGCCCCTAAGCTTCACGCAGATATTAGGTTTGACTGATATGGTCAAAACCAATATGAGAATTGAATTAGCACATCATACCTTTAAAAGGCCTGTTGGCGTTGTTGAAGATGTACCTATCCGGGTAGGAAGTTTCTTCATTCCTTGTGATATCGTTGTCATTGATACCGTGGAGAACCCTGGTTGTCCTATCATCTTTGGACATCCTTTCTTGGCTACAGGAAGGGCGTTGATTGATGTTGTTGAGGGAATAATCACTCTAAGGGTCAGAAACGACCACTTAGACTTTAAAGTAAAGGATGTGATGCGAGGACCATCCCTGTTAGAGTCTGCTTGCTTTGTGGAAAGCTACTACCAGTTCTGCGAAGAGGTAGAAGAAGATATCTGAATGGTAGACCCTCTTATGAGGGCGATAAGTAGTCAAGATTCTGACTCTGAAAATCTAGAAGTTGTGGAGTTTCTCAACTATATTAACCAGTATGATGAAGATCTGAGCAACGAGGAAGAGGTAGTGGAAACAATTAAGTTTGTCTCTCTTGAGGAGGCGTCGGAAGAACAGTCACCCAAGGCCAATCCTGAGTTGAAGCAGTTACCAGAAGGGTTGAAATATGAATTCCTAGATCAAGAGGAGAGGAATCCTGTCATCGTCAATGCCCATCTTACAAAAGATCAGTTGGACAAACTTCTTGGGGACTTAAGACTCCACAGGCAGGCTATAGGATACTCGGTATAAGATATCAAAGGCCTTAGCCCTGCATTGTGTATGCATCGCATCAATTTGGAGGAATCGGCCAAACCTATGGCTCAACCCCAGAGAAAATTGAATCAGATGCTGAAAGAAGTCATAAAGAAAGAAGTAATCAAGTTGAGGGATGTTGGGATCATTTACCCAATCAGCGACAGTAACTGGGTGAGCCTGATCCACGTAGTACCCAAGAAGAGTGGTATAATAGTAGTAAAGGGAGATAAAGGCGATGAAGTGGCGGTTGGGCCGTCACAAGATGGAGAATGTGTATTGACTACCAGAAGCTAAACCAAGCTACTAAAAAAGATCATTATCCGCTTCCTTTCATTGACCAAGTTCTTGAAAGGTTAGCGCATCATGACTACTTCTGTTTCTTGGATGGTTTTTCAGGATTTTATCAAGTCCCAATCCTGCCAGATGACCAAGAGAAAATAACTTTTACCTGTCTCTATGGCACCTATGCCTTCAGGAGGATGCCTTTCGGCCTGTGCAATGCTCCCGCTACGTTTCAACGTTGCATGATATCAATGTTCTCAGATTTCCTAGAGGATATCATGGAAGTTTTCATGGACGACTTTTCTGTCTATGGAAAAGACTTCGATACCTGCCTGAAAAACCTCTCTTTGGTTCTGCAACGATGCGAGGAGAAGAGTTTGGTTTTAAACTGGGAGAAGTGCCATTTTATGGTATAAGAAGGCATCGTTCTGGGACATAAAGTTTTGAGGCATGGCATCGAGGTAGACGTTAGTAAGGTTGAAGCCATATCCAAGCTTCCTCCACCAAAGTCTGTTACGGGAGTGAAGAGCTTCCTCGGGCATGCCGGCTACTACCGAAGATTTATAAAAGACTTCTCAAAGATTTTGAAACCGTTCTCCAACCTTCTGGTAAAAGATGTTGAATTCAATTTCTCTGACGATTATCTATCGCTTTTCAGGCTTTAAAGGATGATCTTGTCTCACCATCTATTGTCCAAGCTCCAGACTGGGAGTTACCTTTCGAGCTTATGTGTGACGCCAGCGACTATGCAGTAGGAGCGGTCCTGGGGCAGAAAAAGGATAAAAAGCACCATGTAATCTGCTACGCTAGTTGTGCCGTGGACGAAGCCCAGGAAAATTATACAACTACAGAAAAAGAGATGCTCGCAATAGTCTTCGCTTTCGATAAGTTCAGATCTTACCTCATTGGAGAAAAGGTTAAAGTCTACACAAATCATGGGGCTATAAGATACCTCATGCAGAAGAAAGATACAAAGCCCAGGCTGTTGAGGTGGGCCTTGTTACTACAAGAGTTCGACCCTGAGATAGTCGATAAGAAGGGTGAAGAGAATGTGGTCGCCGACCACTTATCAAGGATCATTGTGAAAGGATAGAGGGAACCATCTGTTAATGACAATTATGCTAACGAAGCTTTGATGATGATTGAAACCAAGCAAGAGAATTTACCTTGGTTTGCAGATATCTGTAATTATCTTGCCTACGGAGAACTGACCCTGAAATAACCTATAACCAAAAGAAGAAGCTCTTCACGGATGTAAAGAATTACTACTGGGACGATCCTCTCCTTTTTAGAAGATGTACAGATAACATGTACCGAAGATGTATTCCCGCAGAAGAGATCTCGAACATTCTGAAAGAGTGTCACGCCTCCCCTTATGGAGGACATCTGGGCAGCGAAAGGACCTCTGCCAAAGTACTACAAGCAGGTTTTTACTGGCCCTCTTTATTCAAAGACACTACAAAGTATGTAAAAGTCTGTAAAGAGTGCTAATTGATGAGAAATATTGGATGAAGAAACGAGATGCCTATGGAAAATTGGGTTGAAGTGGAGATCTTTGATGTATGGGAGATTGACTACATGGGACCGTTTCCCCCATCAAAGGGATATCAGTACATTCTAGTGGCAGTGGATTACGTATCCAAATGGGTAGAAGTTGTTGCAACTCAAACGTGTGACTCTAAGTCAGTGATCAAGTTGTTCGAAAAGATGATTTTCCCTCGTTTCGGTGTACCTCGTACTGTAATAAGCGATGATGGATCGCATTTCGGAGAAAGACAGTTTGAAGTGCTCCTGCGAAAGTATGGAGTTAAACACAAGGTCGCTACGCCCTACTAACCACAAACTTCTGGGCAGGTAGAGGTTTCGAATAGACAAATCAAGAAGATTCTAGAGAAGACTGTCAACCGTACGAGGAAGGATTGGTTAATGAAGCTTGATGATGCACTTTGGGCCTACAGAACTACCTATAAAGCACCCATTGGTACCACTCCTTACAAGTTGATCTATGGGAAATCTTGTCATCTATCCCTTGAGCTGGAACACAAGGCCCTTTGGGAGATTAAGTTCTTGAACATGGATCTGGAGAAGGCAGGAGAGAAGAGATATCTGTAGTTGCAAGAACTTGAAGAATTGAGGATTCATGCTTACGAGAACGCAAAGATCTATAAACAGAGGATGAAGGTGTGGCATGATGCCCACCTAAGGAGGAAGGACATAAGTGAAGGTGACAAAGTTTTGTTATTTAAATCTTCCATTTGTCTTTTTCTAGGTAAGTTACAAATGAGATGGTCCTGACCGTTCACCGTATCAAAGATATACCCATCCAGAATGATGGAGCTATATGACAAAGATGATCCATCCAAGGTTTTTCAAGTGAACGGGCACAGGGTGAAAATGTTCTATGAAGACGAAGCTTTCGTTAGAAGGATAGAGATCAACTTGAAAGATATGGATACTACTGAAGGCAAAAAGTGAAGGACCTGGAGCTGTCAAGCTGGCAACACAAACTACAACGCTCCTCGGGAGGCAGCCCGAGCTTTTACTTTTCCTAGAATAGGATGTTATTTACTTTCTTATAAGAAAAACATTATGAACATTTGGACTGTAATAAGGCCCGAGTCAGTGCATGCGTCACGTGCGCTGACTCTTCTGTTTTATGAGCCACCGCTCTGTTTTATTAGCATTGATGGGTAATACTATCTGAGGCTGGGAACTTAACCTTAGGCCAATGATGTTTTACCCATCAATCGCTTTTTCCTCTGCTTTGTTTTTTGGGTTTTTCATCTAGAATTTTGTTCTGAAGACTTTGTATCAGGCAATTATACCCCTTTTTCCTGCCTGTATTGGGCAAAAACTCAGCCGGCACATAGAACGCGCTCGTATCGGGCGACGGTATATCGGGCATCGCATAAGCCGTGTCGGACGACACGCCTGGGCGGCGAGCACCCGTATCATGCAAGATGAGTAATTACCCTTGATTAGACGGATGGGACCGCTCGTCTCGGGAATGACTTGTCTCAACTGCCGACACGCGTCCCAGACTTGCCCATTTTACTCCCGTTGGGATTGCTATATATAGTACGGAGGTTTTACTGTGTCGGGCTACTGCATTTACTTTTCTAACTACCTGTATCGTGCAGTAATTACTCCCTTTTTCTCGTGTGTCGTCCAGCTAACTTTTACTCTCGTGTCGCGCAAGGTAGCTTCAGATAGCAAAGGTATAGTGCGCCTGCTTGCTTTCCCGACACGAACTTCATATCATGCACTGTGTATCGTGCTGACGACTTTAGTTGATTTCCTTGTATCGCCCGACACATGTGTCGCGTGACACATCTTTAACACGCGCTTGCCCGATACCCTATATCGGGCGATAACCTTGTCGCCAATCCTTGTGCTTCCTCGCTTGTTCTTGTTGTCGGGTGACACATTTTTCTATCGGGAAGTCCCTATCGGGCACTTTGTTTCACGCGGTCGTATCGCCCGACGCACTCGTGTCAGGAAATGGGTATGACGCGCAGTTTTTCTTTGTATCGTCCAGTTTTGTATCGCCTAGATGTTCTTTTGATGGACGGGACCCGGACCTTGTATCGGGCATGATCCTACGGTGATTTCTTTGAAAGATTTGTATCGCCTGACACAAGCGTATCGGGAAAACATCATATCGCCCAGTGTTGAAGCCTGATACGATGGTGTCGGGTAGTTTTTGTATTGGGCCAAATTTTTATCGTGCAATCATCTTTCCTTTTAAAATGTCGGTATCGATTTTAAGTTTTGCCTACATAATATAGGAACATTTAAATTATTAATGAACTTGTTTAATGATAACAGAGATGGCCCGTACGAAGCAAACCATCATTCGAGTTGACGAACACGGCAGAAGAATCGACACTGATGCCGCAGCTGATGCAACAACGGTCGGGTAGAAATGCCTGAATCTCAAGGCAGCTGGGCCATCAAAATCTGAGAAGAAAGCAAGAACGGAAGAAGTAACGGCTCCAAAAATAGCAACAGAGTCTTTGAATTATATGCCAGGCAGGTTCATGCCCCGAGACGACAAGCATGGGCGTCGTTACTTGGAATAGGCAACAAAAATCTACAGGACGAGTAGGTTCTCCCACCAGTCGTCCTTTCTTCAGCTAGGCATATTCGACATGCTCAAAAATATCCTGGCTGTAGCAGGGCTATGGAAGATCTGCTTCAGCCGCTCCACCTCCTACACCGAACTCACTAGGGAGTTCATGTCGTATCTCTGCCGGGTAAAGAATACACTTGAGGACGTTGAAGAATATGGCGGAGCAGACAGACTGCAAGGGCGGCTATACAACTCGGAGCACGTCATCTCCGAAAAGCTGCTCAACGAGATCTTCTCTTCCATCGAGGAGGAGAAGGAATAGCTTAACAATGGTGAAAGGATCACCGAAGGAGACGGGTTCAACCCCGAGGAACTCTGGAAGAGGCTGACTGACGAGTCATCATACAAGCCGGGAAGCAAGGTGGCAGCGTTGCACTCCTATTTCTGGAGGATAGTGCACAAGCTGGTAGCATGCCTTCTCTTCAGCAAAAATGAGTCCAGCAACATCTACACAGAAGAACTCAATCTCATGTGGCACATGATGGAGGGCAAGGTGATCAATCTGGGGCGCTTCTTGCTGAATAGGCAGCACGCGATAAAGGATGCCACCAAGGAATATTGCATGGGTGACATCGTCAATCTGATCGCGGTTGGGTTAGGATACCCAAGGGAACCACACAGTCTATCGAGGACAAGGGGCGACAAGTTGATCGACCTCAAGTTCCTCATGAGGGCCGACATCATAAACAAGGTGGGGAGAAGCTACTTCTAAAAGTTCGTAAGGACAAACACCCTCCTTCCACTCCCTCACTGCGCCGCCTACAACGCAGAAAAGCTGGTCTTCACCACAGCAGAAATCGAAGCTGTAGCGGTAGAAGCAGCTTACGCCGCCACCACCAGGATTTAAGAGAGGGCGGCTGCGAGAGGAGAATCATTCCCTCTCGACCCAAGGCAGGACAAAAATTCAACAACCTTTGTCGAGCTAGCCGCCACTCCAGAGCCACCGACAACAGCAATTGATAGAGCTGTCATCGCTCCTACTATACCAGCCACAATCACGACAACACCTTCCGTGGCTGAAGAAGAACTAGCGATCATTGAGGTCACCGAGACAACCACAAGAGCTGCCGCGGAAAAGACAGTTGCAGCCCCTGAATCTTCTGTGGTACCCGTGGTGGCAGAAGAAGAAGTGCAGCTGGACACCAGTAACAGGATGTTCACCGACATCCTGGAGATGGAGATCAGAGATGCACGACTCACGCCAACGCCGCCGCCGTTGTCTCCAGTGATAGCTACAGAGGAGGTCGCCGAAAGCAGAGAGGTGGAGAAGTGCCCACCCTCATCACGTCCTTCTCCTTCACCACAAGAAGGCAAGGCAGAGGCAGCCGTAAAAGCGCTGACGCCTCTCCCAACAACATCCACCTCACAGACGATCGAGATAGGTTCTAACTCATCGGGTAGACCCTCGTGTGAGAAAAGTATCGCGAGGATGAGAGGGAGATCTGCAGGAGCCCCTTCGTCGCTCAGGAAAATGCTAGTCCACGAACTCGACCACTTGTGGGAGGTAACAGAAAGCCACTCGGCTACATTTACTTATCTAACCCGCAAGTTTTCATTTTTCCAGTAGAGGTTGAATAACTAGGAATGGGAACTGCTGACTCTAGTTGGCCTTCCCGGCCAACTAGAGGCACTCAACGCCATGCTTCAGCAGGCCCTCCAGTGCCTTGACGTGATCGAGGAGAGGATGAACAGGGGAGATGACCATCCGTGCCCAAGGAAGTCGAGAAGGTCTCCGTCGCCTCCTGGCTCAGGCTCTCAACCTTCCTCGTCAGCAGCCTCGTCAAGATCATCATACTCTTCCTCCTCCAGCGGGCCATCCCCAACACCCGAGGAAGGGACACCACAAAGATCGGCCAACGGAGCTCCAGTAGGACAGGCAAGCTCTCACGGTCTGGAAGAAGCAGCTCCCTCAGTCCCCCTGGACGAAGCTGAAGATGACAACGAAGATATCAGCGTCGGGGAGGATTCTTCTGACGAATCAGAGGGAGAGGGGGGGACATATGTGCCGCCAACGAAAGACACCCCCTAGGGGAAGACGCTCGACAGCAGATGCATTCTCTACACCGTCAGAGCTACCTTCCTTCGATATGGCCAACTTTGACAGAAGGGTCATTGTCTACCTGTCGATCAGGGACCAGAAATTGCTGAATAAGGTCTTGAGGTTGCAGGCAGATGAAGAAGATGTCATCTAGAGAGACGACTACTTTTCCGTATGATGGGGAGCACTCAGAAGCATATTCTGCTCGCCAGCCGTCATCGGCAAGAAGCTATTCAGGGTCCTAGAAGGTGCAATAATAGAGAATATCAGCACAGGGATAGGTCAGAGAACAATATACAATGCCACCCCGACCTTGGTAAGAAGGTTGATGATGAGACTACCAGACTCTGTCGCGGTGGCCAACATGCTGTGACACATCGAAGATCATAACACGAACATCGTGTTGGCCCCGTACAAGCACCGCAACATATGGTTCCTCTGTGTGGCAGACCTCAGGAACCACGACGTCCAGCTGCTTAGCTGCAGCAACAATGAGGTGCCATGCTCTGGGCTTATTTTCAGTCGCCCGGAGGACAAACATCTGAGGCTTCTACCGCTGCATCTTCTACGAGCCATCAAGCAAGGAGTCAAACATCACATCAGCATTTGGAACTTCTTCTCTATCAGAGACTTCCCCATCCAAGTAGAAGAGGGAAGCAGAAACAACACCTTTATCGTGTTGCGCGCCATGGAGCTGCTCAACATATTTGGATACATAAGGCATCTCCAGGGCCAAAACTTCTACCAGCTCAGAAGCATATATGCACTGCTGCTGATCAAAGATAGGCGCTATTTCCAAGATACAGGGGTACCAAAGAAGCTACTGGACAGTGACCTAGATGGCAAATCTTCGCAACCCAGCAACACTCCAGAGAAAGAAGCTGAGATAGAAACAAACATCTACGGGGCAGGAAAGCAGTTAGAAATTCTGTAGGAAATGCATAGAATCAAAGACGCCGCTTCGCCTAAAACTTCAGAAGAATTGATCAACAATTTCGATCGCTTCTCGTACTCTAGACTCACACAGGAGCAGGTCAATGAAGTTCTTCTTAAGTTAGCCGACTCTACCCTGGCAGATGTTATCTACGAGGCAGGTAGTGTCATAGTCCCAGTTCATGACTTGAGGGACATGGTTAAAGAAGGAGGATGTTTGGTGATATCTGTGGCGGTCGCCTACATCCAGACACTACATAAAAAGTTTGAACGCGCATACATAGCTCATCCAATGTTGTTCAATGACATCTACCTCACCTATGAATCAGGAGCAAAACAATGATTTTTGGCAGAGTTGGAGCACAGGGTTCCACACACAATCTTCCTGCCCATCCAACATTACAACCACTGGACGCTCCTGACGATGTACACTTGCCAACGAGCAGGAATCTTCTACAATAGCTCGGACAACAACAAAGATCATCCAGTGCAGTGTACATCAACAACGTTGACATCCCTCGAGCGCTTAGTACGAAAATACTACGACGAGATGGCGGCACTGATACAACCATTCCTGGAGATGGCAACAAGCAAATGGCACGAGCTCCAGTTCTGCCACCGTAGTCCACAACAAATCCCTCTATCCAACGACTGCGGCATCTTTGTCCTGGAATGGATATCAAATAAAGAGACGCCTGACCAACTCCACCACATCGACTACCACAGCAAATGAGGAGAATATGTGTGGGAGCTTCTATCTAGCACAGGCACACTCACCAGCTAACCCTCACTGGGTTAACATTACCCTACCTTATCTACTTCACAACTCTGGGACAGAGTGTGGAGTAATTTGGGGGGGGGGTACCATGTACCAGTGAGGGAGGTATAAAAAAATTTTCTTTCTTCAAACTCCACCCTTTTTGTTCTTTTATATTTTTTCTATAACGTGTGTACATATACATATACATGCTCATACAAAAATTTTGCTAATTTTTTTTGCTTATTTTGTCTCTATACATATGTACAAAGACAATATATAGTAAAAACATGATACAACTTCTTGCCAGTTTGTTTTCTATGTGCCCAAGGAGATGCAGGTTTTGTTATGTCTTTCTGATAATGCAACCTCAAACAACAAAAGACTATGACTTTCCATGCCAAAAAAATAATTCAAAAAATAATCTCACAACAGCTAAGAGACATGTATGCGGAAGGAAAAAGCTGCCCAAACAGCAAAAATTCCTCTTGTTTCCCTTTACCCAACAAAATCCCAAAAAGAGAGAATAGCCTTATGAGAGTGAATAAAATCATGAGAGTTGTGCCAAATAAAAAGAGATATATATATATATATATATATATATATATATATATATATATATATATACACTTGTTTTCCAAAAGTACCCATCTTTAGGCATGGTAGATCCGGGACAGTGGTACGTAGGATGTGAAATCACTGCTCTAAAGCCAACTGGCTTGGACTATAGGGACCACTTGCCCGCTAACGAACCCTTACCTGGATGGAATGAAGGGAAACAAGAAAAACCCAAAAAGCCTTAAGCCTACCGAAACACACAACTTTCTGTTCCCAAAAGCTGTTTGGTGTGAAAGCTAACTTTGAAATCATGCACCCAAGTCTCACTGAAGCTGTGGAGAATTTTTTTGCTTAAATAAGGCAGGAGAAGTAAAGTCTGTTGTTCGTGGTCGGACCGTATTCTTTGTAGGACATCTCAATGCTCGCTCAAACCCATGGTCTAAAAACTATACCGGTCAAGAAGAAGCATCACAAAACAAAGTTTAAAGATTGATTGAGGACAATCAAAATGCTAAGTTTGGGGGAGTTGATAACACCAAATTTTGTGATGTTTTTGGCCCTTATTTCATAATCAAATCTGCCCTTTTAAACTGTTTTCCTCTCCTTTTTGTCATGTTTTTGCATAAACAGGCCACGCTACGCTTTTAACTCAATATTATCATCTTTTGCAGAGTTTTCCTCGATTTTCAACTCATTTATCAGCAAAAAGGCCCATCCCGGCCCATGAACGTGTTCCACCTGCATCGGCATTCTTACCAACCAGCCGACCGATACGCTCGCTGCCCGACACAGGGCAGCACGATACACTACCGTGCGATACGAGGGTGTCGTACAAGAAGGAGCGGATGAGCGATACACCATTTACCCGACAAGGAGCTGGACTCGCCACAACTGCTGAAGTGTGTTGCACGATACATACCACCCACCGGTAGACACCACTCGTCACGATGACCAACACACTTATAGCCCAACATCCTTGTGTCGGGCGACACGCATATCGGGCATCCCTGAATCCGTGAACGTGGCGTCCGGAGAACCACAAGTTCCCCCAACCACTGCCTATAAATAGCAACTACATGACTCTAATGGGACGGGTCAGGATCTCTCGAAAGCCAACTTGGGAAAGCATCTGGAGCTAGCGTGTCGTGCCTCAGAGGTGTACCGGGCGATACTAGGTGAGCACTTCCCTAACTCGAGAAGGAGGGAATGGTTCACTTAGGATCGGCCCCTGGCACGGCAGCAGACCAATATCGGCGAACAAGGACACCCGATATGAGTACCCGATACTCTAAGCAAAACTCTGGCCCGACACGATACCAAGCCCGATACGCATCACCAGTCACGACGTGTCGCCCGAGAGGGTGCCGCCCGACACGATCATATCGGGCATGAGCACCCCACACGATATGTCTGCCCATCATGAGTGTGTCGCCTGAGAGGGTGTGCCACCCGACACAGGCGTATCGGGCAAGGCTCCCGCCTGGTATCGGGTTGGAGGGATATTGGGGATCTGCTAATGCATGTCGCCCTTCTAAATTAAGAAGGCGACATTTATCTTTACTTATTTCATTCATTTACTTTCTTTACATATACAATGTAACCAGACCCCTTTTATGCTAATGGAATTAGAAGAGTTTTAATTATCTGCTGCTTTATGTTTGGACCCTTTTGTTGGATGATTGTTTTGTTTAGCATCCGAACTCTAGCTTGTACGCTTGGATCATGTTTCGACTAGCTATCGAATCGTGTTTTCCCATTACAGCAGCCTCGAGAGAGGTGTTGTGGCTCTAGTGTTTGGTCCGATACGGGAGTACGAGAGTGCCTAGGATCAGAGTTTCTTTAGTAACCTTTCCACTCTAACTTAAGACCAGCAACCTCGAGAGAGGTGTTGATGCTTAGTTAGAGGTACCCGCTTTGAGAGAAGGGGTACAGGATGTTTCTGCTTCCGCTTGTTTTACCGAAGCTTTCTCCTTCATTCCTTACTAAAAGCAATAGTATTATCCTCTCTGTTTCCATTGCACGAAAACCCTAAAAACTGATAAACCTTTAAAACCTTAGTTTTCCTCGTAGCTCCAATTGGAGATAGTTTTCTTTTATTTTATCGATCTTAAGTTGTTGTTCCCTTGGGGAACTTTATCATCTCCTTACCCATATCAGAGTGTAACGTGTCGATTCCGCATTCCCAACACTGCCACCCTTGTCCCTGTGTTCGACCCCGTATATCTACTTTGACCCTGTAATAAAATTGTGGGGGCCTAGAAGGTTTCAGGTTATAAATTTAAAAGTTCGACTACTTCAAATCTGCTCCCTTTTCAGACATGCAATTTAGGTCGGTCATGTGTACAGTCTTGTACATATTTGTACGGTCTTGTAGGACCATTTGTATTGTCTTCAGACACATGTGTACAGTCTTGTAGGATCATGTGTACAGTCATCTGACACATGTGTATAGTGTTATAGAACCATTTGTAGAATCGTGTACACATGTGTACAGTCTTGTAGGGCCATTTGTACAGTCTTATACACATTTGTACAATATTGTGGGACCATTTGTACAGTCTTGTACACATTTGTACAATCTTGTAGGATTATGTATACAGCCTTATAGGGCCATGTGTATAGTCTTGTACACATGTGTACGGTCTTGTTGGACGATGCGTACATCTTGTACATATGTGTGTACAATTTTTTGATACATGTGTCAGTCTTGTAGGATCATGTGTATAGTCTTGTACATATTTGTACAGTCTTGTAGGATCATTTGTAGGACCATGTGTACAATCTTATACACATGTGTATACTCTTGTAAGGCCATGAGTACAATGTTGTGACACATGTGTACAGTCTTGTAGGACCATGTGTACAACCTTGTACACATTTGTATAGTTTTGTAGGACCATGTGTACAGTCTTGTATGACAAGTTGTACAGTCTTGTACACATTTGTACAATCTAGTAGGACCATGTGTAAAGTCTTGTACACATTTGTATAGTTTTGTAGGAGCATGTGTACAGTCTTGTAGGACCGTTTGTACAGTCTTGTACACATTTGTACAATCTAGTAGGACCATGTGCACAATTTTGTTCATATGTGTACAATCTTGTAGGATCATGTGTACAGTCTTGTAGGGCCATGTGTATAGTCTTGTACATATGTGTACAATCTTGTAGGGCCATGTGTATAGTCTTATACACATGTGTACAATCTTGTAGGATCATGTGTATAGTCTTCTGACACATTTGTACAGTCTTGTAGGATCATGTGTACAATCTTGTAGGATCATGTGTACATTCTTGTAAGACCATGTGTACAGTCTTGTACACATTTGTACAGTCTTGTAGGACCATTTGTACAGTGTTGTACACATGTGTACAGTCTTGTAGGACTATGTGTACAATATTGTACACATATATAAAGTCTTATACACATAGATACAATCTTCTGATACATGTGTATAGTCTTGTAGCACCGTTTGTACAATCTTGTACACATATGTACAGTCTTGTAGGGCCATGTGTATAGTCTTGTATATCTTTGTACAATCTTGTAGGACCATTTATACAGTCTTGTACACATGTGTACAGTCTTATAGGAGCATGTGTATAGTCTTATACATATGTGTACAATCTTGTAATATCATGTGTATAGTCTTGTAGAACCATGTGTATAGTCTTGTACACATGTGTACAATCTTATACACATTTGTACAGTTTTGTAGGACCATGTGTACAGTCTTGTATGGCCATTTGTACAGTCTTGTAGGACCATGTGTACAACCTTGTACACATTTTTACAGTTTTGTATGACCATGTGTACAGTCTTGTACGACCATTTGTACAGTCTTGTACACATTTGTACAATCTAGTAGACCATGTGTACAATCTTTTAGGATCATGTGTACAGTCTTGTAGGGCCATGTGTATAATCTTGTACATATGTGTACTGTCTTATAATATCATGTGTACAGTCTTGTACATATTTGTACAGTCTTGTAGGACCATTTGTACAGTTTTTTGATACATGTGTACAGTCCTGTAGGATCATGTGCACAGTCTTCTGACACATGTATACAGTCTTGTAGGACCATTTTGTACAATCTTGTACACATGTGTACAGTCTTGTAGGTCCATTTGTACAGTATTGTACACATTTGTACAATCTTGTGGGACCATTTGTACAATCTTGTACACATTTGTACAACCTTGTTGGATTATGTATACAACCTTGTAGGGCCATGTGTACAGTCTTATACACATGTGTACAGTCTTGTAGGATCATGTGTATAGTCTTGTACACATTTGTACAATCTTGTAAGACCATTTGTACAGTCTTGTACACATTTATAGAATCTTGTAGGATTATGTATACAGTCTACAAAGTTGTTCATAAAACTCTTATGTATGTGTATAGTACATAGGGAACTTTTTTATTCAATCTAAACAGTACATAAGGATCTTTTGTAAGTGTATAGTCATGTATTCATGTGGACATCAACATGGAGAATCAAGGAAAACATGACTCTTTATCCAACATGAACTAGAGTTTTTTTTGGCGATAATTATAAACTGGACTTTGTAACAATAAAATTAAATTGGTGTACTTTTTTTTATGTGAAAGCTCCAGTGCCTCTTTTTGTATTTTTAAGGGAAAAAGGGGAGGGAAGGTACAAAGGTCAGTGTCAAAGAAAGTTAAACTGACCAACAAACAGCCACAAACGGCTAAAGAAAATAGCAACAAAACAATAGAAGACTATCTATCTATCTGCTATCTCATGAACAAGTATGTAATAGCTTTATCGTATGCTGAATTTGCAACCAAAGCTTGTCAGTGTTAGTGTATATATTCTCATGAACACGGAGGTTCCTTTCATGCCAAATGGTATAAAGGATCAGAAGAGCAGCAAAATGAGCTTCTTTACTTGACCACTGAACGAGATCATTGCAGCAGCTAGGCATAGATCCATAACCACCACATCTAGCCCAGATATCCTTAGAATACGAACATCTGAACATAACATGGCTGGTATCCTCAACATCTTCCATACAAAGGAAGCAAACAGAAGCACTAGGAACACCCATTCTCATAACATAAGAAGAGGTTAGGAGCTTAGAATGAGAAACTTTCCACGCATGAATTTGAAAATTCCTAGGAGCAGAGAACTTCCGTATCCATTTAAACGTGACAGAGACATCTAACCGATCTCTTAAACTACTGAAAGCATCAATGAAATTAAAATTTTGTAGACCCAAACAGGTCACTTTATCACCCACACTGGCATTTGTATTAATATTACCAAGCATGTCCAGCACTAGACTGTTTCTACGGTTTATGGGGATACACCACTGACCCTCTTTCAAAATATAAGATAAGTGAGCTCCACTAGGTATTCCAAGACTTAGAGCAGCTTTGGGGCCAATAACATCCAACAGAAACCTATTACCAGGGAGCCAAGGATCACCCCATAAACTAATAGCTTCACCGTTACCAATAGAGAAATTAATATGCGGAATCATACTGTCCCTGACTCGTATAAGTTGATTGACAAGCCATGAATTAGCTCCATGGATTCCGATTTGCCAAACAGTTTTTAATTAAGTATTTCTCATGAATCCATCGAACCCATAAACTGTCTTTCTTGCAAGCCACATTCCAAACATTAATAAAAGAGGCAGCCTTAATGGTAGATCTCACCGACTTTATGCCCAACCCTCCTTCATCCTTGGGGAGAGTGACCTGCTTCCATTTAACAAGATGGATGTTTTTCTTGACTTCAGAACCCCCCCATAGAAAGTCCCTACAAAGCTTCTCAATCTCATCAGCTATAGAACAAGGAAGAGGAAAAACCGCAGACCATAATCTTTGCATAGCACTAATAGTCGACTGCACCAGCTCCAGGCGACCAGCCATTGATAGGAGCTTAGATTTCCATCCATCAAGTCTAGACTTAATTCTATCCATAAGGAGAGCACAGAAATCCCTCTTCAACTTACCAATAAACAAGGGAACACCCAGATACCTTTGAGGTAGCACACCTTCATTCATATGAAGAATAGATGTCATAGCTTCCTTATTCACATTACAACTAAGAATCACTGAACTCTTTGCTGGGTTCAACTTCAAACCAGTAAATTTTTCCAACATCTTAAAAACAAGATTCAAGTTTATACCATTCTGTTCGTTTGCTTCAGAAAATATCATAAGGTCATCCGCAAATATCAAATGAGAGACAGAAAAAGATGAAGAAGCTTTGAGAGGATGGATTTTCCCATCTTCAACAACTATCTTCATCAACTGAGTAAAAGTCTGCATCACAATAACAAATAAATACGGAGCAAGAGGATCACCCTACCTCACTCCATTTCTAGGATTGAACATCTGAAGAGGTTCTCCATTAAACAACACCTAATAAGAAGTAGTATGAAAAATTTCTTTAATCCATACCAACCAGCAATGCGGAAGTTCATCTTCTCCATAATAATAAACAGTGCATCCCAGTTGATCGAGTCATAGGCTTTAGTAAGATCAGCCTTAATGCACATTTTAAACCCAACATTTTTCTTATTAAAGTCATGAATAATCTCATTGGACAAAAGGATAGCATCCTTAATGCTCCTATTCTTCACAAACACACATTGATTAGGACTTATGATGCAGTGTAACACCATCTGAATCATATTCGCCCAAATCTTGGATATAATTTTGTAAATAATGTTTCATAAAGCTATAGGCCGCCAATTCCTAATATTAGAAGTATCATTACTTTTAGGAATAAGACATATGAAAGTTCTATTGGCTTCTTTAAGCAACCTACCAGTCCTAAAGAAATCAAGAACTGCTTTAGTGATGTCCTCCTTAACCTGGGACCAACACTACTTAAATTTTTTTCCATTAAACCCATCTGGCCCTGGGCTTTTATCATCATTCAGACTTAACACCACATCCTCCACTTCTTTAGGAGTAACCAGCCTATCAAGACGAGCCTTCTGAACCTCGTTTAAACAAGGAAAAGACAGATTACGAAGACCAGTAGGATTCACACTACTGTTGTTGTTAAACATATTCTTGTATAAATTAGTAACATAGCCTCTAAGCAAACCAGGGTCAGTCACAAGCTCGCCATCAATATTAAGACATCTGATACTATTTCTCTGCCTTCTAGTTCTCAAAGAAGAGTAAAAGAACTTAGAATTTCTATTACGTTCCTTTAACCAGCACACCTGAGATTTCTGCCTCAACAAAGACTCATTCTCATTATAAGCATCAATAGCTTTCTGTCGAGCCACCATGGTTTTATGAATCAGATTCATATTAGTAGGATCCTTATCAAGTTCATTTTGAAATTGAGCAGCTGCATTCTCTAACACTCTCAAATTTTCCGAGATATTGCCATTATCCTTATTCCACTTAATAAGAGAAGCTTTAGTACTCTTCATCTTACAACAGACCTTAGACATAGGAACTCCCACCTCATCATCCTTCCATCCTTCAGCAACAATACTATTGAAATCCTTTTTACTGCACCAAGCATTAATAAATCTTAACAGGCTTTTATACCTTTTCTTTTTACCAATAGAGAATTCAATGAGCCTGTGCTCGCTAGTAGTAGAAGCATGAACAGTAGCTTTAAAATCCAGACACTTCAACATAAAATCTGCATTATACAAAATCCTATCAATTCTTGAGATGACAAAATTCTTTCCCTCCTGATGATTGTCCCAAGTGTAGAAGGACCCATCAATATCCAGCTCGAAGAGGCTAGTGTGGATGAGACACTCATTAAATCCTCCATACTCTTCTTAGAGGGCGAATCCTTCCCAATCCGTTCAACATCTTTCCTAACATAATTGAAATCCCCTATTAAACACCAGGGGGTAGTAACAGAATTAGAGATCCTTTCGACATCCCTCCATAACCCCATTCTTTCATAATCATCGTTATGACCATAAACACTAGTAAGAAGAAACTGATCATCATCAACAGAAACAATAGAGTGAACCAACTGATTGTATTCCTCTATTTTAGTAACATCATAGACATCATGCTTCCACATAATCAACACACGACCCAGCACATGCGATCCATGATTAGAAACCCAAGAATAGTTTGGAAAAAATCTCCTGACTAACTTGTTAATTTTACCACTTCTCACCTTAGTCTCTGTAAGAACAATGATATGAGGATTGATCCTACTTATTTCTTCCTGGACTTTGAGTACCTTATTGTTAAGGCCCCTCACATTCCAGGCCACAATCGATAGATGGATACTATCCATTAGTACTGCTTTCCTCCAGTACTTCACTGGGCAGAGAGGAACCAACACTAATATTTTTAAATTTGTTGTTTAGGATAGCTTTTTGCTCAGCAATCTTCTTAGTAACCTTGGTCTTTTTCTTATTCACTACAGCTTTAAATTCAGCTTCAATTCCTTTGGTTGCCTCAGAAGGAGTACTATCAGGCGTTATGTCGATCACCCCAGCTTCACCTTTTTCTCTAGTTTTCTCTTCAAACTCTCTAACAGCTTTCTCAAAAGCCTCTCTTTTTTTCCAGTAATAACCACAGATTCATTCACAGTAGTATCTTCCTCAGAGCTCTGATCAGACAGAGGTTTATCAATATGGTTCACATTATCAATATCCTTGGCGTTATCATCCTTCTTAGGAATGCCTTCATCATCACCTCCACCAGTCTCAACCTGATTGTCCGAACCTGTTCCATGTTCAACTGCATTTTTACGCACCCAAACTTTCTTAACAACACCACTCCTTCCACATTATCCATGTCCAAACAATCCACAGGTACTACATTTGTCCGGCATCCACTCATATTCGAAAGTGACCTTGTGGCTGCTACCCCCATTTGAACACAGCTCCAATTCAGATGAGAAAGAGAAATCTGAATTGATCAGAACTTGGAGCCTAGCATACTCCATTCTTTTGCACTCACTTGTGAGTCTATCTGTACACAGAGGAAATCCCAGGAAAGATCCTATATGATCAAACATCCTTTTATCACACAACTCTAGAGGAATATCATGAACTCTGAACCACACAGGGATGTCTGACAGCTTGAATCTCGATATGACATCGCCCAGACTCCACCTTAGTAAGACCACTGGTTTGCCTCTTATAGTCCAGATACCCCCCTCAAGAACATCCTCGAGATCTTTACTTTCAGAAAATCTGACAATGAAGAATCCATTTCCTCTTCCTATAACTTCAATAGAACCGGTCGGCTTCCAGATCTGAGCAAAGTATAGTTCCAGGGTAGGTAGATGTGGTTTGAATCCCACTATATACCCAGCCAAGAAGTTCTTCCACCTTTCTGCATTCTCTACCGCCTCTTCCTTAGGATAGATTAGTTTGCCTTCGCGAAGGGTGATTTCCGTCTTCTCCAACGATGTATTAGCATTAGACCTTCGAGGAAGATGGAATAGATCATTCCAAGACTTTTTGCTTCATCGAGATCCTTCTCTGCTTCGCCTCCTGTCCCTTGCTACACAGGCAGTCGACCTAGGACAGAAGCTCCCCCAGGATCGCCTCTGGAGTCGCCCACGCCGTCGCCTCTGCCGCGCTCCACCATAGGAACAATTGGTGTACTTTTTAAATACATGGAATGACAATACGAACTAGATTGTACATATTTCAATGAATGAGGGAAAAGTTCTCGTGAAAATCAACACTTGATATTCAGTTAAAACCTTTGGAGACTATCAGTAAAAAAGGAGGGGTAGAAACATACAAAATCATTGAATCATCTCAATTATGAATTTGTTGTTTGAGGACATAATCTCAATTGTTGATTTGGTTAAATTCTTCAATATATATAAACAATCATCTAAAAAAATTGAATAATAATGCATCAATGCTCAACTGATCATCTAGGTTGTATCTCTATCTAAACTGTTATACAATATATTGAAGTTTTTACAAATTCTCTATCTCAACAAAATTGTAAGTGAGATTCTCAACAAAATTGTATGGGAGATTCTTTTTGTCTCTACATAGGTGTATGTGAGATTCTCTTTGTCTCAAAGAAATATAGAAACCAAATTATATTCCACAATTTCTCTTTGTCTCTACATAGTCGTATGTGAGATTCACTTTGTCTCAAAGCAGTATAGAAACCAGAATTGTATGTGAAATTGTCTTTGTCTCAATAGAGTTGTAAGTGAGATTCTTTGTCTCAAAGTAGTACAGAAACCATATTATATTCAATAAAGTCATACAGCAAAGATCCTCTTTGTCTCAATATAATACCAACAACAATATATCCAGCCTTTGAACAGAGATATGCGTCAGATAATTCTAGTAGAAATACATCCAACATATGATTAGAGTTGTAAGATACCAAAAACGTCTCCAACATTATACCAGAAGAGTTCTCTGAATAAATTGAGTCAGTAGTGTATTAACTAACAGTTTTTCAAATGACTTAATCCAAAATGAACCCAGAAGAGTTAGTACATAAATCTTCAACATGATTACAACAACAAACTATGCAACATAATTGCACAATATTGATATTAGAGTTATCTTCAACATGATCACGACAGAAGCCCTTAAGTAGTAATTTTTAGAAAAGATAGTCAATTTCTGAATACACAAATAAACATAAAACTTGATTATCTGTTGTACAAACAATTCGTTAAATACCTCTTGCCTTTCAAATGATGGTTCTAGATAAAAATCCCTCATTATAATTGCGCCCTCGTCTGGCTTCAAATGCCAAGTCTTTGGTCTATCATAGTTAAGTACTTTATATCTAAATATTCTTATAGTTGACCATGAAGGAACCCTCCTTTATGAACCAGTTAACTCCCCTCTAGCCATACATGACTACAACTTACTAAAAAAATATAGTAAATGACTTTTGAGCTATAATTCATGAATTCCACCACTTGAAAATCTCATCTACAAATTCCTGATCCATATTCGAAGTTCACTTGAATTTCTTTGAATATTATGCTCATAGATAAAATTATAGTTATCTTATTCAATTTAAGTAGACCACAAGCCATATTCAATTAGTTGAACTTAAATGTAAAGCTCAAACATTGGCATCATACTAAAATATGTTTTGTATTTGAGTAGTTGAACTTAAATGTAAAGCTCAAACATTGGCATAATACTACAACTCTTACAATGCAATATACCTGATTATGGCAACTCATAAAGTGTAATTCACTCATTCATTAATATGGCAACTCATACATTGCAATCAACTGTGGAATAGATAATCCACAATATAAATTATGTAAATCTATTCAACAAATAAATTATACATAACAAAATAACAAGAAAAACCAATAGTTATGTACCTTTTGTCAGTCAAATTCCTGAGAAACAATGTCCAATTTAAATCCAACTAATATCCAACTGGTGCATTCAGATCTTCAATTATAATGGTTGTATTCTGTACCTTTTCTTTCACCTTTCTTGTCTTTTTGGTATTTCTTTTTTTCACTGAATTGGTTTTGTAGGAATGAGTTTCTTTCCATGTTTTCCTACGGACTGAACATGGTCTACCACAATGTTTGGATGATGTCGAGTTCTTTATTGACATGGAACTTGTATCTTCTCCAAAACACTGTTGAACATTTAAAAGAATTAGACAAGTAGGAACTAATAGAAACATACAAATGTCAAAAACATAGTACTTTCAGAACTGCTACATCAAGAAACTCATTTTTATGATTGATTTGATATAAATCAGATGGACAACTTCCCTATATTTATCCCCATTGAAATAGAATTAATGCTTAGCATCAGCTGCTACAGACTCAGTTCTATCTGTGGTATTATTCAATTTTCTATTAAAAAATGTTAACATGTGAACAAATCTTTGATATATGATATATCATAACCATTTCATTCATTTCTTAAAAAAACCATTAGAATCATATAAAAAAGAGGTAGATAGATTCCCTATTAAATTTAGATAATAAAAATGATAAAATTTGGAATTATCAAATCTTGATATTTATCACTTAGTGTAGAAAGAGAATCTACAAGACACTTCCTAACATCTTCATAGCTTTCATTAGAAATCCTTACTATGCCGAAAATTTGGCCACATATATTAGAAAGATGTTGAATTCTTTCTGCATGTTTGTCAGAAATTTTGTCAGCCCTTTCTTTCAAGTAATACTTCTGACAAACGTCTTTTCTCCATCTTTCACATATGTATTGATTTGGATAATCACCAATTTTCATATTTCTAATCAATACAAAACAAACATGACGACAAAGGAAACCTTTGCATTCAAATGAATGGCAGCTGCACTTTATATTTCTGTTGTTATGTTCATATTGCACTTGGAAATCTTTATCTATTAATTTTGTTTCAGAATCAGAAAGCCAAATCCTACATTGTTCAGTAACTCCATATGTTGCATTTACACCATCATCACAGATCAGCTTCACCTCACAACAAATCATCCCTTCTAATTCTGTTTGGAATTTTCTAAACATTGACAATGTGTATAATTTTCTCACTTGAACCTCTATGAGAAATTATGTCTTCAAAGGTGCATTCTTGAATAGTGACTCATAATCAGCTTTTTTCTCTTGCTCAAACTTTGTTTCCAATGCAAGTTCATACTGATCTACAAATTGTTTCAATGAGGTCTTGGAATTTACATACGAATCAAAAAATGAATTCATCGATTCGCTGCGCTGAGTGGTTGTCATGTCTGCCCAAAAAAAGTTATCCACATATGTTGGAACCCATTACTATCTGATTTCATACATAGTATCAAGCCAACTAATCTTAGAACTACAGTAGTGTTCAAGAGCAGTAGCTCAATTCTTTTCAATTATGTCAATTGAAGAGCTCTCATACACAACAAATTTAATCAGTCTTGCTGCTTTGCCATCTTTACCAAGTTTGTTAGGAAGTTTCTTCATAATGTGGCATAAGCAAAGTCTGTGTCTAGTAGATGGAAAAACCACTTTGACAACATTCATTATACCATGGGCCTCATCAGTTACAATAGCATTAAGAGGTTTTCATGTACAAACAATTTAGAAAAATTGTTTAGATATACGAATTACGTATTGAATCTATCTTATATTATTATTTTAGTAGTAATATGTATATTTACCCATGCATTTAATCCAGGTCTCAAAAAGCCATATGTAGTTCTCTGTTGTTTCCTCACATAATAAACCACATCCCATCAAAATGGATTGGCAATGATGATTTACACCAACAAATGGTGCGAATGACATGTAATATTTATTAGTCAGATAAGTAGTGTCAAAAGTTATAACATCGCCAAAAAATGTGTATGCTCTTCTTGATTGAGAATCAGCCCAAAATATATTTCTAAGGACTCCATTTTCATTTAAATCAAGGACATAAAAAAGTCTTGATCTATCTCTTGCATCTTAACAAAGTATGCTTGAATAGCTGGGGCATATCCTTCACCTAGCCTTAAATTTCTAGAGTAATTAAGATGATTCCAAACATCCCTAGATGTAAATGCAAGGTTTTCATAGCCTCCAGTTTCAACCACTAGACTTGTCATAGTTTTAGACACACCAATTCTGGCACTATCGTTTAAATCGATACGCTGACATATTTCCTCGGGTATCTTTCTTTTAGAGGGTAGTAGTCTAATCATATATGAATCCAAAAGCTCATGGTTGTGTTCTTCCACAAAAGTAGCTATAGCATACTGATCGGTGTAGATTCTTCTAAATGTAATCTGAGCAGGACAGGAAGTTCTTGTAGTTGGCTTTAGTCAGTATTTGAGAATCTTTCAAATTGGTTGGCGGAGTACCAACTTTTAAACATGAATATGTAATTCTTTTTTTTTCATCATTGGGCGCCAACTTTTCTGAACGAGCAATCTTGATTCCAAAACCACAAAAATCTGCATATTTTTCATAGAAAGCCTTTGCATCATATTCCGATTCAAATAATATCCCGACTACAGGCTTATCTACATCACCAGTTGGTTTAGGAATGACTAAATCAGTGCAATTCTCCAACATAGAGATTATTATATCTTGACCAATATTAGATTCATTTCCTTGATTGTAATCTTGGTTCAGATCAACTAAACCATTTTGTGACATCTGGAAAAATTTAAAAATAGTAAAATCTGTTACTACAAATGCAAAATTCATGGCATCTTAGCATAAAAGATCTTTAATATTTTATACGACTGGCATAAGAATATCAAGTTAGGGTAACATAAGAGTATATGTTATTCTTTTTTCTAAGAGTCTCCTGTCAACTTTCTTTGTAAGTAGTAGATGCAGAACACCCTCCTATATGACAAATCAAATAATTATATCTAAGACAGTAAGGCAACAACTACATAAACTTAACATACGTATAGACAAGCTCTCTATAATCATTGTGTACATCCATTTAATGTACTAAAATGTAAAGACTTAACAACCCTCATATTTGATAGTTTACATCAATGATCACAAAAGAATGTCACCACCTCTTTTTCAAATTTTATGCACTTTCTTGCTGATATTACTAGACTTTCGCTGAAATTAGGATGAAAACCATGAACTCTATTGAAGAAATTGAAATTTTGATTTAGGAACCTGACATTACCTGAGTATGTGAGATACTATAGCTGTAGGCTTTAAAAGGCTTAAAAAACCTTATTTTTTGTTCAAATTCAGGATAACAATGAAACTTGTATACAAACAACAAAAAGTAACAGACCCAGGGGGTCTTCATACCTTAAAACTTTAGTAGGGGTAAAGTAATCTATATGTTCTCTATGAAGGTGAAGGGGCCTTCATACCTTGCATACTATAGTTGTATTTACTATAGCCGAAGGCTTTCTATAAGGGTGCTAAAGGGAGAGGAAGTATCAACATACATTTTGGGGTCACTTCTAAGTTTTGGAAAACAAGTTGACAACATAACGTCCAACACTTTGAGACTGTGATAGCTATCCAAATCGACCAGTCCACTCAATGTATTCAATTTTTGGATTTCTGGGGAGCCATATAGGTACGCGTTGGATTGTAATTAGATTCAAATTCACCTTCTATTGGACCAAGATCTAAACATGTTATAGATTGATACACCACTCTATTGCAAATGTTAAAAGTATCAAATTCTAGCCCACACCTTGTACAATCTAGGGAAGAGGAAGAGGATGCCTACCTGCTTCGGTGTCTCTTGACGTGCGACAGTTGGCAACGGAGCAGAGGCTTGTGAAATTGGCAGCAACGCGGCCCATCCTGAGGACGACGAGGCGGAGGAGCTGCAGGCAGATGAGGATGAGTAGCACACCGATGGTCTGCTGGATGAGAAACTCTCGAGCAAGAGCGGCATGGGTATGTCCGCGATGACGGCGGAGCAGAGGGCGGCGACATGCCTCCTAGGGCTTAAATGGACGTCGTCATTCCAATCCTCTTGAGTGTGAGGTGACAGGATGAGGAGGAGGAGGGAGAGCAAAGGCTTGCAAAATTGGCAGCGGCGTGGCCCAGCCTGATGGAACTCGACAGGAAGGATGAGGACGACGAGGCGGAGGAGCTGTAGGCGGATGAGGATGAGCAACACGCCGATGATTCACTGGAAGAGAAACTCTCGAGCAGGAGCGGCCTAGGTATGTCCGCGGCGACGACAGAGCAGAGGGCGGCGACAGACCTCCTAGGACTTAAATAGACGTCGTCATTCTGATCCTCTTGAGTGTGAGGTGACGGGACGAGGAGGAGGATGAGGGGAAGAAGAAATCATGCGGCGAACGGCGGTAAGGAGAGGCAAATGGTCGCGGCAAATGGTTAAGAAGGGAGGAACGGTCTGACAAATGAAGAATAAGAGTGTGGAAAAGGGTTTGCGTCTGGCGCTAGTTTGGGGTGTAGGCCAGGCGATGACATGGGGTGTGGGATGGGCGACGAGTGGGGTGTAGGTCGGGCGATGACATGGGGTGTGGGACGGGCGACGAGCTGGAGTGCAAGACTAGTTACGTCGAAACTTTTCGTTTTGATAAGTGGGGCGTAATAAATGGGAATCACATTTCAGCGAAGTACCTCCGACATCATCCTACTAAACATTTGAAAGAAAAGCTTAACAATCCGAAACACCCTCCTACTAAATATGTCCGTAGTAAATCTTCTATCGTCAGTGGTCATCCTCATTTCAATGTGATCCTCACCTCCACTTCAGAGCTCGGAACACATATATCTTCTGTCGATCTCTCTCCCACCGTGGCTCCACGCACGGTAGCTAGAGAAGAAGGCAGGTAACATTTTAAACACTACCCTACCTACTGTCGATCAGTGCACGCTGGTCAAACTTTTTACATGTACGTACAACCAAGAGAGTTAAGCCGCTACCCAAAGCACCACAATGCGAGGGTTATGAAAGTCTTGGATCTATGTAGTTTTTTCTAAAAAATGATTGGTTACCCATGACTAAAGATAGTAGCATATATTTGAATTTCTATTTAAAGTAATATGGGAAAGAGTCCTTCCTTGGCAAGAAATGTATCAAGTGTTGATCGGCTCATGATTCATGAACAATCCATGCGAGCTGTACTTGTTGATTGCCGTGTTACGTATATATACTGTTTGATTGTCATGTTGATTGCATGGATGCTAGTGTAGACTGTAGTTCATGTTATTTGTAACCATTGATGGTATCAAGACTTCCGGTTCACCATACATCCCCCACCGCTGCCTTCTGCATCGGCATATATTAAAATGTTGGGAATGCACATCATCCCGCGCGCGCTGCACGAGAACAGTAGAGAGGGATTCTAAAATTGTCCTGACCGTGCTAAACGATTGGTCAGATTTGAAACATCTATAAGAAAATAAGAGAGATCTAAGGTACTGCCTACGCATGGCTGCACAACTTGATGGGGCTGTAAACTCCTGAGCACATTGAGGTGTTCTAGTCTTCTCGGACGATGTAGTTTCAAGCTTGCAAGTTAAATCATCTCCAAGAAATTCCTGCATTGACACAGTATAGATATGGATATATAGGTCTAGTTTGACTGTGGACTTCTTCAATTCTGGTATTCGGAGAGTTGGTTTTAGCATTTTTGAAGCGGCTCGAGGGGCTGAGCAGTACACTGCGTACAAACTCCATTGTCTATCCGTGGAAAGAAATATGAAATGGGGGGCAGAAAATTGCAAGAGAGACGGCATTCCCAATACCTCCATCAATGGCGTGACTCCAAAAGCTCGTCGTTTCTGTTACAACGATTAACAGATAGCGTTTATGAGTCCTACTTACAACGGGATGCGTTGTCAATTATCATACTAATTATCAGAATTCGACAAATTTGTGGCCAAACTAGACTTATATAGGCTCCCCTCACTAACTCCCGTTTGACTCTCCTAGCAGTGGCCTCAACTTGTTTTTGTACTATCATCTCTTGAACTGTTCATCCTTTCCTTTTCTGAATATTTATATGATTCTCCTGTGTCTCATTGATTCCCTTTTGTCCTTTCCGACTGAAGTGACCTCAAACTGGGGTAGTTGGGCCATTGGTTCATTGGTTCTTCATTGCACTTTATTCACCTTTATCAATCATTGTTCATCTATTGCACTGTAATGACCGCAAAATCTCATAATCCCACGATATGAAACATGTGGGTGGTCGCCTAACCTTCGGCAGCCGCCATACATTTTCTCGCGGCGCATACATAAAAGCATAAGACTGGAAATTGATGGTTCAGAATTTCCACATCGTGCAATCATCTCTTGGTGCGTGGTCATGAATGTGTGGCGTACTGCCGTGGCGTGGCGTGCCTTGTTTGACCCTTCTACATACTGAAGTAATCATTTCTTTTGTCAAAAGAAATGGCACCCAGATAGTAAAAGTAATGATGTAAGACCGTGAGGTCTCAAGTTCGAAACCCCCCGATCACAGGATGAATGAATGACCAATTTACAAAAATATATATTGAAGTACGTCCATAGCAATCTGGGCCTTTTAAAAATCCGTCACGAGTCTAAATTTTTAGAATCACATAACAGCAAACCCGCATATGCATAGACCCTTATATAAGTGGGTCCAATATGGGTATGCCTAGACCCAGATCCGCATACCTGCTATATATAAATAAGTACTTGAATAATATATTATTATATCATATTTTACTATTCTAATTAATATAATACTTGAGATTACATATTATTCTAATTATAGTAACGTTAAGACTAGTCATCCAATTGAGAAATTAACTATTATAGTTACAATCATAAGCAACATATGTAAACTTAAAATCAAAATAGTTACATGATATGCTACATAACTAATATAATATAATGATTACTGCAAATATATATGTTTATATCATATATAATAGCAACATCTCATTGTATTAGAATATATAGAACATATTCATAATTTTACTTACATAAACTATACGATGTTTATATAGAATCTCTTACCCGCACTGTAGACCCGCTATTATTGTCAGGTCTAAATTTTTTATTATGCGGGTCTAGAATCGGAACCGGCCCCGCAAAATCAAATGAGTATCTGTACAAATATGGTCAAACATGCATTGTACCCACACCGTTTACACCCCTACTTCCCTCTATTTTTTGCCTTAATGTTTTGATAATGACAAATGGAGTCTGGTTTTGAGTTTGATTTTCACTCCACGAAGTATTTCCCCACCCCACCCCCGAACCCCCATTTTATATACTTACCATGCAACACGGCGGCCACTCAAAAATCTGATTTGAAAACTATCCATGTTGTCCGCTAAACATAATAAGAGTATATAGCAAAATTTTGGGTTGACGACTTACAGATTTGGAAAATCCATTAATTTGTCCGATGTGAGTACATTGGAAAATCCTTTCATTGTGTTTTGATAACTTACACATTTGGAGAATCCTTCATTTTGTTTGTTCAAGTACATAGAAAGCTACATCTTCATGTAAAATCTATTTTGATTTTTTTTAAATATCGTATTTTCATGATGGGCATGTTATTCTTCAACTAAATGGTCAAACCGTCTCGTTCTTTTGATAGAGGAAAAAAGATTGGACGCCCTTGTACAAGATTGCACGGTTGATAAGTACTGCGCTGCTGTTTTTCATTGCTTCTCGACACGTGAACTTCGAAAGCAAGCCGAATCGATCACGTTGATTATGGGGACTGTGATCACCTATCCACGTAGGCCACTTTCATCCACTTGACGGTCACAGCTGCCCAATCCCAGTCATATTCGGACGCCGTCAAATGTATTATTATCTATCATCTGTAAGTACGGTTAGAGGTGCTCGCAATATCTTACTGTATTGCATATGCATAATACTGTTATACGTGACATGTCGGGTTTAACGAGGGCAGTGTGAAACCATGATTAAATTATAGCTGTAAAAAATGATAGTAGAGATTTTCACCCCTGTCAAGGTAATTAGAAGGGAGAACCATCAATTGCATATGAAAAAGGATTTTTATTTTTCCCCAATAAGATCTGGTGTGATTCAATTCCGCAACTTGCGCATCACAAACATCACATTCAATTAGCTAAACTAGCGGTCAATGACAAAATTGTAACTTTCAAACTGCATTGTGGTCCATGTTTGAACCTTTTACGGCTTATTATACATGAAATTTGATTTTTTTAATACTAGTTAGATGACACCGACAAAAAATATAAAGAATCTCTTCTATTACATATGTGGTTAAGGTTCCTCACAATTGCAATCGATATTTCCTGCTAATTCGTGCAGAACCATGACAAAAGGATGCAGCGCTGTCTTACCCAATGGAGGTCTCGGATCTATGCAGTCCCTTTCTAAGAAATGATGATTTACCCATGACTTGGAGTGGTAGCATATACTGAAACTTCTATGTTAAGTAATATACCAAAGGAGTCCTTCTTTGGCAAGAAATGTATCAGGCTTGGTTAACAATCCATGCGACTTGTACTTGTTGATTGCCGTGTTGAGTGTACTGTTTGACTGCATGTCGATTGCATTGTATTGTAGTTCATGTTCGTTGTAACCATCAATTGAATCGGGACTTCTGGTTCACCATACACTCCCCATCCCTTTCCTCTCCGTCCGCATATATTGAATGTGTGGATTGGACATCATCCGGCGTGCGCTACACGAGCACAGTAAAGAGGGATTCTGAAACTGTTCTGACCGTGCTATAGGGTGGGTTAGATTTGAACATCTATAAGAAAATAGGAGAGTTCTAAGGTACTACCTACGTATGGCTGCACAACTTGATCGAGTTGTAAAGTCCCAGCAGCTTGAGGTGTTCCGATCCTTGTGGACGATGTTATTTGAAGCTTTCAAGTTAAATCATATCCGTGAGATTCCTTCATCGGCGCGTATACATAAAGTCTATGCTCACTAACTCCCATTTGACTTGTGGCCTTAAGTTGTCCTTATCTGAATTAGACTTCAGAACACATACACCCTGACCTCGGGAAGCAGCAATGGTCATCCGACAACAATTGGATTTCGTATCTTCACGTATTTCCGAAGCATTGTCCGCACTGTGCGTATTTTATACTGACGTAGTATCAGAAGTTGAAGAGGCGTCTTTTCGGTTACCAGCGCACTCATAAATTGGATTGCTCGGTGACCCACAAAGACTTTAATTCCCGTCCTTTGTGTGTGTGGGGTTTTATTTCTGGAGTCACGGTTCCATCTCTTCTTTCTCTCTCTTGTTCCTCCCTTTTTCTCAGGCAATCTCTCACGAACGTTGTCGTTGGAGCTTGGGCGACTGAAAGCTTCAAGTGTCGACTAGGTTTATGCGAAACATAGTGCATGAGTCGGCCGCTTTGGAGACGAAGCACGGTGCTGACTAGCTTCAGATGGAGCTTCTGACGTCAGGAGCTCTGTAGAAGAGGGGACTAAAAGCTTCTAGAGCGGAGGCGACTGAAAGCTTTGTCGAAGACGAAGACAAACAATGATTAAGCGGCTACAATAAGTCGTTATTGCTAGGAATCACATTTTCGAGCTGCATTATCTGTACCAAAAGTGATTATGTGGCTACATTTTAGTTGCATGTCAACATAATAGGGTATTCTGCTCTGAAATTGACTTCTTATTCTGAAATTAAGGATTCAGAACACGGATTTGGGAATTTGGTAGTTGTTTTAGAGCTAAAGAATATCGTTTCAAACAAGAAAATAATTATTTTTTTTCAAAAAAGTAAAAAACTATACAAAATATGCTTAATTTTTGATATACTGTAATTACTGTAACTGCTGTGTACAAAATATGTTTAACAAACAATGATAACTGACTTTGGTATTCGATGTGTGAATGAAAATTGTTATATTCTAAACTATTATAAAACAAACATATATTTTGGGTATTGTTTTGATTGTTTTGGTAATGTATTGAATATTTGTTAGTTTTGTTCTTTGTAATAATAGTTATTGTTAATTTCGATCATGTTTTTGGTCATGTTTTAAATAATTTCTGTTTTTATTATTTTAATAATAGGTACTGTGAATAAATATGAACTAGATATAGGAATTATTATAATAGCTATATAGAAAATATGTTGTAAAATGAATATATATTTCGAGTATTGTTTTGGTAATATTTTTTATTTTTTTGGTTTTGTTCTTTGTACTTGTAGGTATTGTTAATAGAGATGAACACAATATTTTGAAAATATACTTATGCATAAATTTTAATGAATTGTTTGGTATTGTGCATTTGGTATTTATATGTGAATGCAACTGGTAAATACTATACAACTGCAAATTAAGGTGATAATTTTTTGTAAATAAAGTTGTAAGTAAATAGATATTGGGAGTATTGTGTTGACAATTTTTTGGTAATATTTTAAATAATTTTTGATTTTGTTATTTGTAATATAGGTGCTCTAAAAAAATGATATGCATAATTATTGATGAATTGTTTGGCATTGTGATCTGTAATAATAAGTACTATTTTGTAAGAAATATATTTATTTTTAAAAAATGTAGTAGAAATAATGAGAACTGAGTTTGGTGTTTGATATGTGACTGAAATGGTTAAATACTATACTGTTGTAAAACAAACATATATTTCAGGTATTGTTTTTATTATTTTTTGGTAATATTTTGAGTATTTTTAGTTTTGTTCTTTGTAATAATAGTTACTACTAATTTTTGGTAATGCTTTTGGTAATGTTTTGAATAATTTATGGTTATGTTATTTGTAATAATAGGTACTGAGAATAAATGTGAACTAGATATAGGAATCATTGTAACAGCTATGTAGAAAATATGTTGTAAAACAAACATATATTTGGGGTATTGTTTTCATAGATTTTGTTAATATTTTGAATATTTTTTGGTTTTGTTCTTTGTACCTATAGGTACTATTAATAGATCTGAACTACATATAGGCATTATTGTAACTGATATCTAAAAATATGCATATCCACAATTTTTGATGAATTGTTTGGTATTGTGCATTGCAATAATATGTACTATGTTGTAAGATTTATAAATTTTGTGAGTTTTATATTTGATATGTGAATCAAATTGGTAAATGTTTCACTGCTATAAAACAAACAGATACTTTGGGTATTGCTTTGCCAATTTTTTGGATATGGTTTTGAATAATTTTATTTTGTTCTTTGTAACTATAAGTATTGTGAATAGATCTCGACATGACAACTGAAGAGCAGATAATTACTGAGCATTTTGGGTCTAGATGTGGCATAAGCAAGTTTAAGTTTGTGTTAGGGATTGCTAAAGGTGAACACATGGCAATATTCAAGGAAACTATTTTTGGTGTGTTCATTGGCATGAGATGTCCTACTTCTCTAGACACGAATCTGATAGAAGATCTTGTTTACACATATGATGGCAATAAGATGGATTTCAAGATTAGAAACACGCTTGTTGGATTTAACCCTCAACAAGTTAGCGCAATACTTGGCTTACCTGCAATAGGTACAGTATTTGCAATTATATATTTTTTGTGATAGTTTATGTATTGATATTTATTAAATTTATATGTGTTGTGTTTGTTTATGTGTTAGCAGCTTCTTACATTCTAGAAAATAAGCCGGTAAATATAGTAATATAATGTGTGAGTATTTTAAAGGGGATCCAAAAGTGAATGATGCTATTAACATTCTAAAGGAACTGCTATAAAAGGAAGACACTAAGAGCAAAGAAGTCTTCATCAAGATTTATATTTTAGTGCTTATGAGTAGTTTTTTATTTACGTACGGTAACTTTGGAATTCAAAAAGTATTGTTCGATTTGATTGATGATCTAACAAAAATAGATGGATTTAATTGGGCTGAATCAATTCACAACTACCTGCATTTGGGAATGATGGAGATGCTATAAATAGAAAGGGTTACTTGAAGAGTTGTAGTGCAGTGTTGATGGTAAATTTTAGTACTATTACTTTGATTTTGTGGTATTACTAATTTGTAGCATTTGGATGTACTAAACTTAAACAATATTTTTATCAACAAGGTTTGGTTTAGGGAAGCTAAGAAGATGTTGCCAGAAGATTATCCAGATGGAATGCTACACATAAACAAATAGAAGTATGCCCACAAATTCAACAAATATTTATTAAAACATGACAAAAAAATTGATGAACTTAATGGGGTATATATCCATGATGACTGGAAAATTGGGGATTTGGGAAAAAACTTGGTAGTTTCTGATGAAACTGATGTGCTATATTCAACTAGGGTGAAACTAGCATATCTAGAAGCTAAGAAGATGCAGTTGGGATTAGAGTTGAAAAAATAGAAATTGAAATATGATAAAGATGTGGGATGGTTAAAGGAAGAAAATGATGAGTTGAAGATAAAGGTTGATGGGTTGCATATTGCTTTGAATAAAAGTCAAAATGATTGTGTATACTTGAGGGAGGAGCTGGCTGCACATGGTATGGCTGGTCCAACAATGGAGGATATGGGTACTGAGCACTCTGAGAGTGCAGACAGTGACTACCAGGAAGAAGAAGAAGAATCGAACAAAAATATCCTTGCAGAGATGAGGGATAATTTGAAGGTATAATATTATTGTTGTTTTGGTACACATTAATAATTACAATATTATGAATAAGTCAATAGTCATGTTTGATGTAAATGATTACAGATGAAAAATAAAAGGAGGTTTTAAGAATTAGGGGATGAAGATAACAGAGAAGATACAAATGTTAGTGTTGTCATTATTTTTTAGTTAGTTCTTTTATTGTTGTTTAACAATTGAAAAAATATATATTTTTTCATTTTATATAGGATTTCATGCTCAAAAAAAGCATGAACTGAAGAATTTAAAACTAAGTGTGAATACAAAGACACTTTCTTCAAAATTAAGCTTGAAATTGTTTGCATATGTTAGTACACTAATATTGTTTTTTTTAGTTTCATCGGTAAGTATATTGAAAATTGATACATTTTTTTTATTTTGTAAAGGAAAAGGAGAAAATCGATGAGAACGAAGGAACTGATCCAAAGGATAGCAGAGAAGAAACACATTCTGCATTTGAACGTCAAGCTCTTGAAGAAGAAGTTCAACCAACTATTGGGGAACAAGCTAAAATTGACACAGTAATATTTTTTTTTCTTGATAAATTGTTTGGTACTGTTATGTGTAAATATTGGTATTGGATGTGAGTATTATAAATATTTGATAGTTTAATTATTTGAATATTAGGAGGTTAGTACAGTTGTTGTCTCTGAACCAATTCAGTCTGTCAGTACTAACAGAGAGAATCTGACAATGATTGTAGAATGTGAACCGTTTACAACTCCAATTAGTGGAGACAGAAAAGAAAAGGAAGTCAAATTGGTTTGTCCAAAATGATAAATTGGTTTGTTGCTATTTTAATTAGTATGTCATCTACTTGACAAAAGGTTTATTTTTTTAAGGTCAAGGAGAGTGTTAATATTGCAGCAAATCATGGTCATGAAGAAACATATATCCAAAGTCCTGAAAAGAAAATTGAAAAATTGACTGTTGAGAGTAGTTCGTTTATAAATCCTAATAGAGGAAACACAACAATTAATATTGAAGATGAACAAAGGTAGGGGATGGAAAAACAAATGATACATTGATGTTTGAAACAAGTATTGGATAATATATATTTTGGTATGATTTATATATTGTGTTGTCACTGTTATGATTGTTGCAGGATCATCGTAAGTATTCAAGTACAAAACTAGATAAACAAATTGTTGATATAATAAAAAATTTGTTACCATTTGGTTTTGATAGAACACCAGTTAAGAGCATGAATAGAAATCTACTGAGTGATGAGGCATGATGATAATATGCCTATTGTTTATTGTTTTGACAACTATAATAAATATGATAAATTGTATAGTGTTTATTATTTAGGGGGAGACAAAAGACTGGATTGCTGCGGTTTGTGAGCATGTTGATAGACTGGAAGCTGACATCAAAGCTACAAAAATGAAACAAAGGGGAAATAGTCAAATGCTGGTGGTTTGAAGAGTGAAATTGAAGAGGAAAGAAAAGGGACACGATGATGATGTGTCAGTTATTAGTGTTATGAAAGACTTCAATAATAGTGTAGTGCAAACACTATCGGAAGAAGAAATAAAAAAGCTTGAAATGGTAATATGGATTTGTTATATTGCTATTTACAATATTGTGATTGTTTATACAATTCTTTCCACATTATAGATAACAAGGAAAGGAAATAATGGAGGTGATTTTGTGTACTCATTGCCACACACAACACTGATGAGAAGTGATTTAAAGTAGATGGTCAAGAAGACATGAATGTTGAGCATTTACGTTTGGAATTAAATAATACAATTGATATCGTTATTCAGAAAAATTGGTAATGTTGTTAAAAAATAGTATCTTTCTACTTTTGTTTAGGTTATGGAGGTGATAATGGAATTAAAGAGGATAGATAGTAAAGGCAATCGTACAAAGTGCTTCATTTTCCATTCTTCATTGTCAGGCACTATTAGAACGCATAATGAATTAGGATTGAAAAATTATTTTTTGAAACATACGGGTGAAATCTTAGAAAAAAAACTATGATTATGCCTATATTGACAACATCACACTGGCCTCTGCTAGTAGAAACTTTGGAAAGAAAAAGTTTTGTTCCCGACAACAGACTTGAGGAGGAAAGGAATGATGATACTGGTATTGTGTACAATGCATATGATAGAGATGCATATCTGATGGTATGCAACTATTTGTTGAATGAAAATATAGTATACATTTATAAGCCATCATTAAGTACTGTTCTGAATATGTTTTTTTGTGTGTGATGAAATTAGGCCCAAACAATAAAGTATGCACTAAAGATTAAAGATGGAATATCAGATCAGGGTTGGAAGATAATTTATGATAGAAGAGCTCCACAACAAGATCCTACAAGCAATGAATGAGGATTCTATGTGATCAGATGGATAGAAGAAGTATTACAAGATTTTGACATTGAAGACACAAGAGGAGATAATGTTCACCTGTTGAGAGGAACTTATGCAATGAGACTACTAAACCAGAAGGAGTACCTATGTGTTACTAATTAGAAATTTTGGAGAGGCTACATTTTGATGGGTAAACTTTGAATCATGTAAGGAAGGTAAACAACTGGGAAATTATGGTTGTGTTGTTAAGGAACATGGTATGTTAGTTGGTACTATTATTGTATGTTCTTTGGTACTTCTATTTATATGTTTTGGTATTGTATTAGGTCTTTGTTACTGCTCTCTTGTTATGCATGTTTTGCAATTGGTTTTGTTACTGCACTTTTGCAGGAATTGGTTTAGGGTTTATTTGTTGCTACTATCTCGTTAGAGCAGTTATGCATTACATAGAATATGTTTTGGTACTACCACTATGTATGAATTGATACTATTATTGTATATACTTTGGTACTTCTATTTGTATGCTATCTAATTATATTAGGTATACAATGATTAACACATTTACATAGAGTTGATTGACAATGGTTGGGTACTGTCTGACTTTTTGTTATATTATTTACATAACATTTATTGGTATGTGTTGTTGGAGGAATTGGTATTGATATTGTATATCATCTCATTATATTACGTTATACATTGTGTTTGTAATGCACTATGTTATACATCTATAGAATGGTTGTTGGAGCAATTGGTACTCACAAAACATTTGATATGTTATGTAGCACACTATTGTTGATTGGTACTGTTATATTCTTTGTTATGATATGTAGAGCATTTTTGTTGGTATGCATTGTTAGTGGGATTGGTACTGATACTATGTAACATATGATTGTATTATGTTATATATAGCGTTTGTTGTATGCAATAATTACGACAATCGATAAATTGTTGAAAGAACAGTTACTTGTGTATGGGTCCTTAATTGGTATTGTTGAATTCTTTTTTAGGTTATTTATATCACGGTTAATGGTATGTGTTATTGTTGGGATTGGTATTGATATTATGTATCATATGATTGGATTATGTTCTTGTATACAATAATAACGACAATGGATAAATTGTTGAAAGAATAGTTACTTGCGTATGGGCCCTTAATTGGTACTGTTGGATTCTTTTTTAGGTTATTTATATCATAGTTAATGGTATGTGTTATATTATTAATTGGTACTGTTCGATACTTTGTTAGGTTATGTAGTGTAGTAGGGTTGACATTGATAAAAAATAGAGTAATATAATCAAATATTGCTTCTTTTGGACATTGAACATAGGTCAAATATTGCTTCTTTTAGACATTGAACATAGATCAATCCACCATTCTGTTTGAGGGTGATTCCATTGCTTGGACTTGACTTTTGAATATGTAGAATTGTTGTACTGCTGTGTGGAATTATGAGGATTTGTTGTAGCGTCTGGATGTGAAAATCTCCAATATCATCTCCGTCTATTTCTATGTTGTTGTCAGCTTGATTTGCAGCTTGTTTTTCTTCTATGCATGGAAGAGTATTCAACTTCTTTTTCTTTGTCATTGGCTTCTTAATTGATTGTTCCTCTTTAAATGATTTTTTGTGCACTGATGAGGGTCGTCCAATTCTTTTTCTTACAAATGGATTTCATACAGATGGTTTTGAAAAAATTTCACCCTGTAAAAAACATGCAAATTGGTAAGAATATAATAATGCATGGGTGTACCATAGAAAATGTGCTAACACTTACATTTTGATTTGAATTTGGTAGTTTTAACTTTATATAAGTATCACTTAGAATCTGTTTGACCTTATCAAAATTCTCCTTGCATGATTTTTCAAAATTGATAAATCCATGACAAAATTTAATAATATCTTCAGATCTAGAGTTTGCACTATGTGAGTTTTGCAGCGAGTCTGAATTTGATTCGTCATAAAAATGAGTTATGTCTTTCCTCCAGCAATCCAATATGTATTGATTGGGAACTTTTTAAACTTGAAAATATTGAATCATAACACATAACATGTGATGACATAGGATACCACTAGATTCAAAATATCTTTATGAGCAATTCATGTTTTGTGAAGAATATTCATGCATGGTAATAAAATGTCTTTTAAAAATTTTAGATTCATTTAGAGAAATAATTATGCTACAATGCTCGATCACATTAAAATTAGCATTGACCCTATCATTAAACATGACTTTAGTGTCACATGAAATCATACCAGATGGTTGTCCTGAAATTTCTTAAACATGGATATAGTGTAAAGATCTCTGAGCTGAAATTCAATCATGTAGGATGTCCTTGCAGGTGTTGTTTTATGCATGGATTCATACTCGGAATGTCACTCTTTGTGATATTTGGAGCACAAAGCAAGCTCATATTGGTAAACAAGTTGCTTCAGTGTTGTATGAGAATTCACATAGCCATCAAAAAATGCATTCATGGATTCATTACGTTGTGTGATTGTCATATCAGCCCAAAAATAATTATCAACATAGGAAGGAACCCACATTTTCCTAAGTTGATACATCCTATTCAGCCATCCATCCTCCTTGACATTACAGTTTTGTACAACCTTGTACCAATTAGCTTCAAACTCGTCTACTATAATACTATCATAAACAACACGTCTGACCATAAAAGAAGTACACAAATCCTTGCCAAGCTTATCAAGTAGCTTTCTCATTATATGCCACAAACAAAGACGATGATGGGTATTTGAAAAAACAACTTTGACTGTGTTCATGATGCGTTGTGACTGGTTTGTTATTATACCCTTTGGAGGGACACCTGTAAAGGTAATCGGTATGTTAACATTCTGTAAATTTGTGAGAACAATACTTTATAATATGTATATCAGTACTAATAAAAGTATATAACAATGCTTAAATTGTACATAATCCATGACTTACCCATGCATTTAAGCCATATCTGGAAAAGCCAAACATAATTTTCAATGGTTTCTTCACATAGAAGACCACATCCAAAAAGAATGCTTTGAGAATGGTGATTGACACCAACAAATGGAGCAAAAGGCATTTCATAACGGTTAGTCAAGTATGTAGTATCAAATGTGATTACATCACCAAAGTATTTGTAAGCATGTATCGATCTTGAATCGGCCCAAAATACAATTCGAAGAACACCATCCTCATTTAAGTCCATAACATAGAAAAAATTGGATTTTTGGTCTACATATTAATAAAATAATCTTGAATGGCTTTTGCATAACCTTTACCATGATTTAGACATCTAGATATGGCAACATGGTTTCTGACATCCCTCTTAGTAAAATGTAAATTTTTGTATCCTCCTTCCTCAATAGCAAAATTAGACATTGATTTTGCAGCATTGATACATGTAAATATTAGTATGGTTACAATATAAATTTGGTATTATTTAGTATATATTGAAATCAAAATTTTGTTTTTTTGATGAATGTACCAGCCCTATCATTTAGATCAATCCTCCTCACAATAGAACAATCCTCCTCGTAATGTCTTCAGGGATCTTTCTCTTTGAAGGTAACAACCTTAAAACACTCTATTCTAAAAGGGGATGATTGTGTTGTTCTATAAAATAAGTAATAACCATTTGATCACTAAATATGTCATGGTAAAATCTTATATGTGCAACATAATTGGTCTTAGCAGTTGGACGATGATGGTACATAGTAGTATTAGAAGATTTAGGAGGTCTACCAGCTTTAAGGCATGAAAGAGTTACCCTCACTATAGGATTACTAGTAGGATTTTTTGTAGAATGTGTTTGTGACACCTCGTCACGCTAAATGAGATTACTCAAAACACAAAACATTATCAACTACTAATTAATCACATAGTCAAAAATGTGAAATAATTAAAACTAATTCCAACAACATAAATAAACTCTAGAACATTTACAAAAGGTCCATTATTCCATTCTCATATACTGTAACAAGTATTTACATATGGGTCCAAAGACCTCAGTCACATCCTGCATACAAAAGATATTTCACATGTACATGCCATATATTTACAAACATTGACATACTACCAAAATCTCGTGTCGATACAAGTATATCATCTAGAAAACACATCCCATACCAGGACCTGAGAGTACAGGGAGGACACTAGGAATCTACTACTAACATCTACAACTAACCAACCTTCTGAATCTATTGATCACCAGGTTGGTTCTCTTCCACAGTGCGACCTCGACAACGTTGCCCATGACCACCTAAAAAAATGTGGTGACCCATGGGTGAGACCCAGTCCCAGTGAGAGATATAACTCTCTCCAACATATATTGATTATAACATATTAATTAATAGTAAATACATTGAGCAGTTAGGGTATTGAATAAACAATATGAATAGAGCAAACAGTTTAAGCATACTAAGCAGTTAAGCAAATAAGTTGTAACATCAAGTAGAATTGTACAATTTTCATAAGTCTGCATCATGTAAGAACTATGTAGTGTAAAGACAAGACAAGGGTTAATCAACCAATGTGATACATATTAAACCCTAGCAATTATATTACATAGCTGGTATCACTTCTTTTATTATTATGCCCTGGGGAGTTTGAGTCGTACCACTCAAAGTCCAACTGACCACTACGAAGTGCTATTTGAAAAACCACTAGAGGGGGGTGAATAGGGTTTTATGATATTTTCATAATAATTCAACCAAATTAAGAAACCACAAAAATATTGGACAAGGGGACAATGATTTAGAGTGGTTCCAACCTTAGCAAATACTAAGGCAGTCAATCCACTACCCAGTTGCTTACCCAACCGGGATTTTGAAAGTATTAAATTTTATTACCTCGCAAGGATATTATATAAAATTACAATACTTTCACCAAACCCTTCGGACAGCCTTCACCTAGAAGTAGTCTCACCAACCTCGAAGCAGCCTTCCTTGAAGTAACCTCAAGCTCCCCTTGAAGTAGCCTTCCTCTTGAAGTAGCTTCCCGTTGAGACAGCCTTCTTGAAGTAGTCCAAAGTCCACCTTCTCCACCTGAGAAGCCAAACCCTCTCCAATCTGTAGCCTCCAACCCTAGGAGTAGCAAGGAGAGTATAAAAGATATAAAGGAACAAGAACTAGTACAGAAATGGGTTATAACGTCACTACATGTAGGGTCGGTTTTACCAAATAACCGACTTTATATGTCTAAAAAAAATGCGAGCACCACTTAAGACCTCTTAGGTCGGTTTTTTTAAATAAACCGACCTTGTAATGTAACTCTATAGGGTCGATTTTCCAAATAACCGACCTTATATGTATATAAAAAATGCGGGCACCACTTAAGACCTCTTGGGTCGCTTTTCTTAAAATAACCGACCTTGTAGTGTATCTCTATAGGGTCGGTTTTCTAAATAACCGACCTTATATGTCTATAAAAACGCGAACACCACTTAAGACCTTTTGAGTCACTGTTTTTAAAATAACTGACCTTGTAGTACATCTCTATAGGGTCGGTTTTTCTAAAATAAGCGACCTTATAGACAATTTTTCCAGCGGAAAAAATTTGCTTGGATTTGGCTTCCCGCCTCGAACTATAGGGTCGGTTCTACATTATAACCGACCCTACAGGGATCCTCAGTCGACAAATTCTTCGACCGAATAAGAGCTGAATTTCACGTATATAAGCACCTATAGGGTCGATTTTTTCTTTATAACCGACCTTACAGTCCTCCTCGGATCAACACCTTTAAGGTCGGTTATTCCTACAAAACCGACCTTAAAGGCCTCCTCGGTCGACGAATTCTTCGACCAATATCTATTCTGGATCCAGATAGTTCACACATGTATAAGCACATCTAGCGTCAGATTTGCACTTCTAACCGACTTTAGAGCCTTCCTCGGTCGACCAATATTTCGACCGATTCACTTGGTCGATAAATTCGTCGATCGATAAGTACCTCTAAGGTCGGTTTTTTCCTTAAAACCGACCCTAGAGGTACTTATGCGAAGGAAATCTGGCTCTTTCTCGATCGACAAATTCGTCGACCGATATCTATTCTGGATCCAGATAGTTCACGCATGTATAAGCACATCTAGCGTCGGATTTGCACTTATAACCGACCTTATAGCATTTTCGGTCGACAAATTTGTCGACCGATTAGGAGTCAGTTTTCATGTGTATAAGTAACTTTTAGGGTCGGTATTTTTTTAATAACCGACCTTAGAAGTCAATTCGGTCGACAATATTGTCGACCGAAACATATCGGTCGATGAATTCGTCGACCGATATCTATTCTGGATCCAGATAGTTCATGCATGTATAAGCACATCTAGCGTCGGATTTGCACTTATAACCGACCTTATAGCATTTTCGGTCGACAAATTTTTCGACCGATAAGGAGTCAGTTTTCATGTGTATAAGTAACTTTTAGGGTCGGTATTTTCTTAATAACCGACCTAGTCAATTCGGTCGACAATATTGTCGACCGAAACATATCAGTCGACGAATTTGTCGACCGATATCTATTCTGGATCCAGATAGTTCACGCATGTATAAGCACATCTAGTGTCGGATTTGGACTTATAACCGACCTTATAGCATTTTCGGTCGACAAATTTGTTGACCGATAAGGAGTCAGTTTTTATGTGTATAAGTAACTTTTAGGGTCGGTATTTTCTTAATAACCGACCTTAGAAGTCCATTCGGTCGACAATATTGTCGACCGAGGAACGACTAGAAAAACCAACCGTCATAACGGCTAAAAAAATCAACCGTTGTAACAGCTAAAAAAATCAACCGTTGTAACGGCTAGAATTTCAACCGTTAACGGCTATAAATACGACCGTTGACCGTCGTAACGGCTATATTTTCGATCGACCGTTGGCCGACCGATAGATGACCATTGCAGCCGTCGGTCGACAAATTGTCGACCAAAATTGGCTCTGTTTTGCTATAAATAGCACCCAAAACGATCCATTTCTTCACACCTCCACATTCTCACTTCTCTAGCTCCTCTCTAGGGTATTCTTGTGAAAATCTTCAGCTTCTCTACATCCAATTCTTGCTTGCTATTTCTCCATTTCAAAGCAATGAAATGGCTTCCTCATCAACGCGTGGAAAGAAGCAAGTTGCAGGCAGGAAAGGAAGGACGGTTGATCCGCTGCCGTTCATCAATGACGTCCCCTTCAAAGACACAGCTACAGGCGACCGCTACCTCAGGCTCTCCTCAAAGCCTCCTCTTCCACGATGGCCAGTCGACGTCATGGACTTCCAGAACATTGTCGATTTGGAGGAACTCTTTAAGGTGAAACATTTGATTGATTTTCTGATCCCCTCCTTCCATTCCTACTCCTCCAAAGCAGTTAATGAATTCTATGCCAATTTAACCCCACATCCTGACCATGATTCCTTCTCCTCTATGGTTGGTGGGTATGGATTCCATTTTACTGAGGAGGGTATTCTTGATATGCTTGACATAAACATAGAAGAATATAAAGATTTTGTTGATCTCACCAGAAGAAATCCACTCAACAAACTCTCCCAAGATGACACTACAACTAGCCTTAGTGATGTCAAAAAAGCCATCTTTCAATCAAATACGACTTTCCATGAAGATAGGGGTACCTATTATACCATAAATTTAAAACCTGAAGCTAGGATCATAAATCTCATTGTTGCCACCAATATCCATCCTAGAGAAAACAAATCTGAAGTACCCACCTTTCGTATGTGCCTTATCTATGCCATTCTCAAAGGTATTCCCATAAACTTTATTCGTATCATCCTTAAGAATATGTTTGAGTTTTCTGGCAATCCACCATATGCTGACTTTGTATGCCAAATCACTCAACATTTTCTTAAGAAGAATATTGAGGACGACTTAGGTTACACATGGGATAGAAAACCCCAAAAAATAAGTACAAATACGGTGGAAAAGATGGGAATTGACTTTGGCCACAAAAGGGCTAGGACTGAAGGGGAGACATCCACCCAATACATACCTCCACCACCTCCTCCTACCAACCTACCCCATGATCCTATTACAAATACTTTGACATACATTGTTGGCTCCCAATATCACCTAAGTAGGCAATTGGATTATAATCACCATGGCATGACTTATTTAAACCAAAGGATGCAAGCTCTCTCTCCTAACCAACCTGATGAATATCCCTATTCCCTTAATCCTGGCATGATAAATCCCTACAATCCTTCCTACAACTACTATCAAACTCCACCTCCAACATCTCCTGATCTCACACATACTCAGTTTTCCCCAATTCAACTTCAAGACATTGCTGCCAACTTTCGCTTTGATCGTGTTCCCACCTTCTTGGAGGCTTATGCCTTACCCATGACAGGTGCCTTGGAGTGGCAGACACTGGTCAAATATTATGGAGCTGAGCCCTTTCTTGGAAAAGACCCAGACATTGATGTAATCTTTCGGTCTTTCCAGTGAGATTATGAGATATCTTTGTAATGATGTAATGCATATCTTTTTATAAAGCAAGTATGTCATGTTTCATCTTATAAAGTGTATGGGCATTAAATTGTTATGAATAGAAGTGTTTTCCATGGCTTCATTTGGACATATACATGTTATATAAGAATATTGTTATTTCAAATGATTGAAAAATAAATTATGGCTAAATTTGACAAAGCATCACTTGGTTAATCTCATACACACACACTTGGTACTCAATTTAAAACATTGAAACAAGGTTAATCTCAGTCAAAAATATTATCGACCGAGACAAATTCGGTCGACAATATTGTCGACCGAGGATGACTTTAGGGTCGGTTTTTTCCTTATAACCGACCCTAGAGCTCTTTCGTTCGACAAATAGTCGACTGACTGAATTTTTGAATAGAGTTTAGTACTTTTCAAAACGTTATAAAGCATTGGGATCTCAATCTTTTGTCTCATTGTTGGGAATTCACATCCCTCAATACCACCATCATCACATTTGCTGATTCTGGGTATTCAAACCCTTAGTTCATCACTAAACATGGTTATCACTTATCAGGTAACTATTACCTTCAGGTCATCTGACCAAGGTATTCAAGATATTTGTTACACAATCATCTCAATTTCATATCAACCATATCAATTTCATATCAACATCATGCAATACAAAAATAACATCTCTATTCCCTCATTAGGGTTAGACTTTCCCATCTTTATCAATTAGGGTTCACATATCATCATCCCATATTGAAATTTCACATAAAATTATCCCATATTAGGGTTTTTACACAACACCACCCTATATTAAGGTTTCACATAACATTTCCATATTAGGGTTTCACAAAACATCATTCCATATAAGGGTTTCACATAACATTATCCCATATTAGGGTTTCATACGACATCACCATATATTAAAGTTTCACATAACATAATTATTAGGGTTGTGGAAGCACTTTAGAGCTCCTCGGTCGACGAATTTGTCAATCGAGACCCCTTACAGGGTCAGTTATTAGAAAAACCGACCCTAGAGGTGCTTCTAAGAAAGAAATCTGGCTTCATTCGGTCGACAAATTTGTCGACCGACACACATTCGGTCGACGAATTTGTCGACCGAATGAAGCCATATTTCTTTCTTAGAAGCACCTCTAGGGTCGATTTTTCTAATAACCGACCCTATAGGTTGTCTCGATCGACAATATTGTCGACTGACAATATCCAGTTTAGTTTTTCACACATGTATAAGCACCTTTAGGGTCGGTTATATGAAAAAATCGACCCTAGAGGTGCTTGTACGAAGGAAATTTTTCTCCTGTTCGGTCGACAAATCGTCGACCAAAACGAGCCAGATTTCTTTGTATTAGCACTTGTAGCGTCGGTTTTATCAAATAACCGACCCTATAGGTCTTTTCGGTCGACAAATTCATCGACCGAGTTTGCGTTTGATTTATATTAAACATGTATAAGCACCTTTAGGGTCGGTTATATGAAAAAACCGACCCTAGAGGTGCTTGTACGAAGGAAATTTTGCTCCTATTCGGTCGACAAATCGTCGACCGAAATGAGCCAGATTTCTTCGTATTAGCACTTGTAGCGTCGGTTTTATCAAATAACCGACCCTATAGGTCTTTTTGGTCGACAAATTCATCGAACGAGTTTGCGTTTGATTTATATTAAACAACCCGACACAGGCACCGTTTATCTGTAGAGTCAGTTTTTGGTTGTTAACCGACGCTACAGTTTTTCGTTCCGTGCAAAAAGCCGAAATTTTAGACTTTCTTTCCACCGCGAAACCCTTTTCTCTTTTCTAACCTCTCTCCCACGGTGCTGCGAAACCCCTTTTCATTTTTTCATTCCGCCGTTGCCGCGAACGCTTCTCCGTCAAGCCGTTGCCGCCTCTCCACGCCGCCAAAAGGATCGTGAAGCTCATCGTCGCCGTGAAGAGGATCGTGAAGCTCGTCGTCGCCGCCTTCCACTCTTCCTCCATGAAGCTCGTCGTTGCCGTGAAGCTTTTTGTTGCCGTGAAGCTCGTTGTCGTCGCCTTCCACTCTTCCACGAAGGTCGCCGCCTCTCTGTGAAGTTCATCTCTTCCTCCACGAAGCTCGCTGCCATTTCCAAGTAAGTTCGAGCTTCCTTCGTTCCTTGTTCCCCTTCATTCCCGCCCACCGCCATTGCTTCTTCCAGGTCCATCTCGGTCGACAATTAGTCGACCGAGAGACCACCTGCGCGCAGCGTCCAGGTCCACTCTCGGTCGACAAATTGTCGACCGAGAGTGGACTTGGACGCTGCGCGCAGGTGGTCTCTCGGTCGACTAATTGTCGACCGAGATGGACCTAGAACTTATTTATGTTGGAGCTATACATGTTTTAATCATATTTGCTATAATGTTCACAAATAGTTCTGAATATTATAATGATTTCAATCTTTGGACTGTTGGAAACGGCCTTACTTTGCTAATTTGTACAAGTATTTTCCATTTTATATGATTTGATAACCCAATAATAAAAACATGCATGTCTTTTTTCATATGTAATCATTATATAAATTTTAGAAATTAATACTAGATTAGACATGTGTACTCCTACATTGACACTTTAGGGTTGATGCATGATGTTTAACTTAATATATAAATATGAAAATAATGCATTTATATATTAACTTAGAAACCCGTTCAAAATTTACTCATTACGAGTAAAATTTGGATAGTCCCCAGTTTGGGACTGTTTTTGGATATTTTAATCTCACTTAGGATGTACTTGTATAATGTATGTTTAGTTTTGTAGATTATTTCAGTAGGATTTCTCCATTTGTTCTCTGGGTACATATGTGAGTGGTTATTTGCCATTTACATCGGTGTACTTGGAGAACTTAGGGGAAATGCTGCTGAAATTTTCTTCAAAACTAAACATACATTATACAGTTACTAGTGAGATTAAATATTCAAAAATGGGATAGGTGGTACACTTTCTATCAATAAAAACTTACAGATTATTATAGTATCAATATTAAACTGTTATTTTTATAATTAATTTTAATGTGATATAGAAAATGGATCGAAGTTGGATGTCTATCAAGAACTCTTGTAGTCCAGAGTTTGCCAAAGGTCTTGATGAATTTATCAGATTTGCTGAGGAACATAGGAAACTACCTACAGATAGGCTATATTGTCCATGTACAAATTGTTGTAACAATTTGAAAGTTGATACTGGTGAGGAAATTAAGAATCATGTCATATGCAATGGGATCATACAAGGTTATAATGAATGGTATTGGCATGGAGAGAAATTGAATTATGGAGCAGAAAATGTCGATACTAATAGTTGTGGCATAGAAGATATAGATAATGATGATAATGTTAATGATGAACCGATTCAAGATGACCAGATTCATGATGATATGATTGATGAGATGCTACGTAGTTTTCGGGACAATGTCATTGATCCACCTTCTTCATTTGCAAACATTGTCCATGATGCTGAAAAACCATTATATAAGGGTTGTACTAAGTTCACGAGGTTGAGTGCTGTGATGCGATTATACACTCTTAAAGCTCAAAACCGGTGGAGAGATAAGAGTTTCACTTCACTGTTGTCTTTGTTAAAGGAAATTTTCCTAAAGGCAACGAGCTTCCAATTTCAACATATCAAGAAAAGAAAATAATGTGCCCAATGGGAATGCAGGCTAAGAAGATTCATGCATGTCCAAATGATTGTGTGTTATTTCAGAAGGACTATAGTAATTTGATAAATTGTCCAAAATGTGGTGCGTCAAGGTATAAGATTACAAATTCAGCTAAGGCTAAAAATGGCTCTCCTGCCAAGGTGATGTGGTATCTACCAATAATACCACGATTTCAACGCTTATTTGCTAATACAGAAGATGCACAAAATTTGTCTTGGCATGGGGAGTTAAAGGTCAATGATGATGGCATCCTACGGCATGCATCTGATTCACCACAATGGAAGAAAATTGATTTATTATACCCTCAATTTGGTAAAGAACCAAGAAACCTAAGACTTGGACTCTGTACAGATGGAATGAATCCCTATGGTACATTAAGCAGCCAACATAGCACGTGGCCTGTTATGATTGTTATATACAATCTTCCTCCTTGGTTGTGTATGAAAAATAAGTATGTGATGTTGTCAACATTGATATCAGGGCCCAAGCAACCTGGAAATGATATTTATGTTTACCTTCAACCTCTAATTGATGACCTAATGAAACTATGGGAAGAAGGTATTATGACATATGATGCTTCACGTAAAGAGATCTTCAGTTTGCGTGCTATGTTATTTTGCACGATTAATGACTTTCCAGCTTATGGAAATTTGTCTGGATATAGCATAAAAGGATACAAAGCATGTCCTATTTGTGAGGAAAATACTGATTCAATCAGACTGAAACATGGTGGTAAAATTATATATCTTGGTCATCGGAGATTTCTCCCACCAGTGCATCCTTATCGAAGGCAATGCAAAACCTTTAATGGGTCAACTGAGGAACGAAGTGCTCCTAAACCTATACCAGGACATGTTGTATATGATAGGGTGAAACATATTGTTAATGAATTTGGAAAGAGTTCAAGTAGTCATACACTCGCATGTGACAAATCTCTATACAAGAAAAGGTCAATATTCTGGGATCTTCCTTATTGGAGATCTTTGGCAATTAGACACTGCATTGACGTCATGCATGTTGAAAAAAATATTTGTGATAGCATCATCGGTACGCTATTGAACATACCAGGAAAGACTAAAGATGGCATCAAATCTAGAAAAGATTTAGAATTAATGGGTATTAGAAAAGAATTATCAGTGGAGATCAGGGGTCGCCGCACATATTTTCCACCGGCTTGTTACACTTTGTCAAAGAAAGAGAAAAAGACTTTCTGTGAGTGCTTGTATAATATTAAGGTTCCATAAGGATACTCTTCAAATATTCATAGATTGGTATCAATGAAGGATCTGAAACTGATAGGTCTCAAATCTCACGATTGTCACACCTTAATGCAACAAATTTTACCTGTGGCTATTCGATCTATATTGCCGAAGCATGTAAGGTTTGCAATCACAAGACTCTGTTTCTTCTTCAATGAAATATGCAACAAAGTGATACATCCTGATACTCTCGATAAATTACAGAAAGATGTAATTGTTACCATTTGTCAGCTTGAAATGTACTTTCCTCCTTCATTTTTTGATATCAAGTTTCATCTTGTAGTACATATTACAAGGGAGGTGAAGATGTTGGGTCCAATTTCTTATACTGGATGTATCCATTTGAACGCTACATAAGTGTTTTTAAAGGTGATGTTCGGAATCGTTATCGTCCTGAAGGGAGTATTGTTGAGGGTTACGTGGCTAGGGAGGTGATGGACTTTTGTAATGATTTTTTGAATTGCAATGAAACTTGTAGCGATCAAAAAAATTCCCATCACACTGGATCTTATTGTGGCAAAGGAACTCTGGGAGGACGAGTGAAAGGAATCAGTCGTGAGTTGTGGGAACAAGTGCATTTGTATATTTTACACAACATCGATGAAGTTAGTAGCTAAATCACAGAACACAATGATCTTATCAAGAGAAATCATCCACGATCCAGTTCAATGTGTCTTGCAAGAGAGCATAATCGAACATTTATTAGGTGGTTTGAAGAGAAAGTATTTAATCAACTATCTGAATCACCAAATAATGTTGCTGAGAACATAAAATGGCTTGCCTTTAAGCCAAAAATGGATGTCATGTCATATGAAGGTTATGACATTAATGGATTTTCATACTACACAAAGCGTCAAGATGAAAGTAGTGTAGTTCAAAATAGTGGGGTCACTGTCAAAGCTTGTTCGTTGTATTTTGCTAGTGCCAAAGATAAAAGACCACGCGAAGCTGAGATGTCATATTACGACGTCATTGAGGACATGTGGGAAATGGACTATACAAATTTTCGAGTTCCTATATTTAGGTGTAATTGGGTTGACAACAATAAAGGAGTTTTAGTGGATGAGTTGGGTTTCAAATTGGTGAATTTTGAAAAGATTGGTTTCAAATATGAGCCATTCATCATGGCAAACCAAGAAAAACAAGTATTCTATATTGATGACCCGACAAATAAAAATTGGTTTGTCGTTCTTAATGGAAAAAGACAGTTTACTGTAGATCCTATAAATGAAGAAGAATACTACGAAAAGTATGATGATTCCAGTCCATTCTCAGTTGGTTTGCCAAGTGTAAATGTTGAAGATAACACCGATGAATATTATAAACGTCAAGACCATGCTGAAGGAATTTTCCTTGACTAACAACTCAACCAATACTAAAGGCATGTATTCTTTGAATTATTTATTTTATTATCATGTATACCTTATCACTTGTACTTTTATTATCACTTATTTTTTTTATCATGTATACTTGAAGGTTCTAAAATGGCGAGTGAAGATGAACATTTTGAGCATGAGCACCATGAAGATGAACATTCTGAGCATGAGCACCATGAGGATGGTAGTGGTGATGCTAAGAACTGTAGAGGTCCTACATTGATGTGTAGGCTGCAGGAGCTCAGGGCTAAAGGGGATAAATTGCCAGTCCAGTTTGATATGATAGGAGCACCTGTTGGGGAACATGCTAGTTCTTTCAAGCATTATGTAGCGGCGATCGCACGCACTAAGGTGCCAATAGATATAGAAAATTGGCATGATGTTCCTAATGCCAAAAAAGACCTTATATGGAAAGATATATCTGTGAGTGGAAGTGATATGTTTTTATCTATTGATTCTAATTTAGTTTGCTTGGAATTAATTCCTTTTCAAAACAACATTATTAATTGCTTCTTTTGTATGTATAGGGTGTTTTTCATCTAAATGAAAAAGATCACAAGAAAAGAGTGCTACAACGTTGTGGTATACGATGGAGGGGTTTTAAGACATATCTTGTAAGGGAATTTATAAATAATCCTAAACAAAAGAAGAAAGCTACATATGCATATATTTTTATTGATCCTGAGGTGTGGGAAAGATTTGTTGCAGCTAGGAGATCGGAAGAGTTTCAGGTAATAAAGATTGTGATGTATTGTATGAATATTTAATTTTCTACAATTAAGGAGGTGAATCTTTTTATACATGTTTGCCAAGTCTAAATTGCAATACCTCGTTTTAAATGATCAAGCTATTCACCAGGCTCAAAAGGATAGAGGGGCTAAAATTGTGCATGACCATCGCTTGGGGCCCGGTGGTTATGCCTTCCGCCACCAACTACAAGAGAATCAATCATCTTCTGGAGAAGAATCTAGTACAACTCAAGTTGAGCGACCACCCCGACACATGACATGGATTGATGCTAGAAAGAATCGAGCCAGTGAAATTGTCAACCCTGCAACTAAGGAGGTGGCACAAAAGATGGTAGGTTTATCCCAACTAATTAATGAGTAACTTCCACAAACTTAGATTTATTTATATCTAATTGATATTGTGGTTTAATATTTTTATTAACTATGAATAGATTGATCTCCACGAGCAAAGGAAGGAAGGAAAGTTCATCCCAACTGGCTACATTGATGAACTAGCATTTGCTCTTGGTACGAAGGAGCATCCTGGCCGTGTTAGGGGATTAGGAGCTGGCATAGGATTCAAGTCTTATTTTGGCCCTTCGCAATCTAAAAGAGGTCGTGCAGGAGGTCTTACACAAGAGGATGTTGAAGCATTAGTAGCGTAGAAAGTAAAAGAAATAATGTCTTCATATCAGCATACTCAACCTTCTCAACCTATTAATACTGCACGTCTCTCAAGTGATGAGGTACAAGCCCATGCTACAGTTGTAGAAGGTCATGGGAGCACTCCCGATGAACCACCACAACAATCTGCAATAAGTTTTTGTTCTATATGTTGTGTTATTAGTATGATAAATATATGATAATATATAGTTGTAACATGTATCTGTTCTACTGTTTCTTATATAACTTATATTATTTCAATCTAGGTTGGTATGAACTGTAAACTTGCAGTGGAGGTTCCAGAATATAATGTTGTGGCAGCGGGCACAGTGTACAACCTTGGTGGTACATTGCATTGCCCACAAATTACTGATGACATCTGCCGTGTGTCCATCCATCTTGTGTATGACAGAATGGGGGAAAAACCACTACCCATACCTAATCCTGAATATAGTACAGTTGAAGAAGCTGAGGGTGCTATGGTGGGTTGGCCTAGACACTTGGTTATCAATGACAAGGTATACCTTATTTCTACCATATTTTTCATATTTGACTGCATATATGAACTCATGTAATATAAGTATGTAATTTAATTAACAGGTTTGTAAACCAAAAAGTAAAACTTCTGCTAGTCGTCCTCCTATGCCCAAGCCATCTTTCATTCCCGAAACTACATTCGACGAATTGGGAAGCAAATCTAAATGTTTGTGTCAATACTTAGCTAACCAAAGATCGGGATCAAATATGATGGTCAAGTTAACAGAAGATGCAGTTGGGAGGGACTTTGAGAATTTTATTTTTCTTGACGATATTATAGAGTTGTTCCGGTATGATTGGCTGAACACTTCGATAATAGAAGTATGGATAAGGTAAGGATCTATCAATATATATAGAAAATTCCAATACAAATTTTTAGCTTATTTCTACATATGAAAATAATTACAAATGTTTAACATCCATTTATATACCGAGGTCACCAACTTTGATATAAAGAATATTGCATTCTTAGTTCCTTCGGTCACTAGTCAGGTGGAGACAAATAATATTGAGGAAGTGAATGAGTACTTCTCTGATGCATTCAAATATTTTGCTAGTGAGGGGAAGGAAATTATCCTAATTCCTTTTAACGTCCAGTAAGTATTATTATTCAATATAATTTTAATAATGAATGAAACTATTTATTTTAATGTTTGTTTTATTCTTACTCAGAGCTAGACATTGGGAATTACTGGTGATTGTCCCAAAATTGATGACTCTTTATTATCTTGACCCAATGGGTAAAACAACAAGGAGTCACAAACTGAAATTGTCAGCTATGGAGTAAGCATAAATTTAATCAATTGCTTCAACATGATATTTTATTTAGAATTTCTATTTTATTAACTATCATTTAATTGATAGGGGTATAAAGGCTTTTCGTGAAGCTGGAGGACAAATACCCACAAAATTAAAGACATTGAATTTGAAAAATGTCAAGGTAGCTACTTTGACAACTGCTTAGTCTTATATGTATTAATTTTTCAATTCTAATATGTCAACTCTTATAGTCTTATCTCAACTACTGTTTATAGTAGTTTACTAACATTAAGTATAATTCGTTATTTGTAGTGTCCTATGCAAAATAATGACTGGGCTTGTGGCTACTATGTAATGAAATACATGCAAGCTATTGTCAAACAAGCATCACATGACATTCAGACTATAAGTTAGGTAATAAAGAATAACATCATAAATTTACAAGTGATTGTAGTCATTTTTATAAAATATTAGCATGTGCATTTTCTGTTACAGATCTTTACAACTCAGCCTTACACACATGTGGACTTGAATGAATTCTGAGAAGAGTGGTCAGAGTGTTTTATAAGTGAAGTAGAAATAGCATTCGTTTAAATATGTCGGCTCCATTAATGTATGTGGTTTGAGTACGTACTCTTTCATATTTTTACTTTTGTAATATGTCATCTCAGACTTGCACTCTATCATTTTGTAAATTATGATATTTATTATCATTTTTGTTATGAATGTGTGGTTTTGAATGGTGACGGTTGAGCATCAATGCTCCCCTCTCCCATAATATATGAATCTTCTTGTTCTTCTGTTCTATATCAATTTCTGCAGAATTGTTTTTAAAAAAAATCGTAACTTCTAGCGTCGGTTTTTTAAATAACTGACCCTATAGATTGAATTCATTGTACACTCTTCGGTCGAAAAATTTTCGACCAAAATAGAACTTCTAACGTCGGTTTTTGTAAAAAACCGAGTCTACATGTCCTCTATAAGGTCAGTTTTTTGAAAAAACCGACCCTAAAGATTGAATAAAACATTTCAGTGTAAGACTCGGTCGACAAACTTCTCGACCGAAATACTATCGGTCGAGAAGTTTGTCGACCGAGTCTTACACTGAAATGTTTTATTCAATTTTTAGGGTCGGTTTTCTCATAAAACCGACTTTATAGAGAGTTTTCGGTCGAGACCGAAATATTTTCAGTCGACAATTTTCTTGACCGAGAGTTACCACTGAAATGGTATTCAATCTTTAGGGTCAGTTATTTCATAAAAACCGACCCTGTAAACGTTCTCAGTCGACAATTTTCTCGACCGAGAACGTTTACAGGGTCAGTTTTTATGAAATAACCGACCTTACAGGCTCCTTTTTTCTCGCCTAGGTCAGAATTTTTACAACCTCTTGCGTCGGTGGTTACTCTGTAAGGTCAGTTTTATTTGGTTAAATAATCCGACGCTATAGACCAAATTCTGTACCGACGCCCACCTAGGCATCAGTTAAAAAGTGACGCTGCAGGCTTTAAAAAACCGACGCTACAGACCATTTCTCTACTAGTGAAGAAGGGAAAACAGAAATTACAATACCGTTGTAGCACAAGGCTTGATTTCCTATATCAAGCGTTTTGATCTCCTAACCAATGTATATGAAAGTGTAAGTGTTGTGGGTAGGAGATGCTAGCCTATAGGACACAGAATTGGAGCAATGGGAATGAATAGCCAATTGTTGGAATTGCTCTATTACTCACAAGAATGAATAGCCAATTGTAAGTATATGCACAAGTGTTGCACAAGTGTACTTTGGGTGTCCTATGGCTTGTCCTATTTATAGGAATGGCCTATGGATGTTTAAGGACGTTCTAGACACTTTCTAGGGGGTTCTTAGTGCTTAACTAGCCGTTAGGAAACCATTAGTTGCTTTAACAACGACTAGTTAATTAACTCTGAAAAGTGCAGACATAACTCTTCTCGGTCGACAAATTGTTGATCGAGAGTCCTTCTCGGTCGAGGATTTGTCGACCGAGGGACGTCTTGGAGCAAGTGTTTACAACTTTCATTTCCAACTCCCAACCACCTTGTCTGCTGGGTCTAACGGCTACTTGGGTCAATCTCGGTCGAGGAATTTGTCGACCGAGAGTGTCTCGGTCGAGGAGTTTTTCGATCGAGAATGACCCTGTTTCAATGTTTTGAACTAGATACTAAGTGTGTGTATGAGTGTACAGTTGTGACACTATTGTAGGGGATGACCTATCTAAGTGTTGTGATTGACTAGGAAAGATCTAACGCTTGATTTACATGATGTCTAAGTACTTGTACATTATATATCTTGTACAAGTGTTTACATTTGACTACAATCATGATATTAAGGCATTTTGAAGCATATAGATCTTCCAAAGGGTTGTCATCCACCTTGTTCCTGCAACACTCAAGTAGCACGTTAGATCCACAAGGATGAAATGTTTGTCATCATCAAAAGAAAGGGATTATAATAATGTCCAATTTAGCCAACACTATTCAGTTCTGTATAAGATCTAGGAGTGTTGGTATCCTAAGATCTCTTCCCCTCGGTTAGTACGAGTAAACTACAATGACATACCAGTCAAACTGCCAACAGTGACATATAGTCAACTGATAACAACTAGTCCATACTTGGTACAAGTTACAACACTAGAAAATAAGATATACAAAACTGTTTAATCCGAGGTACAACCGCAGATGTTCTCAATCACATCAAATGTCTGAGGCATGACCATAGCCATCCTCATAACCTGCAATTTTGGATGACAAGGATATATCCTCAACTTGCCACCCCCACATACTCAACAATATGCGCTTCGAGTTTCCCTTGGGAATACTCATTTCACCATCTAGTAAGTTCTGACACTGATGATGGCTCTACGGCACATGGCTCTACATGATTAAGGTTACACTTGATTAATTACTGCCAATTGAATGCATTAAGGATTTATCATACAAGTGGACATTCAAACCCTAATCATTTTTTTAACAAGAATATATGTATAATTACTTCAAAAGATATAAAACATTTAAGATATAAATCTTAATCACATTACCACATCCTATCATTCATTGCAAATTAATGGACCACACTTATCATCATACTATTACAAGATACTAATATCTTATCACAAGTTCCAGTGTTTTAACCCTTATTGGAACATAAAGATTTTTTTCACCTCAATCATGGCTTCAAACATGCCCAAATGTCATTAAGACCATCACATTATTTGTAGTAAGGTTATCATCATCATTCCATTCCTTAAACAAGGCTCAAAAGAATATCATTAGCACATATGTGTCCATAAATATTAACATGGCAAGGCACTATGATATTCAAATAGTATTACATTGTGGTTTCAACACAAGAAGAGTATAAGTCATTATCACATTAATCATTCAAGAGGTCTGATTATAACCAATCAACATCATACAATTACACTAAGGTTAGGTATAACAAGCTAGACCACATGAGAGTTATGCATTCACTTATTATAGTGATTTATCAAATATAACTATATAATGGCAAAGGTAAGACTACCAAATAATGGTATTGAACTATTGAATTATCATCACTAGGACCCACATATAATACCATATGATTTATTATAATCCATTGGATGTTAAAGCATCCAATATTATTCATTGGATCAGGTTCATTGTTCAAGGTTATCAATTGAAGTATAGGTCTAACCATTAGATCAATTGAACCAAGGAACCATTGGTTCAAGGTTTAGTCAAATCTACAATTACATTCCTAATTCATCATATATGGTGATGACCTGATCCACCATTAATTGTGATAATTAGGTCACCATTGGTTTCTAGATCAGTAATACATTCAGTTAACACCATCAAATATTAAGTCAATATCATGATCGATTGATAACATCATTAGAATACTTAGTGGATGATAATTAAATGTCTAATTGAGTAAAAACATGACCTAAGATGGTGACCATAGGTTGTCATCATAAATTTGACACCCTTGATCATGAACAACAATTTCCAAGATAGCAACACCATTGGTTGTTGAATGGTATGACCATCGATTGTGTGATGGAGAAGGAAATAGTTTGAAAACCCTAATTTGAACCATCAATTGTTTTGTACATAGCACCATAGGTTGTTACTATAAAACTATCCCAGATCATGTTAAACCTTATAAAGGTTGTACACATGTTTACATGTTCATTTAGAACTAGAACAAAATAGGGAACGCCTCAAAATTCGTAATTCTAAACAAGCATGGTTTCTCTATGCTTAGATCATCACATTCAAGCATAAACATGAACTAACAAGCTTCTAGTAAGCAATATAAGTGAAGAATGTTATATAACTCACATCTATAGAGTAGGTCAGATCCCAAAAAGCAATAATATCAAGCAAATAGGGCAAGGAAACCTTGGATTCAGATCTGAACTTGGCCAAATATGCAATTCTCTCCACAAAGAAGCAAAACCCTAGGAAAAGAAACAAGAAGGAAGGATTTTTGAGTTATAGGGCCACTTTCACCATGGAAAAGTATGGTTCCGACCTGGAGAGATGTAGGAGGGAGAAGAGAAAAGAAATAAACGGAGTAAATAAGGTAAAACTTACACTTTTAGGTCAAGATCACTAGGAAGAAGCTTTATAGACCCGAAAAGTGAATCAATTGCAACCCTATAATTGTTTTCCAAGAAGATCCCCACTTTCTTCTTCCTTGGGTAGAAAAATTCACAGATGAACAGAGGTAGAACGAAGATTGGAGAAGGAGGGAAGTGGTGGAGAGGAAATGGCTTGTTTTGGTGCTTGGGGATAAGTATATGAACTTTAAGATAAAGCAAAAAAAGAAAAAGTTGAAATTCTAGTATCTATCCAAGTGTCCATGGCCTTAATTTATTAAGAATATACAAGCATACACACAATAAGCTCCCCCACCGTCCCTATTAACCTGATTAGATTTCCTTTTTCTAAATTCCCAGACAATCACATAATTCCTTAGTTGATAGCTACTAAAGGTAGCTCATCCATGAAGGGGAAAACCCTAAAATACCCTTTATGAAAACACCTTCAAACCATGGCTCAACTTGGATCCCCATGGATCAAAAATCTCAAGAATGATAATATAACATCTAAGGAACATAATTTATGTGACAAATTGCAAAGAAAACTCCTCAATTGGGTAAATTGTAGAAAAGTCCAAAATGTACAGAAAATTGCATAACTTGCTCAAACAATGTCCAAATTGGACCAAATTTGAAAGTTAAGCTTGTATTATGATTTCAAAACATAAAAAAGGTTAGATTAGGGTTCTAAGCATTCTAGTATGATAATTAAGATCATTAAACACATTAAGCAAGTTCAAGGGCCTTACAATGTTGTTGATACTCCTAACTCGCAGGCATCAACATACACTTCATTGAATGATCTGGCTTCTTCATTGGAATCAAATACCATGCCAAATTTTGGTTTTAAAACTCCTTCATCAATCCTTGGTATAACAAGTTTAGGGAAATTAATATTTGAGATATTGGTACAACTAAGTCACTTGCACTGTCGATAACATATTCCTGATTGCCATTAAATGTTACATTAAGATCGATGTTGTCTACTGGCATCTGTAAAAAGAAAGAATACTTATCTTATACTATAATTTGTACTACTTTGAATGTCTATCAAACTGTTAAGATTATATGGTTGTAGTGATGAAGGTATACGAATGCTCGCCGGTTGAAAATGCACATTGGAATCATTTTAGGAACTATAACTATGAAAATTGAATATTGGAATCACAAATGGAGATTAAGGTACTGTGGAATAATAGAGATGAACCGAATAGTTAAAATGTATTCAAATATTAATATTGCAAAACAACTAAACTTGAATTAATCAATTTGACAAAAATAATTTGTTGTCTAAATTCAACAGACACTGATCATACAGAAAAATTGAGAGATAGGATGGAGAACTACTACTCATACTAGTGGCACCGAAGAATGAGACAACAATAGTTCTTCATGTTAAAGTGGTAGAAGTGTATATATAGGATAGATAAATGGAGCAAACATGATCAAAATTTTAAAAAAAATTGGTGGACAATGTGGATTACATAGCTAAAATGTACTAGAAGTAGAAGAGCTCGAGGATTAGCTTTCACAAACTATAGCTCCCTGCTGCAACACATGTGCATGCATGGAATAGGAGCAATCAGATTGGTTGCTAGAGATTTGGAGAATTTTTCAATGATCCTATCCGATAATGTTACAATTTTGCACTCAATTGTCGTGTCACACAGTGTGGATTTTGGACGAGTCACACATTCCCAAGGTAGGGGTGGGAATGTTGGTGGAGGATGTGTGTTGGGAATAATTTTCCAATAATATTTGACCGAATCAAACATGAACTTATCTCTGCTAAAATTAGATAAAAATGATTGAAATTAGATTTGACCGGACCCAACCTGACCTAACCTGAAACACATAGTCTGAGGTCAGGTTTTTATATTATTCCTAAGATGACGTTGTCTTCAAGGGAGACTAGAACCCGTGTTTAGCTAGCAACACCCCCAATGTCTTGCGGCAAGATGAGTATTGACATTCGATTTGACCGGTGTTGTAGAAATTCGATCTTTTGGACTATATTTTTTTCTTTCAACATAATTTAAATCAGAATGTATAAATGAATATGTGTACATTCATGATCTACAATTTGAGTTCATGAAATTCTATATATAAATCCTATTTACTCTTTAATCCCCAAATGACATATCTTGCATGTCTCTTCTATGTCTTCCTTCAATCATCTATCTATGAATTCCCATAGGAAATAAATCCTCACATGGACTGTAAGAAGGCTTGAATTCTGGTATTAAATCTTTACTACTGAGGTATTCAAAATTATATATAAGAGAGGATTCAACGCATTCATAAATTGGATAAGGACTATTTGGTTGACTTTGTTAGTCAAGTTGAAAATTATCAGAATCAAGTTTCACAATAAAAATTCAAAAGGTTGGTCAAAATAAGAACTAGAAAATATTGCTCAACATTTAATAATTATTCACAAGATATTAACTATAATAAGATTTTCACTGCTATTAAAGAGTACCAAGATTTCCAGAGATTCCCTATATCAAACATATCAAATTTGGCACCTTTCTTTAATATTTTTTAGGACTAAGTGTCTTGTGTTCTCACACTCTAGGAGAGAATAACACTAAACACAATTAACTATTTCAATATAGTGGTGGGGGGAATTCCTATCCACTATGTATTTGTTACAACCCCACCTCCCGATAACCCCCAATTAAGGGAGACCGAGAGGTCGAAGCCACATCCATCACTTCCGGATCAAAGGTTCGACACTTAACCAACAACAATTATTAAATTTCAACAATCTATACTGAAAAGTTATAATAAAATTTTGCATACCTTTTGAAAATTGTGGATTTCTAAACTTCTATCCATGTGTGTATTCTACTCTAACTAATCCTCCTTGCATTTTACTTCATGTATTTCGCAATATGACGATTTACTATTTGTCCTTTTGGCTTGTACCTAAAACACCGACAAACAAAACGCCAGTCAGCCGAAGCTGGTTTGTGGGGGAAACAATAATCGTGCAATTAATCATAATAATGTATTGCATCTAATTACCATTTAAAAATCAAGTTTATGTTTTAAATATAATTGCGCGATCCATGTGTACCCTATCCCCTGCGCTGTCCCTACAGTGGACCTGGATACTACCTTCCTTATGGTAGATCCCCATTATACCCCTCATGATTTCACTTAACAGGTGAATCAGTTTCTAGGGTTGAGTCACATGGCACTACCCATAGGTAGCCCACTCCTTAACTAATGGCAAGCTAAGAGTCTCATGGCACTACACATGTGGAGCCCAGTTTCTAACTCATGACAGCCTAGACCTTGCTCTAGGTTATCCTTTTTAGCCCTTGCATAGCCACAGGGGTGGACCCGAATCTAGCCAGTTATACATGTATTTCATAGTGATAGTCATAGTCACTCTATAGTTGCATGAAATAAAAGCATCCAATAGTTATTTCAAGCCATGAGGGAAACATCGATAAAATCCTCAGAAAACTAGTCAGGATAATCATAAGCGTAACCACATACATGTTCTGCTTTCATCAAGATCCTTCTTTTGAGATAGAGTCAACCATAGTAGGGAAATCCAATTAAGAAAACAAGTATGCAAAAGGATCTTGGCCAATCCAGGAGCGCCACGTCACCCCGCCCCATGCAACGTTGCTTGCCTAATGGGAAACATGACGGAATGTCCATTCTGCCCTTCCTTAAGTCGGTCAATGTTGTAGCCCGCGGTGGGCAGTTTTGTCCAAGGCCACCTGACCTTCTTAAACCTCGTGATCAAGACATGCTGCCGCTGCAGCAGCGATCCCAAGCAGCGTGGCGCCCTTCCCAAAGCTCGATGACCACCAGGAAACTCCCTCTGGCTCCGTCGTGCTTGTGCGCACGTGAGGGTGCTGCTGGGTTATGGCCAAGATGGCCAGATCCAACTCTTCTATCTCTGCAACTCGCGGATGGCCTTCTGCTCTCCTGTGACCGCCGTGTAAGATCTGGGCTCGAGGAAAGATGGTTGAGTTCTTCTGAGGTGTCATGGAGGCACCATGCTCCCCTTGTACTCGTCCATGGGTTCCTTGTTGCTCGTAGTCATGCTACCCCTCCACTCTAGGGTTTTTTTGGATGAAAATGATGAAGGAGAAGAAGAGAGAAAGGTAACTGCGTGGGATCTCTCTGGTCTCCACCAATGGGTTTGACCCTTTATATAGGGAGGACATCCACGCCCTAATGTACTTGCCCATGAGAAAAGCAAGACTTCTCTTTATTAGGAAACCATCTTTCCATAGTTGAGAATAAGTTCTCTCTTTATATTAATTCTTTGTTTCCCTTTGATCCTTAGTCATTAAGAATTCGAAATTATTTTCTCTTATTCTCTTTATGTTTTCTTTTTAATCCATAAGCATGAATTTTTATTTTCTTTTAGTGGACACTATTTTCCTTTTTAACAATATCACCAAAATTCATTAATATTGTATCACATTATCCTTTTATTTTGCAATTTTGGTATTTTCTCTTTCTTTCCTCTTTATTGGGACTCCTTGGATCCCAAGACATTCCATTATTTCGAAATCCCTTTTCAAGGATAATTATTATCCTTCTAGATGTATCAATATGCATTATTTCTCATTATCATGTTTATTTCTTATTAAAATATGTTCTTTTGAGGATTTCTCTTTATTTCTCTTTTATTTTCCTCATTGGCATTCCTTTTAATATTAGCAACCTCATGGATACGAAAATTCACCAAGAAATCTCATTTATGCCTCTTTCCACTCATTTTCCACATTATATCATTATTTTGAATTTCTTTCTTAATAAAGAAATACTTAATTAATCTTTTCTCTTCTTATTGCCTTTTCTTTGCAACTTTGGATTCCTTGGAACCCAAGAAACCCAATAGGCACGAAATCCCTCTTTGGATTTGCCTTCTAGAGGTTTCCTCATTCTTCTTTTCTCAAATATTCAATTATTCATTCACTAATTGAGTTTTCTTGTTATTTGGGCCCAATAGCCAATAAAGCCCACAACGCAAACATCAAGGCTATTGTAAACAAAATCGATTTTTTCCAAACAAATCATATCATTATTTGTTCAAATTTCCTTAATATGAGAAATTACATTTCTCACCAAATAAATCCATAAATTGGGGTTGTAACATCCCTCCCCTCTTATAGAAATTTTGTCCTCAAAATTCTATCAAGCAATCAAACAATTCAGGATAAGCCTTTTCCATGTCCATCATTGGCCCCTATGTGGCTTTACCTTACTCATGGCGCTTCCAAAGAACCTTTATCATCACATATTCTTTTCTCTGAGTTCTTTCATCTTGGCGTCTATAAACTGCACAGGTGGACTCAGGCCATTTCAGCCTCCCTTGGGGCTCACTAGGTTCATTGTTCAACACATGGTCGGGTACCTCACATAGTACTCTAAATTGGACACATGGAACTCATCACACATTACTTTATCCTGATGGGTAATGTCAAACCTAACCTTATCCACCAAACCATGTCAAAATAACCCATGCATCGGGGACTCATCTCTCTTAGTTATAACTTAGAGGGGTCGGATTTTCATGTCACATATTCTCCCACAGTGAACTGCATGTCAGTCTACTTTGCATCTGCTCACGACTCTTGTCATCTCTAGGCTCCTTTTAGCCATTGCACGATCAAAGCGACTTCATCTACACACACTGTGGTCCTTTTCTAACCATCATGTGGTCCTTTCACCAACATCACTTTACTGAAGTGGTGACCGACACAACCTCTCTTACAGGGCTTCTTTAAATCCTGATACTAGCTATGGTGGTTAACTTCACATCTTGCATAGGACAAGAACTATCTCTAGCTATCACCCTGAATGAGCACTTATGCTCTCATCAGACCCTTTAGTCTGGATCATACTAACCATTAGTTAGGGGTGATAAACTGTACTAACATCGAGTTCTTCATGTACCTACTTCCACCTTTTGGAAGGGAACCTTAAGGTCAAACTCAAGAACTTTTATACTCAACCTCATGGTGAAGTTGAGCCATTTCTCTCATATGTAGTTCAACCTGATATGTCCCTTGACAGTACTCTTCCTTTATCATGTCATCTAGGTAAAGCGATCTACCATAACCCATATTGCATCTCGACCTTCCTTGATCTAGGGGAGACTTACGACATCCATAGGGATGAACTCCCTTTCTCTTTCAGGGACTCTTTATCCTTTATATAAATGCGCTGGGTTACTGGTGTTCGTCCTTCACCCCCAACTTGCATGGCCATATACCACATGCAACTTTATCTTAGGTATCTAAAGTACCACTGTCACTTATTATCTTCGTAGTACGGTGTATGGTGATCTTAAAATCATGATCTCCTGTATGTCATTATTATTCAAGATCAATACCTCAAAAACCCTAAACCATTCTATCAGGGTTTCATCGCCTTCTTTTCCAAAGAAGTGCATCTGAGGTTCTACCACCATCCTTTAATTGCATCAAGGACTAGATTGGCTAACCAAACAACCATTAACTGATCTTGTTACATTAGTGTTAGCCAAACATATCTTCTTTTCCAAACTTAGGGTTAGTCTAACAACTTCTAGCCAAACTAGGTAGATGTATCTCAACCAGAGCATCCATTACCACTTCACCTTCTTATGTAGTAGGTAATGTTGATGACATACACCTTCCTGTATGCCACTTATTATCTCATCTTATCCCTAATTCCATCTTCATCGAGAATGTTCTGAGCTTATTCCTTTGGTTTTTGAACTCAACCTGGTATATCTCATAGCTCATGCTAAAAACATCCTTATAAGATGACTACCTTATTTCTCTTTAGTGTTTGCAAACCATCCATGTATCAGTCACTTTACTAGGGCATGTTATCTTTTCTGTCCCCATATCTTGTGGCAACGTTCCAAACCACATCATCTTTTATCCTTGGTGTATGGCATGTGTATTGTCCTATCTCTCACTCCCATAACAAGAGGAAGTAAGCATTTGGCTGCAATCCAAATATAGAGTTCTTCCTATTCTAAGAGTAGAGATGGTACATCCCACCTTGCCAGTACACCTTTAAATCCAAGTTGAGACGTGCCACTTATGTCTCTACATCACAATCATCTCGATATCAAGGTTACTTCCATGGAAAACTAGTCTTGAACCTACTGAGGTTTACACACATCCCTTGGTCATCTCCTCTAGGTCTATAGGGTGTCGGCACATTTGGGGTCATCCCTCTTCCCTCATGCATCAAGAGAGTGCCCTACTCATCTGCCCTTTGGGTCCCATGAGTTCATGAAGGTGATCAATCTCCTAACCCATGGCCCTCAGACAATGATAGTTGTTACCTCCCGACGCTATGGTCATGTGCAACTTAGGGAATTAGGTAACTCCCGCTTCCATCAGTCTTATCCCTACCTGCCCTTAGGATATACTAAGGATTCTATTATAGTACATGTCCAACTTATAACCTTACCCAAGCCTTCATCATCTCCATTTCTACATTCAAGGGCTGACTTTCATCCTTTCATAGGGGTCATGGTGACCTGCCTACCTTGGTCAAGCCCCTTACTGGTTACCTCCATGGTAACACATCCTCATGCACTTAGAGATGGATATCTATGGGTCTACAGGTTCATTCTCATACCATGTACTTTTCGCTTAGCTTCTCAAGATCCTATGAGACCTTTTTAGGTTTCCTCAACACCCACAAAACTGGTATACACCCTACCAAAGGGTCCCTCTCCCAGGATGGGAGGAAACTACGAATCTTGACTACAAGGTCACAAACATCCTTAGGGTTTACATCCATATGAGCATGCTTAACCCAACAGCTACTAAGGCACAAGAAGACCACCTACTAAACCATTCTAGGTCATACTTGTTCTCTTTCCTCAACACTGGATCAAGATCATACCTTCCCATGTCATCAACTTAGCTGGGAGGGGTTCGTCTTAAACTTAAGGGGTTTCCATTTCCTCTCAACATAGAATTACCATGCTCGCTTCTATAGGAACTCAACTCTCATCATGAGCATTAGGTACACCACTTCCCCTCTTAGGCCTAGGAACTCTAGGTTCACTTGTAGGTGTCCAACTGCATGCTCTATCTCTTAACCACAAACCAAGCATGAAAAAGGCATGACATGCACTTATTGTCATCCTTCAACTCGAGCAACACTTAGAGTTGGGTCCTCCTTAAGGACAACCAACAAGGTACAAGGCCTCATAACCTGTTACTATACCTCTCCAGGTCTAAGGAACTCTTCTTCTCATCTATACCATAGGCACAGAGGTACCAGCAGACTCATCCTCTCTCTAGGGTTTGGTTCCTCTCATGGTAACCAAGACATCAAAAACCTCTAGGGATCAAGCATGTGGCGACCATTATCATCCACTTAGGTCGCATCATCCTCAACTCCCTACATATCTCAGAGTTTAGGATTCCAACCTTCTTGCTTGGTTCCTGCTCTCTCTTTCTAGAGCTAACCCTACAACCAACCTCACCATTAGAGGTCCTCTCTTCGTGAAGGGTAAACCTCAAAAGCATGCCCCTACCTGGATGAAGCCTATGTTCAACTTATGTTCGCTCAAGGTTATCCATAGTTCTTTATGCTTATTTCATAAGCCATCCTTCATACTCTCCTGGTCAGGGTTTCAACCCTTTGCACACACTACTAACGTACCCTGGGTGCATGCTATGCCCTACTCGCATAAGCCCATAGGGTTTCTACATGTCCTTCACTAACATCATCATCTAAGGAGCTATCCTTTACCCTAACATGCACGACCCTTCCCAGGGTTGGGTTGCCATAGGTGCTAGATCACCCATGGATCATATGGCATCCCAAAGGCATTTCCTTTCAAACACCGGGTCTAACTCATCTCTCTCTAACCTTCACTTAGGGTTAGGGTTAGCATCATCCTCAGAGGATGTGCTAGGTCTCTACTTGCAATGGAGATCTCTATCTCCAAGACTAACTTATCCTCCTGACAAGAAGGTCTAGCCTCAGGTCTCTTCTGAGGACATGACAACTTATGTCATACGACCTAAGCATGTATCTATTCTTTAGTTTGTGCTTAAACTATTAAGCTTATGTCCATGACATCTTATTTACATACTTTTCATTAATTTGGTGGAGGATTCCTTAGACCTTATTAACCTTACCCATACCTCAAGAGGGTGAGGAGAAGAGAAAGCCCTAATCATTAAGGTCCTTAACAGAATTTTTTGATGAGAAGGGATGAATAAGATGAGAAAGTCCTAAAGGTATCTTATTTCGATTCATACCCTAAGACTTTGGCCAGGAAGTTACATGGATTCGGGAGTCCTCGTATTTCGACTAGCGGTGCGGAGGAAAATATTGCCAGCCCCCGGTCGTGATCCTTTTCTAGACACCTTCGTGTTTTGGATAATCCTCTAATAACTCCCTTGGGTTCTATGGAGTTTGTAAAATTTAATAATTATTAATGGTTAAGTGAGGAACCTACGCTCTGATACCAAATGTTTCGACCCCACCTCCCAATAACCCCCAATTAAGGGAGATCGAGAGGTCAAAGCTGCACCCATCACTTCCGGATCGAATGTTAGTCACTTAACCAAGAACAATTATTAAATTTCAACAATCTATACTGAAAAGCTGTAATAAAATTTTGCATACCTTTTGAAAATTGTGGATTTCTAAACTTCTATCCATGTATGTATTCTACTCTAACTAATCCTCCTTGCATTTTACTTCATGTATTTCGCAATATGACGATTTACTGTTTGTTCTTTTGGCTTGTACCTAAAACACTGACAAACAAAATGTCATTCAGCCGAAGCTGGTATGTGGGGGAAACAATAATCGTGCAATTATTCATAACAATGTATTGCAGTGAAATACCATTTAACAATCAAGTTTACGTTTTAAATATAACTGCACGATCCATGTGTACCCTATCCCATGCGCTGTCCCTACAGTGGACCTGGATACTACCTTCCTTATGGTAGATCCCCATTATACCCCTCATTATTTCACCTAACAGGTGAATCAGTTTCTAGGGTTGAGTCACATGGCACTACCCGTAGGTAGCCCACTCCTTAACTCATGGCAAGCTAAGAGTCTCATGGCACTACACATGTGTAGCCCAGTTTCTAACTCATGACAGCCTAGACCTTCCTCTAGGTTTTCCTTTTTAGCCCTTGCATAGCCACAGGGGTGGACCCAGATCTAGCCAGTTATACATGTATATTCATAGTGATAGTCATAGTCACTCTATAGTTGCATGAAATAAAAGCATCCAATAGTTATTTCAAGCCATGAGGGAAACGTCGATAAAATCCTTAGAAAACTAGTCGGGATAATCATAAGCGTAGTAACCACATCCCTGTTCTGCTTTCATCAAGATCCTTCTTTTGAGATAGAGTCAACCATAGTAGGGAAATCCAATATTAAGCAAACAAGTATGCAAAAGGATCTTGGCCAATCTGGGAGCGCCACGTCACCCCGCCCCATGCAACATTGCTTGCCTAATGGGAAACATGACGAAATGTCCATTCTACCCTTCCTTAAGTCGACCAATGTTGTAGCCTGCGGTGGGCAGTTTTGTCCAAGGCCACCCGACCTTATTCAACCTCGCAATCAAGACCTGTTGCCGCTGCAACAGCGATCCCAAGCGGCCCTTCCGCCCTTCCCAAAGCTCGACGACCACCAGTCAACTCCCTCTGGCTTCGTCGTGCCTGTGCGCATGTGAGGGTGCTGTTGGGTCATGGCCAAGATGGCCAGATCCAACTCTTCTATCATTGCAACTCGTGGATGGCCTGCTGCTCTCTTGCGGCCGTCGTGCAAGATCCGGGCTCAGGGAAAGAAGTTTGAGTTCTTCCGTGGTGTCGTGGAGGCACCATGCTCCCCTTGTACTCGTCCATGGGTTCCCTGTTGCTTGTAGTCATGCTACCCCTCCACTCTAGGGTTTTTTTTGGATGAAAATGATGAAGGAGAAGAAGAGAAAAAGGTAGCTGCGTGGGATCTCTCTAGTCTCCACCAATGGGTTCGACCCTTTATATAGGGAGGACATCCACGCCCTAACGTACTTGCCCATGAGAAAAGTGAGACTTCTCTTCATTAGGAAACCATCTTTCCATAGTTGAGAATAAATTCTCTCTTTATATTAATTCTTTATTTCACTTTTATCCTTATTCATTAAGAATTCGAAATTATTTTCTTTTATTCTCTTTATGTTTGCTTTTTAATCCATAAGCATGAATTTCTATTTTCTTTTAGTAGACACTATTTTCCTTTTTAACAATATCACCAAAATTCATTAATAATGTATCACATTATCCTTTTATTTTGTAATTTTGGTATTTTATCTTTATTTCCTCTTTATTGGGACTCCTTGGATCCCAAGACATTCCATTATTTCGAAATCCCTTTTCAAGGATAATTATTATCCTTCTAGATGCATCTATATGCATTATTTCTCATTATCATGTTTATTTCTTATTAAAATATTCTCTTTTGAGGATTTCTCTTTATTTCTCTTTTATTTTCCTCATTGGCATTCCTTTTAATATTAGAAACCTCATGGATACGAAAATTCACCAAGAAATCTCATTTATGCCTCTTTCCACTCATTTTCCACATTTTATCATTATTTTCAATTTCTTTCTTAATAAAGAAATACTTAATTAATGTTTTCTTTTCTTATTGCCTTTTCTTTGCAACTTTGGATTCCAAGGAACCCAAGAGGCACTAAATCCCTCTTTGGATTTTCCTTCTAGAGGTTTCATCATTCTTCTTTTCTCATATATTCAATTATTCATTCACTAATTGAATTTTCTTGTTATTTGGGCCCAATAGCCAATAAAGCCCACAACGCAAACATCAAGGCTATTGTAAACAAAATCCATTTTTTCCAAACAAATCATTTCATTATTTTTTCAAATTTCCTTAATATGAGAAATTACATTTCTCACCAAATAAATCAAAAAATTGGGGTTGTAACAGTATGATTGTGGATACTTGGCCCAAACAAGCAAGCCAAAGCTCTATAAGGGATCAAAGTCCAGTAGGAGTCAAAACTTTAATAGGTCAATTCCAGTTTCATTTTTAATATTCAATACAAAAATAACATTCAAGATTCAAAATATTCATGGTACCTTCAAGATGAAAGATATGGATAATTAATCAAATTTGATTCATCACTTAACAAGATTCAATGAATGCAATTCAAGAGGGATAAGATAGCACAATATTTAATTAGAGAATTCAATATCTTACTTGATCTAGACTTCAAAGATTGCACCAAGCACAAAATGGATCCAAGAGAGAGAACTCTACAAAGTATAGTACGTAATGGTTATCATTTTACTTGGAATCAATTATTATTTTCTAAACTAGGATTCGGCTTCCAACCTAGGCTTAACTAGGTTCTCCCATTATAATTGATTCTAAGATTTTGAGTTGGATTACACATGTATATAATCAGTGCCATATGTTTATGAATGTCATTATAATATAGATAAATACCACATTATGTTGCCAAGATCCCTTCATATTATCACTCCTAGGTTTCTTTTCATAGTAAGCAAACATATGATCTATTATATATCTATTATTTTCCGTGTGAGTAATTAATTCATATCTACATTTAGAGTATCTTATTTTTTTCATGTATGTTCTTCCATAATTACAAATATAATAATTTAGAATGGAGTAATATATAGGTTGACTAAGTGCTATATGTATACTTGTATTTCTTGATTAAGATACCACATAGGGTTTCTTATTGATATTTGAGCTATTCCTTTTACCATTGATATTCTACATTCTTTCTTCAATGTCCATCCTCGTATTTACCCATTATCTTTCTAAAGATTATATTCATCAATTTAAGATTAAGAAATTGAAATTTAGTCATGTCTAGAAATAAATAAGATGCCAATATTATTTTAGAGAATTTTACATATAATTCTAAATGATTTCTCATTTAATCTAATCCATTAAAATATAAAGTTGTCCATAAATAATATTTGTAAAAGTAAGAGGTTCCTTTTAATATCTATTTCAATAAATAAATCTCCATTTCGATCTGAGTGACGTAATAATAGCTAATGAATTGTCCAATGTATCTTTAACGCTCATTTCTAGTAACCTATTTTGATAAAAGGAGTACATACTAGATTATAATAAATGTACATAATCATAGGTAAATCTAGATTGAACTGGTTATTGATTGCTATTATATTTTGGAATAGTTAAAATATAATTACCTCTGATCCCTACCATGTAGAATGTTCTTGTAAATACCAACATTATTACTTTAAGGGTATGCTACCGAATTTCAAGAAATTTAATACTTTATTTTAGGAATGTATCAGTATGCGTACCAATAAGATCAATACTAGTAAAAACCATGTTCATTGTATAGGACATGACATCACATACACAATCATCAAGTACTCTTTCCTTATGATATTGATTTCTAATATGATCAAGGATATATAATTTGATATGACTAATATAGGGATAGTAATATACCACTATCTATATACTACCAAGGTACAAGACCCAACTATTTAACAATATATTATAATGTCATGTTGCTTACGTTTCAGTTTAATATATAATAGTCTGTTAGACTCTACATTTTGATAGTAGCATAGACCAAATATATTTAATTTTCATATGTTTTCATGGATACATATACATGTATATAGAAAATAATACATTGTATTCAATATAGTTTGATCAAATTGAATGTGTTTACACTAAAAATATCTTGCAGATGAAATAAATTTTCCACTAACCAATATTGACAATTTGTTATATATGTATATATATAAGAATTCCTAACATCATTTACCTAATTGAAAGTATGTTACTGTCATTAGTATACTCCTGTAGATATTATTTTGATAAGTTGTTATGTTTATAAACATATGTGTATTAGGATTACAAACGGTTCCCATTGAACTAATCCATAAATAATGAAATATAGGTTGTGTTTCCTGACCTAATGTTGGTATTGATGATCAGTCTAGCTGTCAGCTCCTATTATTTTGTGTTCATTATCACTGGACGTGATTAGGCTTGATGCTCCCCACCCGAGTTTGAAGACTTCAATCATTACAAAGATCAACCAGAGAAGAAATCTTGTGGTTCTAGAGACTTAGGTCTAGTGTTTTGTCTTTTATATGACAAGTGATGGAAAAATAATCATGGGGTTTAGGGATTATTGATAACATCAGTTTTGGTGCAATTTCAATAGCCTTTTACATAATAAATGCCATTAGAAATAATGTTTAAATGTTTAGATTTACCCATTTTATTCTTATTTATTTAAACAATAAGTTCTAAGTCAGTTTTGGTGACATTTGAAGGAATTGGATGCAAATAAAGAGAAATCAATAAAGTCTGATTGATTGATCGAAAGACCTCTCTTTAGGTTGTCGATCAATCAGTCGACAGGAAGGTCTGACCCAAAGGATTGAGAGAAAATTGTTGATTCAAGCCCAAATGACTTATCGAGCATCAGTCGGACGAATTGAAGTACCTCAACAACCATTTGTCGAGGGTAGGAGTGTTGAGAAAGAAAATGGGAAACTCACTTTGTCGATGCAACGTCGACAACCCGATCCATCGACACCGGCAAACTCTTGTCAGTATAAAGCTATCGGTCCAACACTCGACACACCTGTCGATCGTTGAACTCTTGATAATCCCATCAAACTATTCTATAGATAGACTACATGAATAACATTATCGATGCCCAAAGATGACTATCAAGGAATCACCTCGATAGACCTATCAACGATAACATCAACAGTTCATTTGTTAGTGAGAACTCCGTCGACCACAGAAAAGATATTGACACTTTTTTTATCTACAAAGATTGTAATAAACAATTGTCAACTTGGATGTCGATAGACCTAATAATAGGGAAAGGGGTCGACAACCATAACCCTATAAATACGCTCCAGCACGACCATCTCAGACATATTGAATTTTTAAAGGGTCAGAGCACTAAGAGGCTGCTGCCAAACCTTCTCAAGTTTCAGATCTGGATGATGAGTTCTATAAACCTCCTAGAATCCCTTAATCCAGTCTTGTCAACCTGCTTCCTACCGGTTCCTTCATCATCACCAAGAAACTAAAGGAGAGCTTTGCTTCAAGCCAAGATCAGAAAGGAGGAGAAAAACTATCGAAAACACCATCGACCGCTAAGATATCAACCGAGAGGTTGGTAGATTGATCATTCGATCTACCCTTGTATTGATCTTCTCCTTCTCTTTTCTACATCATGACTTGTTCTGGTCGTTTTCTTTTTGTTTCTTTGGCCATGTGTGGCTAAACCCTAACTTGGGTTGGGAGTAGCCGTTAGGCCCTCCCAACCATGTAATTGTTCAGTTTTCTATTTTATGGCATACATTATTTAACGTTGTGTTCCTATATTCGTGTTTACTGGTGTTGATTGATGATTAGCTACCTTATTTCAAAGTTTGATGTGGATATTGTCTGAGAGAATGTGTCCAACAAGATCTAGAGTATAGGATAGTAATTATTCACGAGAGGGAAGAGTGGCTACAATAAAAGTCATTTTATCTTCCAACAATCTTTCAGTAATTATCTCTAGAGAGAGCCATGTTAGGTAGACATCTGCCCAAATCTTAAGAGAAGTAAGGGACATATAATTCTTATGACTGTTTCCAAAACAAGAAGAGAATGTATATAAAATAGGAGTGAAGCTTTTACGTGGTTGAGTCTGGCTTGATTGGTGAAACCCAATCCATGTCCTTTTCATCTTGATTTATCAAATAATCTTTTTTTCTTCTTCTTTTATTATCCATAATTTAGGTTCACTTTTGATTAGGTTTAATTCATTCCTAAATTGGAACACAACAAGATTGCTTTCGATTAAGCTAGACTAAGAAAAGATTTCACATTTTTATTCTGTTATCCTCCTTGTCCCTATGTTTGACCCCACACTACTACAAAGACTCTGATTTAGTTGCAGACGTCTCTTTTAGTCAGGTATAAACTTAATGTCTAATTTCTTTGACTAGATAATCGTGTTTACACTTTTGACCCACAAAAATAGTTATCATATTTTTACACCATTTCCAGGGATAAGGCATTGGATGAACTCTAAAAACTTGAGGTTTACTTAGCACTAGTCGTCACCTCTAAATTTTGCAAAACAAATATTAGCAAATCTCTTATAATACCTATTTTCTATAATATTGGTTATGTTTCTAGTCTCATACTCTAATTCATTCAATATTTCTGTCTATAGGTAGTCTCTTCTCATCTCTAACCAATCCTGGAGTTCCTCACTGAATTTAGAGGCACAAATTCTCCTCATAGATCCAATGGCAGTACGAGGTCCCCCTAACACAAATGTTCTTGAGGAAAAGCTTTCTCTGATTTCCTTAGTCATAGGTCGTGTCAATGACGACCGGGATCCTATAGTTCTCCCTTGCATTTTAGTGGAAAAGTTTGAATTGAAACCCAGATTCATTAGTATGATCCAAAAAGAAGATGTTTGAGGGAAATTCTGTGGAAGAAAATCTTTATCACCATATAGACGTCTTCAAGAACCTATGCAATACTATTAAGGTGAATAGAGTACCAGAAGATTTTATCTAGATGAAAGGTTTCTGCTTCTCTCTCAAAGACAAAGTCCTATAATGGTATCTATATCAAAAGGGTATCAAATCATGACAACAACTATCTGAACCCTTCATAAACAAATTTTACCCAGTGGAGAAGACAGTAAGATGCAAGCTAAAGATTACCAGTTTTAGAAAAAAGGCTATTGAAAGCCTACATGATGCTGGGAAAATATATCAAAAATATTTAAGAGACTTCCCTCATCATGACTATGATAATGAGTTTATCATCACCACCTTCTATAAAAGCCTTACTTCATCTGAGAGAATGCCTCTAAGTGTTGCAGCTGGCAGTGACTTCATCAAACTAAGGAGTCCTTCAGCGACTGTGTCCACCGCCAGTGAATCCCTAGAATCTAAGGTATTGGAGAAATTGAACAACAAACTAGACAAAATGGCATCAGACGTCTAAAATCTGAAGGAAATCAATTCCAAACGTGTTACTAAGGCATTCATAAAGTGTGTCACATGTGGAGAAGGAGGTCATGGTATTGATCACTGTATCTGCACCCATGAAGTAGAATATACACAAACTAAGAATGTGTCTTATGTGAACTACAACTATCATGCCCATCCTAGATTTTATTATGGGAACACCTCCGTAGCAGAAAACTCATTTCAACTAAATCAATCTTTACAAGCAATGGGCAGAGGGCAAGCCGTTGGAAGAGGAACGCCACCCATACTTCAACAAAATAGATCTCAACCACAACAGTAGGGAACATTCAATGAGAAAAGGGGGAGCCTTTCTCAACAACATAAAAAGTCTATAGCCAGTCTGGAGTCTTAAACAGAGAAGATGGGAGAATGTCTCATGAGTTACAACAACATACTAGTAAACTTGCAGACACAGATGAGCACAATGAATAACCAAATAAGTGATCTCCAAACTCACAATTGGATGATCGATCAACAATTATCTTCTTTTATTGCATCTCGGTTGGAAGATCATCAGGACAATTCCCATCTAACACCGAACTACATCCCAAGAACAAAACAACAAGAATGGATACACTCCGCTCTGGGAGTTCTACTTTAGTTGCACAACCTAATGTAGCAATCATTGAACGAAGCATCAATAACCTAGAAGATGCCCCAGTATGTAAAAAGTCAAAAGGATCTGCAAACTCTATTGCATTATTAAAAGTGACAGAGATTCCCACTGGAGCACCTTATCTGCATCGCTTCATTAAGACACAACTTGAAAAGAGGTACACTAAATTCCTTGACACCATTAAGAAAATTCATCTTTATATTCCTCTCCTCAATGTCACCGATGAGATGCCTACATACGCCAAGTTTCTAAAGGATATCATCAGAAAGAAGAGGAAGGGGGGAGAAGTCAAAATGGTATGCCTTACAAAAATGGCTTCTGCCTTTTTCCAATCAAATATGCCGACCAAACAAAAAGATCTTGGTACATTTACTATACCATTCCTCAATGGTGATTCTTTGACAAGATGTGGTCTTGCAGATTTAGGAGCCAGCATCAGTCTGATGATATATAGCTCAGTAGGCAAGTTGGGCCTCACCAATATTATTAAATCAAATATGAGAATTCAATTAGTAGATAATTCTGATACTAAACCAATTCGGGTGGTGGAGGATGTACCAATCAGGATAGGGAATTTCTTCATCCCTTATGATGTTTTCATTGTAGACGTAGTTAAAGATTGCACATGTCCAATGATATTCAAACAACCTTTTCTTTCAATAGCGTGAGCATTGATTGATGTGGCTGATGGGTCAATTACAATATGAGTTGGGAATGAATCTATTGATTTCCACATACTCGATCACATGTGGGGACCCTCTTCAACATTAACAAGTTACTTTACCGACTATTGCAATTAGTTGTTTGTAGAAATAGCAGAGCACAATGCTATTGTTGATCCTTTGATGCGTGCATTAAACAACCTTACCTCAGGATTTGATGATCTCGATGTTGAAGAAATCTTGGCTATTGGAAACCACAGATGAAGAAGAAGAGTTTTATGGAACCACTAAAATGGTACGATATGCCTCTCTTCAACATGAACCAAAAGACAATTCAGTTCCAAAACCTCTATCGGATCTCAAGCCACTCCCTGAAGGTCTAAAATATGAATTTCTCGATGAAGAAAAGAGAAATGTAGTGATCATTAATGCACGACTGCCCATTGATTAGCAGGAGCAACTATTATCCGAAGTGAAACACCAGAAATGGCTCTCGGGTACTCTATAGATGATATCAAGTGTAATGACCACATTTGTGCTTAATTGGTAAACTAGGGTTTACCTGAATGATTACATGCTTGATTAGATTGAACATCATTTAGACTTGATTAATGATAGTAGATCAATTGTGATGTTTCAATTCTAAGAATAAACTCTAACTATGATTTTAGTTTGAAGAATTTTGGTTTGAGAAATGTAAACCCTAATCAGCAAAAATTAGGGTTTTGATAGTACACGAATATAGAATTTGATCAGGATAGCAGTGTGGTAAATGATTTTTCATATTTTCTACATTTTTTTATTTAATTGAATTTTGTGTATGATATGGATAGCTCAATCATGCATATTGGAGAAAATTTTTAGAATATTTGAGTTCTTTTTGAAGGTGGTTCTCGGTCGAACTATACTTCGACCAAAATGCTGACATAGTGCTTTTTAGTAGTGTAGTATTTTATTTTATTTATTTATTGGTAACTCAAAATGATCTAAAATTTTAAATGGTGATCTAAAACACAATCATAAAGAACATGTAAAATTTTCATAATTTTTGGATGTCTTTAAACCTTATTAGTAGATGAATTACAATACTATTTTTATGACAGAAAATTCAGCTGAAATAAGAGAAAGTATAGTGAGCGGTCAATGTGCAATGGACCCAAGCAGCTCAATTTCTCTATATGGTCAACCTAACACACAAGGAGCTCTCATCATTCGTGATTCAATCCAGAGAAATGATATCCTAGAGAGAGAGAGGGAGAGTTAGGGTTTGAGAGGAGAAAGTGATGGAGATGCTGACCTAGGGTTTTGCGGTCTGAGGAATGATGAAATCATGGTTTCTGAGTTAAAAGGAAGAAGAAAGTGGCAATTGCTAGGGTTTTGATATGGATTCGAGATTTTCAGATATGGGATACGTTTTTAAGCTTTTTTATAGCTTAGGGTGAGTGGGTAAAAGAATATTTCAGTCAATAGTACTAAATTAGATGGTTTTAATTTATATTCTCGATTTCTCCCTAGATGACAATAAATGAAAAGAACTGTTCTTAAATTCAGTTTATAGAATACTTCAATTCATGATCCAACTATGATCTGAAAATGTTTATATGATGACATGGATATAGATATCCATGTATCTTGAATACTACAGAATTAAGAAGTTTATTGAGAATCTTCTGAAGATCTGAATTTTCAAGTTATTCGGGTACTTGAACAACATTATAGCTGAAATTCAAATTTATGCTTATATGATCTTACTTATGTTCCTAATGCATATAATTCTACATGTTTGATCTCTTGATTTGATATATGGACAAATAGAGTTTCTAATTATCACAATACATATCCTGTGAATAGAAAGTAATCAGGGATGGAAACCCAATCTAGTATGATTTTACAAGTATAAATATCTAATTTAGTAGTAAATGGCAGATTGAAATGATTCATGTGATATTGTGGGATTTAATATGAATATTATCTTATATTCATACATGCTTTGTTTATGAGATTCAGATTTTCCAACTCAAATACTTGTCATGAAATGCATATGTTGTTATAATATTGCAAGTGGAGATATATGACATTCCCTAGATAGGTATGTTATCGATGCCATGCATAAATGTGAGAAATGTTGAATGAGAATATTTATATTAGTAGACATGATATATGTTTGAATACATGAGAAGTGCTATATGTGCATGAGTAAACCTAAGAAAGGGGTAAACAATATGTTAAGCTTTCAGTTCACTATCATCAATGATTTCAATTTAATAGTCCAAGTAGTCATTAATATACAGAGTTAAAAGAGATCAGTCTAAGAGAAAGATATAATCAAAGTTACAGTAATAATTGTAGCTCTAAACATCATAAATTCTCTATGAGAGGTTTGCGCCGTAGGGATGAAACAACCTAACCCTGACAGTGTCTAGTATATGGGGGTCGGATCGTACTAACAAGTGGTACGGGGGATGAAGCCCTAGTGGAAGTCTCCTTAAAAATACAATATTTAGTGTCCAACATCAACCAGAAATCTTGGTGGCACTAGAGTATAGAAAAGTGAATAGGTGGCTTGACTCTCTGCCTGTGTGCTCAGGTTAGAGGAGGAGTCCAGTTTTACGGCCCACAGGTGTGCCGAGGCCAGAGAGCCAGTTTCCTATTGTAGACCAGTGATGTAGTCAGGCTTAGCATCCCAGGTGTGTCACCTAAGTCTTGTACGGTGAGATTGTATTTCATTACGATTCTTCATATGTAGAGTACACTGCATATGATCATGGCATAAGCTAAAATATGATAATATAAGTTTTAAAGAATTTCTTATAAGGAAGAAAGGCTAAGAAAGATTCGAGTACAGTTTCACAGCAGTTGTTCTTTAAATGTAATATTGAATATAGTGAGGATTATATTTCCATACTTGTTTATTTCTAATGATGTGGGCTTCAATGTTATTAGTAAGTTTTTGAATATCTAGTCTTTTAATTCGAAATTACTATCTTGTTTTATTTCAATTATCTAACATGATAAATGTCTGATTCAGTACTTTAGAGTGCATTATTGTTTTACTCATTCACTGAGCGAGTAGGCTCACCCCTATACTCACAATTTGTAGGGATATCACATGGACTTGAAGAAGGTCATTGCATCAGAGTAGATATGCCATAAGAGTTAAGTCTAAGTATAGTTAAGTTTATTTGGTCCTTCTCACTCTAGGTCCTTGTAAAGAAATAAGAGAGAGTTGTAAATGATTATGTATAACATTATTCCTCTTTTAGCAATATATGCGAATTAGAAAGTCTTATGTGCTTAAAAGTATGAGACACATAATGAATGTCCATACATGCATTTTTTACTGTTGAAATCAAATTAGAGAAATCAATGTTTAGATTCCCTTATCAAGTTAGTTTATGTGGTTCAATGCGAGAAAACAAAGAGTTTAAAAAAGAAAAAAAAGTTAAGGGTGATCTTTGTATTACGTTAAATCCTCATTTTATGCCCTAATCTCATGATCAATGGTAATTGTGAGATCGGGGTGTAACAACTTGGTATCAGAGCTTAGGTTGAGTTGTCAGGGACCATTAAGTTAGTAAGTTAGAGTCATAAGTGTGGCAAATAGGAGATGTTATGATGTTAGCTCTGGGGATTTGAGTATTTGGATATCCTGGCCCGGTATCTGAGTACTTGGATCAACCAGTATCAAGCTACTTTGTCTATTCTTTCATGTATACCCTGTCTAGGTATACAGTGGAAGGATGGTCTAGAGAAGAACCCTAGAAATATTAAGGCTAGAAACAAGATAAGTAACATGAATTAAGAGCATAAATATAAAATGAGATAGAACTTTCATTTCATATTGTTGTTTTATTAGAGATGAATAGAAAAGCTCTTATATGTTTGAATTCCAATATTCAGTATTTTGAAATGTATATGGGTCTTTAAGATTTGTTGTACACTATGAAGTTGTAGCATTTATTGATTACATTCTTTGTATCAAGTAGACTAGAAATGATCTTTGAATGAGCTTTCCTAAGTGGATAAGTTTTCTTCCACACATTTGAGATGAATAGGAGTTGAGTAATCCTGAGTAGCTCTTGGATTTAGGACTGTAGGTTCGGCCTGGTCCTGTTGGCAGGATGCATTACTGGGATCTAATGACTCCTATTAGTAACATAACAAGAGTAAATTATGGATATATTATATCCAAATTCTAGTATGAATGTATATACTCTAAGATTTTGAAGTATAAGGGAAAGACTGGGATAACTAAGAATCAGTTGGAACTGATATCTGAGATCCAACTTTGGGGCCTCATATGAGAAACCCTTAATTGGTAATAAAGGAACGTGACATAAGGTTCAGATTAAGTTTAATTATTAGTATTATATGAACTCTAAATATGAAATATGGAAAAGATATGAGAAAAGTATGTAAGGGGCCATGATAGTAAGAATCAATCATGAGGAATGGATTATATAACCGAGTACAATGTTTTTATGTAATCCAAAGCAAAAGGAAAAGAAAAGAAAAGAGCTAAGTATACAATAAGTACATAGAAGTGAAGAGTCTTCAGAAGAGTTAAAGTGAAGAGAACTAGATGAGCATGTAAATCATAAAACTAGGATAAGAAACTTAGTTGAAACAAAGAGAAATGTTGGAAATAATGAGATTGATTAAGGAATGAGAGTTATGATATAATTGAGAGCATGAAATGTATACCATTATTAATAAGTTTAATACATTCATCCTTACTGCCTTTGGATTCTAAGTCTCTATAGAACAACAAACTAGTTTCTAAAAGAAGAACAAAAGTGTAGCTAAATAAATAAATAAGTCATACAAAGGTAGACTATATTCAGGAAGGAAAACTTGATTGAAAGAGAAACCATGTTTCACACATGCATGAGCTGTTTGATTTAAAATGAAGGATTATTAATGTATTAAACATGAGGTGATACTAGTAGAGAGATTATTGGTTTAGAATTTCAACTTCACATTAGTATAAGGATAAAAGGAAATATATGCAACATGGTATTATGATCATACACATAAAAGAAGCAACATGATCATAAGAGAAAACTAGAAGTTAAAGATGACATGTGGAATAGTAGTATATGGTAAGGGGATTATGGAAAGTAAAGAAGGGTTTGAAACATAATGGAGTAATATAGATTATAAAAGAAAGAGGTTGCGAGATTCAAGAAAGTGATAATGAATCAAGTATCCTTGTTGATAATTAATTAAACCTACATATGAGAAATGTATTATTGAATGTTTGAAGATAAGAATTCTAAGTCTCAAAATCATCTTCTCTTTCATATCTTCCTTAATGAGAGAAATGTGGGAATGAAGTGATAAGAAAATCAATCATATATGATGCATAACCACCGCGGTAGAGACATATAGTGAATGTAATAATGACACACAATATGATGATGAAACCCTAGCAAGGTAATTGAGAATGTAATCTATCTGAATGGCCAAGTAAGAGAAAGGAAATTCAATCGATAAGATAAAGAAGACTTTAGTAAAACTTGTGAGATCCAAAGTTTGAATTTCAAATTAAGGGAGTAAAGTCACATCACAATAACGTCATGCTACTGATAAGAACCAAACCCTAGAATGTTTAAAGTTGTAGTAGTTCAAGGGATGTCACTAGTGATTTGACCTTGAATACGAGCATCTCTATAAAACAAGATCATGAGATTTGCATTATGAGAAGTAAACTGGCACTGATAGTAATCCAGGGTTTAAAGATAGCTACTCTAAAAGGTATATAAACAATATGGAAATGATTCGGAGTAAAGAGTAAGATATAAATTTGAAATGCAACAAGTGTGTTTTGAACAAAAGGAGAAATACAATATGAGTGAAGTGCGATATGAGATAAATTCTTGCAGTGATACCAAGAATGATGAATAATCTATTTGTACCTTGTATGTTTCAATTTTAGGAATGTTTAATCTACATGATTAAAATGAGGAATGTTTAATCTACATGATTAAAATGAGAAGGATAAGTAGCAAAAAGTAAGTAGTAGTGATGAGGAGAGAGATAAGAGAAAACAATGGCTTTTAGTAATATGTGAATTTTTTTTAGAAGTATAATTTGTTGAAGGTATATTAAGGGATGTAAATTGGTTATATGTATGATTTCAGTGTACATGTACAAGAAATATGTTAATTAAAGGTGTCTGATAGTTGTAGTCATTCATACCAGTAATCCATCTTAGTATTGTACAATTGTGGTATGGTGATATGGGTTGAATAATGATGGAACAAATGAAGGGTTACCCTGAATAAGGTAGTCTTACCTATTCACTCATATGAATAGAAGGGATGATAACCATATTGTATTGATATGTAACCCTAATGAGGTATAGCTTGTTATACCTTGCTTTAATATAACTAAGTGATGGTAATTAGGTATGAATAATCCTTGAATGACTAATACAATCATGGAGTACTTTTTTACTATTATTGAAACCCTAGTATGCTATAACCCGATGGTTACACCTTGAATTATGTGTGGGTTCATACTTGAGAATAGTATGGAATGTGATGGTAATGCTTCACCTTATGCATCCATGATACAATGGGGATGTCGTGAGTAGTATTGTACAATTGTTGTTGAATCTAGTCTTCCAACTCAAGACTATTTTGCTATTTGAGTAGAACAATTGTAAAATTCAAAACAACATGGTGAACTCTCTTTTGTGACTTATAGGTAATACATAAAAATAGTACATATTGAGCCGTATGAATTGAGATAGTTGGATCAGATTATCAATGTTGAGGTAACACCTCAAGAGTATGAAAATATTGAAATGGTTGTTTCTCTCTCTATCCTATGATTGATTGTGGCATAGAGAATTTGTTTGTTATCATTGATAACTATTTTAACATGTTGTGATTAGAAAAGAGATAAAGGACTTAACTTTGAAAAATACATTCAAGTATAAAATACAAGAATGTAATGACATGTAAGATTTCAGAAGGTTAAAATAAACTTTGAATATACTTTGTTTCCGTATTTATGTTTCGGGGACAAAATTTTTTAAGGGGGTGAGAATTGTAATGACCACATTTGTGCTTAATTGGTAAACTAGGGTTTACCTGAATGATTACATGCTTGATTAGATTGAACTTCATTTAGACTTGATTAATGATAGTATATCAATTGTGATGTTTCAAACCTAATATGAAACTCTAACTATGATTTTAGTTTGAAGAATTAGGGTTTGAGAAATGTAAACCCTAATCGGCAAAAATTAGGGTTTTGATAGTACATGAATATGGAATTTGATCGGGATAGCAGTGTGGTAAATGACTTTTCATATTTTCTACAAATTTTGTATTTAATGCAATTTTGGATATAATATGGATAACTCAATCATGCATATTGGAGAAAAATTTGAGAATACTTGAGTGTTCTTTGAATGTGGTTCTCGGTCAAACTATACTTCGACCAAAATGCTGATAGAGTGTTTTTTAGCAGTGTAGTGTTTTATTTTTAGTTGTTTATTGGTAACTCCAAATGATATGAAATTTTAACTGGAGATCCAAAACTCAATCATAAACAAATTTAAAATTTTCATAATTTTGGGATGCATTTATACCTTATCAGTAGATGAATTAAAGTAATATTTTTATGATAGAAAATTCAGCTGAAATAAGAGAAAGTATAGTGAGGGGTCAATGTGCAATTGACCCAAGCAACTCAATTTCTCTATATGGTCAACCTAACACACAAGGAGCTATCATAATTGGTGATTCAATCTAGAGAAATTAATTCCTAGAGAGAGAGGGAGAGTTAGGGTTTGAGAGGAGAAAGTGAGGGAGATGTTGACCTAGGGTTTTGCGGTCTGAGGAATGATGAACTCATGGTTTCTGTAAATGCCCGGGCCCACTACCCAAGGCTCTAGTAGAGTTTCAGGAACGACGAATGTCCCCATAGACCACCAGTAGCCTTAACTACGTGCTTTTTCCTCACTCACACGCATGCCAGGATCAACTTCCCAATAGGTCACCCATCCCAGTACTACTCCAAGCTGCGCACGCTTAACTATGGAGTTCTTAGTGATGGGCTCCCGGAAAAGGAGATGCACCTTGGTGATATGGGTAGTCCACTCATTCCTTTTAAGATCATCATATCCGAGGCCTCAAATCCTAAGATGTTACAATCTCATCCACTTAGACTCTTGACGTCCTCGTCAAGACTCAAATATATGGCCTCATAATTTGACACCATTTCAGTGCAGACTCATAATGGCCCATGGACACCCAGCTCTCGGTCACAGAATACCAACGCAAGGGTGGCTACGTCAACCTACACAACCCTTTCCTACATGCCTATACCGCACAGCTCAAGACTGACATGCCACATGCCCATGTGGGCCCCACCTACTGGAGGGGTTATGGCTCTGATACCATTTGTAAATGCCTGAGCCCACTGCCCAAGGCTCTAGTAGAGTTTCAAGAATGACAATTGTCCCCACAGACCACCACTAGACTTAACTACGCACTTTTTCCTCACTCACGTGCATGCCAGGATCAACTTCCCGGCAGGTCACCCATCCCAGTACTACTCCAAGCTGAGCACGCTTAACTATGGAGTTCTTAGTGAGGGGCTCCCGGAAAAGGAGATGCACCTCAGTGATATGGGTAGTCCAATCATTCCTTTTAAGATCATCATATCCGAGGCCTCAAATCCTAGGATGTTACAGTTTCCGAGTTGAAAGGAAGAAGAAAGTGGCGATTGCTAGGGTTTTGATATGGATTCGAGATTTTCAGATATGGGATACATTTTTAAGCTGTTTTATAGCTTAGGGTGAGTGGGTAAATGAATATTTCAGTCAATTGTACTCAATTAGATGGTTTTAATTTAGATTCTCAATTTCTCCCTAGATGATAATAAATGAAAAGAACTGTTCTTGAATTCATTTTATAGAATACTTCAATTCATGTTCCAACTATGATATGAAAATGTTTATATGATGACATGGATATAGATATCCATGTATCTTGAATACTACATAATTAAGAAGTTTATTGAGAATCTTCTGACTATCTGAATTTTCAAGTTATTCGGGTGCTTGAACCAAATTATAGCTGAAATTCAGATTTATGCTTATATGATCTTACTTATGTTCCTAGTGCATATAATTCTACATGTTTGATCTCGTGATTTGATATATGGACAAATAGAGTTTCTGATTTTCACAATACATATCCTGTGAATAGCAAGTAATCAAGGATGGAAACACAATCTAGTATGCTTTTACAACTATACATATCTAATTTAGTAGTAAATGGCTGATTGAAATGATTCATGTGATATTTTGGGATTTTATCTGAATATTATCTTATATGCATACATTCTTTGTTTATGAGATTTAGATTTTCTAACTCAAATACTTGTCATGAAATGCATATGTTGTTATGCTATTGCAAGTGGAGAGAAATGTCATGCCCTAGATGGTATGTTATCGATGCCAAGCATAAATGTGAGAAATGTTGAATGAGAATATTTATATTAGTAGACATGATATATGTTTGAATAAATGAGAAGTGATATATGTGCATGAGTAAGGAGAAACCCTAAGAAAGGGGTAAACAATATGTTAAGCATTCAGTTCAGTATCATCAGTGATTTCAATTCAATAATCTGAGTAGTCATTAATATACAGAGTTAAAAGAGATCAGTCTAAGAGAAAGATATAATCAAAGTTACAGTAATAATAGTAGCCCTGAACACCGTAGATTCCCTATGAGATGTCTGCGCCATAGGGATTAAACGACCTAACCCTGGTAGTATCCAGCATACGGGGGTCGAATCATACTAACAGGTGGTACGGGGGACGAAGCCCTAGTAGAAGTCTCCTTAAAAATATAGTATGTAGTGTCCAACATCAACCAAAAATCCTGGTGGCACTAGAGTACATAAAAGATGATAGGTGGCTTGACTCTCCGCCTGTGTGCTCAGGTTAGAGGAGGAGTCCAGTTTTACGACCCATAGGTGTGCCGAGGCCAGAGAGCCATTTTCCTATTGCAGACCAGTGAAGTAGTCAGGCTTAGCATCCCGGGTGTGTCAGCTAAGTCTTATACGGTGAGATCGTATTGTTGGATAAATTGGATATTATGATAAATCCCTTTTGTTTCGATGATGACAAACATTTCATTCTTATTATTCTTATTAAAACTTTTCAAAGATTGTGAATCCCTTGTCCAAGTTATTAATAAAAGACACTCTATTTGTCTTTGATGAAGAATGCCAGAAGGCCTTCCACACCCTAAAATATGCCTTGACTACTACCTCCATTCTACAAGCTCCAGATTGGGATCTCCCCTCTGAAATAATGTGTGATGCCAATGACTGTGTAGTAGGGTCTATCTTATGATAAAAGAAAGACAAGAAACATCATGTCATTTACTACGCCAGCAAAACTCTTGATGAGGCTCAAATCTAATTACAACACCACTGAGAAAGAGATGTTGGCCATCATCTATTCCTTCAACAAATTCAGATCCTATTTATTAGGTGGGAAGGTGACAATCTACACTGATCATGGGGCAATCAAGTATCTCATGTATAAAAAGATACCAATCCATGTCTCCTCTAGTGGGCTCTTCTTTTACAAGAATTTGATCATGAAATTGTTCACAAGAAGGGGAAATAAAATGTCGTCGTTGATCACCTCTCTAGAATAAAGGTGGAAGAAAGCAAGCCCTTCCCTATCAACAAATCCTTTCAAGATGAATCATTACTTATTATTCATTCTATTGATCAAGTAACCCCATGGTATGCTGATTTCTGTAAGTTCCTGGCATGCCAACAACTACCTCCAGGAATGACCTATAATCAAAAGAAGAAATTCTTCACTGACATCAAGAACTATTTCTGGGATGACCCCCTACTCTTCTGAAAGTGCGTTGATAATGTATATCGTCATTGTGTGGATCACAAAGAAGCTCACTCCATCATAGAAAAATGTCATGTTGCCCCATATGGAGGACATCTTGGTACTGAGAAAATAGATTTAAAAATCTTGAACTGTGGTTTTTATTGGCTAACTATATTTAAAGATGTGTATGCCTTCACTAAACAATGCATGTGTGTCAGCGCACTAGAATATAAGCAAGCGCAACGAGATGCCACTTGCAGAATGTATCGAAGAAGAGATTTTTGATGTTTGGGGGATAGAATTCATGGGACCCTTTCCACCTTCTTTTGGGAACAAATACATTTTGGTAGTCATTGACTACGTTTGAAAGTGAGAGGAGGCTTTACCATCGTCAACATATGACTCTAAGATGGTCATGCACCTATTCTCAAAAATTACCTTTCCTAGATATGGAGTTCCACATAATGTAATCAGTGACGAAGGGTCACACTTAATTGAATGACAATTTGAGGCTCTCCTAAAGTGATATGGGGTGAGGCATAAGATATCCACCCCATATCACCCTCAGACTGCAGGTCAGGTCGAGGTCTCCAACAGATAGATCAAGCACATTCTCAATAAAACTGTGAGAAAATCAAGAAAAGATTGGTCTTTTAAACTCAATGATGCTCTTTGGGCATATCAGACTGCTTACAAGATACCCATAGGAACAACTCCCTATCGACTAATCTATGGGAAATCTTGTCACCTCCTGTTGGAGCTAGAACACAAGGCCTACTGGGCAATCAAGGCCCTAAACATGGATGTTGGACTAGATAAAGAAAAGCATTTCTTATAGTTGCAGGAGCTAGAAGAATTTCACCTGCACACATATGAAAATACAAGAATCTTCAAGGAGTGCACCAAGATCTGACATGATTCTCATTTAAGGAGGAAGGATATTTTAGAAGGAGATAAAGTTATACTGTTCAATTCTTCTCTACGTCTCTTCCCAAGAAAGCTTCATTCTCATTGATCTGGCCCATTCACAGTAACCCCATATATCCCTCTGGAATGATAGACATTCAAAGTGAGAAATCAAGAACGTTCTTATTCAATGGTCACTGATTAAAGCAGTTATACAAAATGAAGCCATCACTAGAAAGGTAGATTTGGAGTTACCAGATTCCCCTAAAGCAGAATGAGTTAGATTTCTAAGAAGTCAAGCTACATGACTATAAACAAAGCACTAGTTGGGAGGCAACCCAAGCATTTATCTTTTCTATCATTTAGATTAGTTTTTTATGCTTTTGTTTCATCTCGTAAAACTTTTTTGTAAGGATTGTCTATCTACATAAACGAGGACAGCTATTTTTCTTTTAAAAGGATGATTGGAAGACAGTCATTTCACTTTGACATGTCAACCTAAAAATCTGATCTGCTTTATCGCATATTACAAATTTGGTGCTTTGTTAGTCACAGTTCATTAAGAACTTTGTCGATCCACATACGTTGATAGGCCTATCGACCAACTAAAATTGATTTTCTATCGAGGTTACGGAACGACTGTCATCTTTTGCAGTCAAGGGGATCGACATGACTCCTATCAATAGGTTGGTTGACAAGGCCCTTGTCGACTTCATGATCGACAGTCCAAACAATACATTTGACACGTCCACATTTAAGACATTTCGACCCTCTTAGTCGACACCCCTATCGATCGACAATAATTTTTCGAATTCGGATCCGCACTCGTTCACCCAACCTCAGTTTTACTAGACCTTAACCTCAGCTATAAGTACCAAGCCTAGTGTCAAGAAATTTTTACCACTTTCTAATCATAGCAAATCTCTACCTCTCTATCTTCTATCCTCTCATCTCCAAGCATATCCGCTTGACAAGCCTCCTATCGATGCCCAATTGACACTCCTACTCCATGTGTTCCTGTCAACTTCGTTCCCATTTTGACCAACAAGTAGGCTTACGTGCCTATCGAGACGCATGTCGATCGGTATCATAACTTACCTAGTGGTGTCAACACCCATATCAGCACATGATAACCTTATCGACCGTTCCCTATCGACCCTATTAGTCAACATTGTTGTCAATTAATAGTGATTTGTTTTCCTAATATTCTATCAATCATGGTATCGACTGTGTACTCCCTTTTCAATAATGACTTTTATGCACACTATCGACGCATGTCCTCAACAAGGTTAATAAACACCTAATCATACCCTTTTCCTTTTTCTTTGCAACAATGGCTCACCAAGGAACCACCATCCCATCAAAGAAGGGGAGAAGCGACCTCTTCCTGAGCAGCCCATAAGTGAAGCAGACAAAAAAGGGCCGATACTACTCAACAAGCACCAGTGGCTCCACAAGGTTCACAGTTATAGATTCCTTACCAAGGAACCTTTAATCCTCAGAACAAATACCATATAGAGGCATTCAAGACAATGAATATAGTAGTTTTCTCCTAGCTTCCAGGCATCGCTATTGCTAACAACATTGTTGCTGCTCATATTTCCAGCCTCAGCTGCTATCTAATCCAACCTCTACTGTTGCTACTGCTCCCGACGCTACTTCCAGAGCTACTGGTGGAGATCTTAAGTTCTACTACGAGAGCTACTCCCCGAGCTACTACCAAAGCTACTACCAGAGATCCTCTGCTTCTCCTATTAAGGTCAATTTTGAAAATTCTAGGGTCAAATTATTATCATCTCCTACGTGTTATTCATGCATTTAATTATGAAAACATTATGACATGATTATGTGATTATGACTACATTTAGGTAAAACAATGCCATGCTTACATGTGATAATGACACATTTATGTTAATTTTTTATTCATTTTAGAAATACACCCACACACTTCATTTCTTCCATCACCCTTGACAAAATAGGCATCCGGGCACGAGTTGAGGGTATGTTGGCCAAATCAAATTCAGCCCACCTCTGTTTCACTACTCCACGAGCCTATGTAGAGAAAACTACAGAGTTCACATCATCTATAAAGAAGGTCACATCTCACAAGGAAGAGCACTCTAAACATATACGAGTCAGAATCAACAATGTTGACTATGTTCTCACTGACCAAAGTCTGAACAAAATTTCTATGGTTCAGAGGAAGAAGCTAATATATCCTCTACTGGGCTCCTAAAGAAAGAAGATTCCAACATTAATGCTTCTAAATATTGGGAGAAATTGACCAGCCAAATGAAGTATCAATCTGGGCACTCCAAAGTATTTATTGTGCATTCTAGTTTCTGGAGAGTTATGCAGTCTCCAACTTGGAACTCTAATGGTCTACAATGGTTATCAACATTTGACTCTTGTTTATCTGGGGATGCCTTCAACTACTACTGTATCACCTTGATCTTCTTTGCGGTCTGTTGCACCAGCTCATGACCCAAAAGCTAATACTAACCTATCTCATACCAACAAAGGGGTGACCAAAAATGCCTTCCATACAAACCTTTGTAGGGTAGGAAAACTCAATTAAACTCAGATAGATGTCCCAACTTCCAAGAACTACAATACACAAGATCTCAAAAGATCTTCCAAAGTCTGAATGGTCCTCTTTGATTGACCATCTATCTATGGGTGAAAAGTGGTACTAAACCTCAATTATGTCCCCAAAGTTGTATGCAGAAGTTCCCAAAACTGACTTGTAAACTGTGGGCCTCTGTCAAATAATATGGTAACTGAAATACCAAACTATCTCATCAACATATATTTGTGCCAACTTCTCTATTGTATTCATCATCTTGACTGGAAGGAAGTGAGATGACTTGGTCAACCTATTAACTATCACCCTATGGAATCATGATCTTAGGATATCCTAGGAAGAACAACCACAAAGTCCATGGTGATATGATCCCATTTCCATTACACTTTGGTAACGAATGTAACATTCCTACAGGCTTCTGATGTTCAGCCATGACCTACTGACAGACTGGACACTTAGTAATGAACTCTACCACATCACGCTTCAGACCTGGTCACCAATACAAATCCTTCAAGTTATGGTACATCTTAGTACTGTTAGGGTGAAATGCATACATCAAGGAATGCTCCTCCTCAAGTACCATCTTCCTTGATCCATTAGATCTGGAACCACTATCCTATTATGAAAGAAAATTGTCCCATCATGTGACTCATGGAAGCCATGATGCTTCTTACTGCCAAACTCTAACTTGGTGTTCTGTATCACAATATCACTCTTTTGAGTGTCTATGATCTATCGTATCAAGGTAAGATTCACCTCCAATTGTGTGAGAAAACCTACCAACAAGAAATCCTCCAATTGGACATTTATCTTTTAAAGAGACACCAACATGTCCCTCTTGTGGCACACCATAGAGTGCAATTATTCCTTGTCTGTGAATAATGACAAGGATGCTTTTCTACTCAACGCATCAGCCACCATATTCACCTTCCTTGGGTGGTAGTCTATGGTGCAATCATAGTCTTTGATCATCTCCATCCATCTCCTCTGCCTCATGTTCAACTTCTACTTTGAGAAGATATACTAAAGATTCTTATGGTTAGTGAAGATCTAGCACTTCTCCCCATACAAGTAGTATCTCCAAATCTTTAGGGCATGAACCAATACTCTCCAAGTCATGTGTTAAGTAGTTTTCCTTGTGTTTATTAAGTTGTCATGAAGCAAAAGAAATCACGTTCTTGTCCTACATCAGCACACATACCAAGATGTTCTTTGAAGCATCACAAAGGACAATGTAACCTTTCCCTTTCTCTGGTAGCACTAACACTGGAGCACTGGTTAGCTTCTCCTTCAACAACTAGAAAGAACGATGACACTTGTCATTCCAGACAAAAGGAACACCTTTTCTGGTCAAATTGGTTAGGGTTAAAGCTACAACACTAAAATTCTGTATGAATCTCTTATAGTAGCCTACCGAACTTACAAAACTTTAAACTTCCATCAGTGTGGTAGGTTGCTCCCATTCCATCATATACTACACCTTCTTGGGGTTTACAGAAACACCCTTAGGAGATATGACATTCCCTAGAAAAGACACCTCAATCAACCAAAACTCACAGTTATTGAACTTGGCATGCAACTTGTTCTGTCTCAACAATCTCAATGTCTGGCATGGGTGTTATTCATGTTGCTGAATATCCTTGGAGTATATCAAGATACCATCTATAATCATGACCATAAATTGATCCATATATGGTTTGAACACCTTGTTCATAATATCCATGAAATATGTCAGTGCATTAGTTAGCCTAAACGACATAACTACAAACTCATAGTGACCATACCTAGTCCTAGAAGAAGACATGGGTATGTCATTCACCTTGATCCTAAGATGGTGGTAACCTGGCCTCAAATCTATCTTGGAGAACACTATATCACATCTCAACTGATCAAACATATCATCAATCCTTGGTAATAGATACTTGTTCTTTATCGTGACCTTGTTGAACTGTCAATAGTCTATGCAAAGCCTCATAGATCCATCCTTCTTCTTCACAAACAACATGGGAGCACCCCAAGGGGAAGTGCTCAGTCTGATGAAGCTCTTTTCTAACATCTCCTTCAACTATTTCTTCAACTCGACATCTCTTCCGGTGCCATCTTGTAAGGTGACTGGGTTACGAGATGCATTCCAGGAACAAGATTGATCTCAAAATCAATCAGTCTAGGAGGGGGAACACCAGGAAACTCCTTAGGAAATACATCCTCAAACTCACACACTACATGTACCTCCTGGATACTAGAACTCCTCGTCTTGGTATCCACAACATGTGCTAAGAAATCCTCACACCCTTGTCTAATCAACTTATCTACTATCACCGCTGACACCAAACACGTAGGAAGGATCTTCCTATCTCCTTAGAAGATCCAAGAAACTTCTCCATCATATAATTTCACCAAAAACTTTAAACTTCTCCAAGGTATCTATCAATAGGATCACATCGAATCCATACATGTCAAGTGGCATAAGATCCACTTGAATGATGTGTCTCGAGAAAGAAAGAACACAAGAGGGACATACCCCCCACAACTCAGTGGAACCAACTAAAGGGGTTTCTAACCGAAGACTATCATATCTACTACAAAAGGTAGATAAAACCACTTATCACCTCTCTGACGATAAAAGAGTACATCACACGCATGTCAACCAAAATATATACAAAAGAAGAAGTAGATAAGTTAGAATGAAAAAGTTCCATCTGAACTATCATGACCCATGGATTGACCACTCCCTCTAGCTAACTCATAGCATAGAATCTAGCCATCACATATTGTGGTCCTCGTCCTCTACTAGCTGGTCCAGATGGTGTTGTGTCACTTCTTCATTCCTCATAAGGCACAACCACTTCTCATGCTCGACTTGTCCACACTTGTAGCAAGTCCTCAAGGTGTACTGTGACCTATATGACCCTGTCACTAATACTGATGTTGCATTGTGTGCTTCTTTTAGAGGAAAGTTATGACCTCTACCCTTACTAAGGGACCACTGTGATGGCACTACTGATCTTGGTTTAGGGAAAGTCAATCTCTATTGTGATTGTGGTGACAAGAACCTTGGCTTCTTGAGTTCACCAAACAAATGCCCCTAAAATTGAGCTAGCATCTTTTTAGTGTTGGCTTCACGCTTCTTGTTAGCAAACCTCTCAATCCTCCTCATTGACTCCACAAAGGTAGAGAACATCTCTTTATTCTCCAAATCCGATGTTGTTGTCGACAACTCTGAGCTCAAACCCTTCTCAAACCTACAGATCCTCTCTTTCACCGTCACTTCCATATGGGGACAAAACCTAAAAAGCTCCATAAACTTCACCTCATACTCATTGACAGACAACAAACCTTGGTGTAACTTCTCAAACTACACCGTGTTCTCATCCAAATACATCTCTGGGACATAATGGATCATGAACTCTCAATAAAACTCTTCCCAACCTATCACAATTCTCAGTCTCTTTTCCTCCTCCATGGCTCACCAGTGGCTAATGTTGGTATGTATGCCCATAGAGCCACCCTGATCAATTGCATGGAGTCGGATATTAATTAATTAGTTAATACGATTAATTGGTTAATTAATTAATTAATTCTAAAATATTCTAATTAATCCATGAGCATCTTAATTAATGTTGTCTTTTTGTTACCTATGGGTTTAGGAAACCCTATTTCCTTTTGTCTCCTATTTAAAGGGGCTTGATAGATGATATCTTTACAAGATATTGAGAGAGGCTTTTCAGTTTATGCTCATGTATGTAAACCCTATCTGTCACTGCCCTCAAGAGAGAAAGGAGAGCACTATGATGACAGTACATCATCACACAAAGACTACTCCTTCTTGCAGGCTTAGGAAGCACAACGTGGAGTTCCAGTCTACATGGACGAAGTAGAGATGCAGACGATGAGATGCCTATGTTCAGAGGACGTCAATGACCATCTATACATGCTATGAGTGGCATACATCACCACATGAAAGGAGCACCATCAGATCTTCCCATGACGCATTTGTAGGAGGGGAGAGAAGTATCGTCTGTGTAAGCCAGGAGCGTTGCACACCATCATGCAGTGGGCTGTCACCGAACTTACTCAATGACAAGGTATATATCGTGAACACTCTTTCTGAATACACTGTTGTTGATGAGATCCTATTACAGGTTGCGTGGAAACATATTTTATTTTGTTTCTTTGGCTGCGCCTGTTTTCTTCCACAAAAACCAATTGTGGTATCAAATCTAGGTTGATCTACAAGGTATTTTGATTTGTTTCCATATGATTATACTATTTTCTGTGATTGCATATGATGCAAACTTAAAACTATTAATGTGCATATCTAAACCTCATTCCACAAATGTCAGATGCTTCTATTTTTGACATTTCAGATGAGGTCCACTATGGAAAATACTCATTATCCAAAGTGCACAGAAGTAAAATTTCATAGACCTTTCAGGGGATCTTCTCCTGAGACCCCACGAAGGGCAGCCTCCCCTCGACCCCCACAATGGGATCCCTGCACAAGGGTGCTTCCCATGTGTACCCCACAGAGTCTGTGTGGGAGTCAAAAATTTATTTAATGGGGAATGTCCCACATTAAAAGGACTGCAATTTTAATATGTTTATACGTATATGTAGATATACATATGATATCATACACATCACCTTTAAAATCTATTTTATGTGGAGAATGTGTGCACAGTTATGGCTTAGAATCCCCTTTTGTGAATTTTGTGAATGAATGTGGTGGTGAATGTTGTGGATATGTTTGTTGTTAAATGCTATGGATGTATAATGATTGTACATGTATCCTTTATATAAAGTATTTGGCTTCCATGCCGAGCCTCATCTCTTATTTCAAAGTGTAATTAATTCTTTCTCTTTATATTTGTACTCATATGATGTAATAGAGATAGGATTAGTTTTAGTCTTTGTAAACTTGATGTAAGGAGGCCACTTGAAGACCCAACTCCAAGGATCATCCATGGAGAAGCAACCTGAAGATACCATTCCAAGAAGTGACCTGAAGATCCAACTTGAAGGAGCATCCATGGAGAAGCAACTTGAAGTTCCAACCTCACGAAGCATCCATGAAGATGCTCATTGTAGTGTTGATCCTTATAGTTTGATTCATAGGTAATGTTGAATGAGATAGATAAGACCTTAGATGGACTGTAATCCTTTGTGGCTCTAAAGGATTACAATAGTATGGCCATAACAGATGTTTTTGTGTTTGTGATTGCATGTCTATCATTTGTGATTGTCGATATAGTAGTATATGATATGTACTATTAGTATGTGGTGTTTGGATATGTATATGTATTAATAAAACCCCTCAATTAATAATATTAAGTTTTATTTGCCTTCCATAAAGCAACACACATGAAAAGCTTGATCGACTATGTGTGAGCATGCCTTCGCGTGGTACACAGTCTATCTCATGGAAGTGTGATGGTGGGTGTGTGGGTCTACCTCTGTAGGGGCACACTCATCATGTTGGCTTATGGGTTGGACTTAACTAGGGAACCTTGATAGGATAAAATACCTAGAGGCACATAGATGCATCATGGCAAGGAGTTGTGCATGATCATCTATCCAAGAGTTGCATATGATGCAATTGGCAAAAGTTGCCTACCTTAGTATTTGATCTTTGACGCCAGCGTTGGATGGGCATTGATCCAATTATTTTGGATCTTGTCTCTCTAGAAGGTTGTATGCTGCAATCTTCCAAGTTGATAGCGAGGGCTATCAATTTGAATAAAATAGTGGGAGCATAATTAATTAAAGGCCTAATTAATCTCATTTATCAAATATCTAAATGGAAACTTTTTCTTTTGTAGAAATAAAATGGAAAACAACACTCAAACATTCTCATTGCAATTGTTCCTTGAGAAGGACAAACTTACCGGAATCAACTTTCAAAATTGGTTTAGTATGCTGAGAATTATTCTCACGTAGGAGCGTAAGCTCTATGATGTCTCTAAGGCTTTGTTTAGAAGCAAGATGAAAGAGGGAGACTCAGTTGGCACCCATGTGCTCACTTTGATTGGGTACGTGGAAAGCATATCCAAGCTAGGATTTCCCCTAGGTCAAGCGTTGTCCACTGACGTGATTCTACAATCATTGCCTAAATCATATAGTCATTTTTTCATGAACTACAACATGAATAATCTTGACAAGTTGTTGTCAATTTTGTTGGGCATGTTGAGGACAGCTGAAGCATAGATGAAGAAAGATAAGCCCAAGTTTGTGATGATGATCAACAGGACAAAGGGAAAATCAAAAGGGAAAGGAAAGTATAAGAAAGGCTCTAAAGATGGGCATAAGATAAAGTCATCCGTGCTCAAATCTAAAGGTGGGATCTCTAAAAAGGGCAGTTATCACCATTGTCACTGGGCTGGACATTGGAAAATAAACTGCCCTCTCTACCTAGAGGAACTAAGGAAGAAGAAGAAGGGGAAAGAGATCTCCACTTCAAGTATATATGTTATTGAGATAAACTTAAATACTTCTTCATCATGGGTACTAGATACCAGATGTGGATCTCACATATGTTCAAATATGTATGATCTGATAAGAAGTAAGCCTTTATGAAAGGGCCAAGTCAAGTTGCGGGTCGCTAATGGAGCAAGAGTTGCTACCACCACAGTTGGAGTTATTAGTTTATCTTTTCCTATGGGCCTTGTAATAGAATTGGAGAATTGCTATTATGTACCTAGAATTAATAGAAATATTATTTCTATATCTTGTATGGACAAGAGTGGATTTGAATTTCATATTAAGAATGGAATGATTTCTATTTCTAAAGATGAGATCTTTTATGGAAATGCCCCTATGTCTTATGGTATCTACTTGTTAGAACTTGAGACTCGCATATACAGTGTAAATATTAAAAGGCTCAAACTTGACAACTCAAACAAAGCATACTTATGGCATTGTCGTCTTGGGCACATAAATGAGAAGCACATATCTAGACACCATAAGGATGGTTATCTAGTCATTTTTTATTTTGAATCATTAGAGACATGTGAGGCTTTTTTATTAGGCAAGATGACCAAGACTCCTTTCACTAGACACAGTGAGAGAGCCATTGATCTTCTAGAGATCATACATATTGATGTATGTTGACCTTTTAGATCAAATGCTAGAGAAGGCTATCAATACTTCATTACCTTCACTGATGACCTCAGTAGGTATGGCTATGAATATCTTATGAAACACAAGTCAGAAACTCTTGAAATGTTCAAGACTTTCGTGAATGAAGTAGAGAAGCAACTTTTTTTTGTTGGAAAAAATAGGGTAAATATATTCCAAACCCAAATAATTGGGATAAAGTTTACAAATTGCAACCAATGTGCAATTTTTTTAAAATTAAAGCCAGGAGATATTCTATTCATCCCACTCTCCTCTTTGTGGGCAAACCATAAAAAAAGGTTACAAATAAAACTTATAAAGTCGCGGATAAAACCCCCATCAGGCCCCTCAAAGACTCTATACAAAAACCAGAAAAAGAACTCAGAGTTGTGCAAGACTCCAAGACACCAAAAGATGAACCAAGAGCCACATCATCCAGCAGGTGTTCTCCTGAAGAAAATGTACGTAACACTACGTCTATCCATGATGATGAGACCTCGCACATACATGGGTAGCAGTATATGTTCAGTACAAATGTAAGTGTCATTGAGAGTGGATCCCCATGATCCTAACGCTCTTGAAACTGCATTAGCTCGCTTAGGTATGAGATAACCTATAATGGCATTATCATTGAGAACCGCTCAGATCTCCCTCGTGAACGGAATGGCTCTCCATGGCTCCTTAGAGTTTCCCCACATGATGTCAAGCACATAAGGATCGTCAATCTCAATGATGGTGATGGGGAGGTTCTTGTCATTGGTAATTTTGAGGGCAATGGCACAAGCAAGAATGTAGGCAATGGTGTAGTCATCTTCTCGAAGCCAGACCCAAAAAGTTAATCTAACATGAGAGTGGGAGTTGTGAACAACAACGGCTTCCCATCTTCTAACGACTCCCATCTGGTTAGCTATGCGGCCAATAGTCAGATTGAGCTTAAGATTGTCTACATCGGGGGGTTTCCATCTTGTGATCTGAATGTGCTTGAGATTGGTCTGTGGATCCTGAATATTATGAAGCTTGAGCTGTTTGTGAAAGGTCAGGTCCTCTATCTTGATGAAAGACTTCTTCAAGATCAGCCGGTTCAGAGAAGAAGAAATGAAATTCCATTGCAAGGGCCATACTAACACCTTGCCTTCCATCTTGGCGGCACATTAGATGCACCATATAGTCCACACTATATGGGCGCATAGATCACCTGTGATCCATCTTCTCAGCGATGTAGAAGCCTGTAAGCTGCCGCAAATGATCATGATCTGCTCGAAAGACTCAGGCGCTGTGTAGCTGGTGATGGCACAGAACTTGTCCCAGAAAAATCGAGCAAGCTGACTATCCAGAAAAAGGTGCTGCAAGGTTTCGCACGATGGTAGATCACAACATGAACATCGGGAGATGACTGGAATCTGAAATCTGCAAATGTTGTCATCGGTGGGAATAGCACGATGCACTATCTTCCACAAAATGGTGCTAGCTCTGGGATTTCCCATCTTCCAAATCTTCTCCAACCAAGGTCTGTCGCTCTCCATGTGAGGATAAAGGATCGCTTTCTTAACAGATTTAATGGAAAAGGAACCATCGTGTGTTGGACACCATATCAACTTGTCCATGTCACCAGTGATGGCAGCGTGAGATTCTGCAATGCACTGGATACCATCATGATGAAGAATGTGTGACAGCGCGTCCTAGTCCCAGCCATAGTCTTCGATCTAGAAATCCCTGACTCTGAAATCATGATGTCTGTCATTCGTTGTGATAGAAAAATCAGCGAGAAGCGAGCTACACCACTTAGAGTTCCAAAGAGAGATGTCTCCAGAACCAACTAACCATCTACAGTGCGGTAAGAACAAAGGGAATGTGCACCATACTTGTTTCCAAAATGGCAAAGCTGCGGCCCCGAGCTTTAGATAGGGGGGTAACACCCAGATCTATGATAGTATGTGCTTGCATATTTATCTCTACAGAAGAACGCCTACATGGAGTTTCCATCAATGATTTCCCAATAGGCTTTGTACACATAAGATCTTGCCGTGCATGTAATTGAGTCAATGCCGAGGCTTCCAATGGAGGTAGGGGAAGCTACGTCTTTCCATGAAACCCAAGCCTTGCGACAATTATTTGTACGGTCAGCCCAAAGAAACCACGACATCAACGCCTCGATACGATTACTTATACCAGCTGGAATACCTACTGTTGTGGCTGTGTATAGGGATATTGATGACATGACATGCTTGATCAGAAGCTTGTGCCTAGAAAAATAAAGAAACCTCGCTTTCCATCCGGCGATCTTGTGATTTATCTTCTTGACTAGGTACTCAAAAGTCGCCAATCTGGCTCTGCCATATACGATAGGAATGCCTAGGCAAGTGATGCCTCCTTCCGCATTCCGAACGTCAAGGGAGTTGGAAATGTCCTCCAACACATCTTGTGAGACCCCTGTAGTAAGGAAACAAGATTTTGATATGTTCACAGATTGTCTAGTTGCGAGCTCGTAATTGCGGATGATAAAATTAACATAAGCGATGGATGCAGGGTCAGCATTGAAGAAGATGATTATATCATCTGCGTAAAGAAAAATAGGCGGGGCTGCTCCACACCCTCTAGTGCTAAACCTACTTATGTCGCCCATATTGACTGCACGGTGCATCTTTTTGGTGAGGATCTCTTCGAAAATGATAAAAAGGAAAGGAGAAAGAGGATTTCCCTATTTGAGCCCCTTGTATATCTAAAAAAAAACCTGCTGAATGATCCCCTAAAGTGACACTTGCCCATTTCCCTACGAAAGGTTTGAGGCACAGGTTGATAAATTCTGGAAAGAACCCAAACTTGCTCAGTATATTCCGCAGCACCTCCCAAATGACACAATCGTAAGCTTTCTGCATATCATACTTGAGAATCACGTTGTGAAAATGTTCCCCTTGCTTGAGTTCATGCACAAGTTCTTTGGTGAGTCTAATGTGATGCATGATGTCCCTACCAAGGACATAGGCACCTTGCGCATCGGAGACAACCTTGGATATTAAGGATCTCAACCACCGGTTGATGACACTGGCAAGAATCCTAAGAGTCACATTCTCGATAGACATGCGTCTGAAGTCATACACTGAATTGATTGGTTGATCTACCTTGGGCAGCAAGACAATATGGGAACTCATAAAACTCCTATGGGATAATCTTTTCTTGAAGAAAGCTCTAGCAACCTCCAAGAAATCCGCTTTCACTATGTCCCAGGCTGCAAGAAAGAACTTGACGTTGAACCCATCAGGTCCGGGTGCAGAGGAAGAATTCATCTCCTTCATGGTTGAGACAATCTCTTACTCAGAGGGAATAGAATACAACATGATATTATCTTCCGAATCTAACTTCGTGGGAATATCAATTAAGAACTCAAATAAAAGGTCATCGTCGATGCCGCTTTGAGGTAAGAACAATTCTTCAAAATAATCAGCAACATCGCGCATCATCTCGAGGGGCTCTTCTATCACTGTGTTGTCTGGGAGAATAATCATTAGAGGTATGCTATCCTTTTCTTAACCTTCACCACGACGTGATAGAACATGGTGTTCCTTTCACCATCGTCTAGCCAAGACACCATGGATCTCTCTTTCCATAAGGCCTCCTCCAAATCGAGAATCTCTTGCACCTCACGCTCTACTTGGAGAAGTGAAGCTTCATTCTGTGGAAAAGGGTTCTCATCGAACTCAATCTGAGTAACATTAATGATGTCCTCAAGATCTTTCTTACGCTGCGAGATAAGCCCAAACGTGGCTCTACTCCAGGTCTTTAAAGCTCGCCTGACCTGCTTAATCTTTGTAAACAACACGTACAAAGGTTGGCCAACACATGGTAAGCTCGATGCATTTCTGATAACATCCAAGCAGCCTGGGTGATCCATCCATGTCGCCAGGAAGGAGAAAGGGGGATGGGTCCTGTTGATTAGCGTTCACCAACATGGACTAGTAGTGGGTAGTGGTCGAACACCCTATAATGGTAAGGTGGATGACCCTAGTGCTGGGTAGATCTTGACCCCATTTGCCATTTATGAGAACTCTATCGAGACGTTCCCAAATTGTGGGAGTGTGCATTTGTTTGTTCACCCACGTGAACCTGCTCCCATCGAAACCAACCTCACGAAGGTCGACGTCAGCTATGAGGTTATTGAAGTCTAACATGGCTTGAAAATTAGGTGTGGTACCTCCACGCTTCTCCTCAGTATTCCTAACAACGTTGAAGTCAACTGAAATCTGCCATCTGTGTTCACCCACTTCATTGGCCAAGGATAATAGAGCCTCCCATAAGCTTCTGCGTTCTATGATCTCACAACTAGCGTAAACCGCTGTGATGTAGAAGATCTCGCCGGAAGCCACAGTGCAACAGATGGTGATCTGTTGTCCCGTCTGCCTGAAAACAGTCGGGCTCAATGCCGAGTCACAAAATAACCACACTTTGCCATCATCAGAGCTATTATCGCAGGCCCAATCAAGCTTGACAATGTCGAGCAGTTAATTGGCTCGAATGGCGTGGAGGAAGGGTTCAAAAATCCCAACAATGACTGGTTTGTGCAAGTTGCATAACCTGGGCAAAACTCTTCTGGTTCTATTATTTGTAGCTCCTTAGATGTTCCAAAACATGTGTTTTTGTAGATTCATAACGTAAATTGAATACCATGTGACATCGGAAACGCGTGATAGCAACTACTGGCTCCGCCTTCGTGGTAGAGAACCCTCAATGTGGTCATTGTAGCCTTCATCCCAGAGCCCATCATCTCCTTTAGAAAAACATCTATCACTATGATGAATCAAAGGGCGGTGACGCGTAGATCGTGTCCTGGAGCTTCTCCTGCCTTGGTTCCGATTCGACCTGTTAGTGCTTCTTTATCGACGTCCTGACAGTTCGAAGCTTGTATTCACGAAAGAGATGAAGTCATCCAGACGGCGATGTGGTAGAAATGATTTGAGGCCCTCCTCATTAAGCACCATTCTATCAGATGGCGAGGTCGTGTTTTCTTTGTTTTCCTCATCTATTACTCTGTCATTGTCTACGAGATGCACTGTGCTACACACCTAAACCATGGTCTGAGTAACAGGTTCAGACACTCATGAATAAGGTGTCCCTCGGTCCACCATTATGAATCGTTTGGGCATCCCGATATCCATCGCCTTAGGTGGTATGTCTAGTTCTCGACCAACCTCTGTTAGGGTAAAAGCGTTATCCCGAAGTGGAGCTCTGGCAACAATGTGTAACTTGACATCCGACCTTCGATTTTCGTGGGTGAGAGATATGTATTGCGGTATATCCTTCGAGAAAGCTTCGATCAACACGAGAATGCCAGATAGATCATCATGTGTGTGCTTCCAGTAGGAAATGAAGATAAGATTGCTGAATGAACTAGCCATGCTTTCAAAGGATCCTCTATCTCTGTAAGTAATTGGCATGTCAGTAATCCAGAACCAAATTGCTTCCTTCTGAGATCCCATGTCAGCATCATTCATAGAGGATATGTGAAGGGCCTTCTCACAATATGTTATACTGCCTTTGTCAATCTCCGTCTTAGCTTCTCCTTCAGTTGCAAAGAAAGCTACTGCTTTCCTGAGCGAGAACTGATAGATGTCAACTGCATTTTCCCAGTAAGACCTGAGATGCGCTCCAAGGTCTTCCTAGGAGATCCCCCTCGGCCATGTGATCCCTATGGCACATCGGAGGGATTCAAACTTCTTGTCCCTATTGTAAACATCGGAGGTGAGCTCGACAGACAGCCTTTTAGGTATGTGCTGAGGGGCACCCCTCACCGGGTTACCAACCGGAAGGCTCGGGAAGATCATCCTGTTGCTCAGATCAGGTGGCGGTGCAGGTCTAGGTCCTATGTGGCATTTCCTGGCAATGTGCCCAGGTGTGCGACACACATAGCAGACCTTGGGTGCTGAACATTGGGAATGCCAATGTCCTCACTTCATGCATCTGAAGCAAGCATCATGTGGGATTCCATATAGGGGAGCCTTCCTTGTGCTGCGATCTTGGTTGTTCCACGTAGACCTATGGCCATGTCTCTTGTCTTTGATTGGGGGTTCCATCCTTTCCTCTCCGCGACCAGATGCGCCGGGAAGCAGATGTGCGGGGTGATCAAAAACTCGGTGGATGTCAGTGATCACCACGTCTGCTCCAACTGATTCAAAAGTGAACACGTTTCTACGAGCTGTGACGGCGCCTTGCGCCTGATGACCTCGTATATCTTTGATGGGGCCTCGATGCATGTCCGATAGAATGGGTACTCCTCACAGGCTACCTTGGGCCAATGGTAGAATAGTTATGAAGCTGTGAAATGGTTGCAGGTGGACTCCGGCAGGCGGGATGCCTAACCGGAGGTGAACGCCGTCGTAGCCGCCGATAAGCGACGACCGCACACACGATCGCTCTGGAGCCTAGGGTTTTTCTAGACTGCCCACTCGTATCCCAATAAACCACCAACCAATGTGCAATTTACATAGATATGAGATGCAAAGCATGCTAATTCATATTCTAAACTAATTAACTAGCATAGATTCCAATTTTGTAGGATTTTGGAAGGAACACTAGTTAATTTCATCTTATGGATGTGATAGAGAGTTTGGATGTGATATTCAATGCTCTTGAAAAGATCGACATAGTCAATCTCTTTGCCTCCATGCTTCCTGTTGTTTTGTTCTGACCAGATGGTGTAAACACAAGCACTGATCATCCATAGCTCAAGGATGTCTTGATTTTTCTTTGTTCCAACCTCTCTAAGACATTGAATGAGTGGGTATGGATATCTTATGTTCAGTTTCAATTGTGACCGACCCCATAGATATATACAATAAGAGCAGCTACCAAAGAGATGATTGACTGTTTCATCTTCCCTTTTGCAGAGACAGCAGAGACCAATACCATTAGGTTACCATCTTCTTATCTTATCCATTGTAGGTAGAATATCTAGTATCGCCCTATAGGAAACTAGGCTCCATCTTGGTTGATATCTTGATAGCCATAAATTGTTTAAAGCTTTGTCTTCATTATGGAGAAGCAACTTGGTAAGAGTATTAAATCACTCCATTCAGATCAAGGTGGCAAATACATAAGCCAAGAGTTTGAGGACCTTCTGAGAGACTGTGGTATTATATCACAATGGACTCCACCTGGTACACCACAATATAATGGTGTGTTAGAAAGAAGGAATCGTACATTATTGGACATGGTATGATCAATGATGAGTTCAGCCAAATTTCCAATATCCATATGGGGACATGCTCTTCAAACTGTAGCGTTTACACTTAACCGTGTACCTTCCAAATCGGTTCAAAAGACACCATATGAGATATGGAATGGGAATCGTCCCAATTTTTCTATGTTAAATATTTGGGGATGTGAAGCTTATGTTAGGAAACAATTTCCTAAAAAGTATGGATCCAAATCTAAAAAATGCTATTTTATTCGATACCTCAAGGAAACTCGGGGATACTACTTCTACACACCAACTAACAACAAAGTGTTTGTTGCTAGGACTTCTGTATTTCTTGAAAATGAATTTATTTCCAAGGGAATCAGTGGGAGGAATGTAGAGCTCGAAGAAGTTCAAGATTAACAAGAAAGTAGAGAATCTAAGGAGGTACATAAGGAACATGAAGACAAGAACCTTGTAGGTCTAGTAGGACACGACTTGAGCCTGAGAGATTTGGATTTATCATGACTCAATATAGTGACAAATTGGGCATAGCAGTTGAGCCAATTTCCTATCTAGAAGATACTAAGGGACCAGAATTTGAGAAATGGCTCGAAGCCATGAGATTTAAGATGGAATCCATGTACACCAACAAGGTATGGACCTAGGTGGATCCACTCGAAGGGGTAAAACCCATAGGATGCAAGTGGGTCTTCAAGAAGAAGACCGACATGGATGGAAATGTTTAAACCTATAGAGGTAGATTGGTTGTGAAAGGATTCCATCAAATTTAAGATGTTGATTATGACGATACCTTCTCACCAATTTCCATGGTTAAATCCATCAAGATCATGCTTGCCATTACAACTTATCATGACTATGAGATTCGGAAGATGGATGATAAACTGGAATTCCTTTACGGGAATTTACTCATAGATGTGTACATGACACAATCTGAGGGTTTTATCAATTTGATGGAAGCCAATAAAGTATGTAAGATACAAAGGTCAATCTATGGATTGAAGGAAGCAACTTGGAGCTGGAATCTACATTTTGACAAAGTCGTCAAAAAGTTTGGCTTTAGTTAAAATGAAGATGAACCTTGGGTTTACAAAAAGGTTAGTGGGAGAACAGTTGTATTTCTCATATTGTATGTGGATGCCATACTATTGATGGGAAATTACATCCCTACTCTTCAGATAGTATAAGATTGGTTGGGGAAGACCTTCTCTATGAAGGATTTAGGAAAAATATCCTATATACTAGGAATCAAGATCTATAGAGATAGATCTAGAAGTCTTCTAGGCGTAAGCTGGAGCACATACATTAACAAGGTGTTAAAGAGGTTTAGCATGGAGGGTTCTAAGAAACGTAACTAGCCCATTTCCTGTGGGGTTATGATCTCTAAATCCCAATGTCCTAGTTCATGTGATGAATAGGCGTGCATGAGTAAGACTCCATATGCATCAACAATTGGATCTATCATGTACACGATGTTATGTACTCGTCCTGATGTGTCTTTGAGCATGACGAGCTAGTATCAGTTCGATCTACGTGAATGTCACTAGACAGCCATAAAGAACATCCTAATGTACTTGAGAAGGACTAAGGATCAATTCTTGGTACACGGAGGCAAAGAAGAGCTTGTGGTAAAGGGTTACACCGATGCTAGCTTCCAAAATGACAAAGATGACTATAGATCAAAATCTAGATTTGTGTTTTTCCTGAACAATAGAGAAGTGAGCTGGAAGAGTTCCTAGCAAGAAACAATTGCTGATTCTACAACAAAGGCCAAATATATTGATGCATCTAATGCTGCAAAGGAATCTGTGAGGATCAAGAAGTTCATTTTTTAACTTGGAGTGGTTCCAAGTGCTAGTGATGCAATAGAGTTGTTTTGCGACAATGATGGAGCAATTACACAGGCTAAAGAACCAAGATCCCACCAGCATTCCAAACATATTCTATGGCAGTTCCATCTCATACAAGAGATCGTATAATGAGGAGATGTGAAGATTTGTAGAGTACCTACAGAAAGCAATATAGCTGACTCACTCACAAAAGCTATTTCATAGCTGAAACATGGCAGACATGTTCGATCACTTGGATTGAGATTCATGAGTGATTGGGTATAAGAGCAAGTGGGAATCTATTGGTATGTATGCCCATAGAGAGTATCATTTGATGATTGTAATGGGATAATATGTAAATGATTTTTAATACTATATTGATCATATCAATAAAGGCAAGTTTCCAATCTATATGTTTGTGTTTTATATTGTGAGATGACCACAAAACTTATAGATGTCTACAAAATAATATACTCAATGACATATGTCTTCAGGTTGATGACCTGAACAATGAGATCATATGTATGCTAAAAGTATGTATTCTTGTTTTGTCCCTATTTAGTTGTTATGGTGGAAATATCCATAGGCATAAATAACACATAAGATTAGAGTTTATGTTGGTTGATGGAAGAATCTCATTATCCATGATATGGAGATATCAAACCAAATACATAGATACTTGTTAGAAAACAGTGTATGAGATAGACCCACCTTGAGAGAGACACATGGATTCCATGATTGGTAGTTAGAGTCACATCTCATAGTGATGGTGGAGATTGTGGTTCTGAGACATGAAGTCACTACACTTATCACATGTCATTCTGTGTACCTTGACATCATCCATCGTGGTCCTAAATAAGGATTTCCATAAAGATGGTGCTTGGGTGCATTGTGACACATGGGGATGACTATGAGTGATGTAGATGGAATTTTTCCTTCCTACTGGAGTTTGATATTCTAGCCACTTTATAAGTGAGACTGAGAAATGCATGGCCATGCTGATGTGAGTCAATATGTGATATTGAGCTTACATATATCTCATACAGTCTACTCTAGTTCAAGGAACATGGATTCAATATTGAACAGGATAGAAGTTCCATGACTCGAGTTCAATCTAGATATCAATGATAAAGGAACTGTACAATCACTATAACACCACTCATGAATGATTGGTTAAGTTATTCTCCAACTTCTCCAATTACTTGGGTGGCAATGATGTCTTGATAGATACCAATCATTTTTTGCGAAATCAAAATATGGCTATGGATATCACTACCAATGTAATTTGGAGCCTACCAGGTCACACACATAGGATGTGTTGGAATAGGAGTATAATTGTGGATTTGATTGGAACTGTTCTGAATCACATTGATTACTAAAATGTTTATGTAATACATTAGAATAATACTAGAATATTTTAAAATGTTTGAGCCAATTATTTGGAGTGACTGGCTCTAGGTGCAAGTGGGAGTCTGTTGGTATGTATGCCAATAGAGCCATCTCGAGAAATTATATGGAGACAGATATTAATCAATTAATATGATTAATTGGTTAATTAATTAATTCCATAATATTCTAATTAATCCATGAGCATTTTAATTAACACAGTCTTTCTATTTACTGATGGGTTTAGAAAACTCTGCTTCCTTTCGTCTCCTATTTAAAGGGGCTTGACGGACAATATATTTACAAGATATTGAGAGAGGCTTTTCAGTTTACGCTCACGTACGTAAACCCTAGTGGTCACCATACTCAGGAGAGAAAGGAGAGCACCGTGACGCTAGCACTTCATCGCACAAAGACTAATCCTTCCTGTCAGCTTATGAAGTGCGACGTGGAGTTCCAGTCCATCTATGTGGAAGAAGTAGAGGTGCAGAAGCTGAGACGCCTATGTTTGGAGGATGTCAATGACCATCCATGCGTGCTACGAGCAGTGTACATCACCGCACAAAAGGAGAATCGCATGATCTTCCCACGACACATTCAAAGGATGGGAGAGAAGTATCGTCTGTGTAAGCCAGAAGAGTTATACACCATCGTACAGTGGGATGTCACCGGACTTGCTCCATGACAAGGTATATCCCGCAAACACTCTTTGTAAATACATTTTTGTCGATGAGATCCTATTGCGGGTTGCATGGAAACATATTTTATTTTGTTTCTTTCTCCGCACATGTTTCCTTCCACAAAACCGAACACCCAAAACTGCCCTTTAATAGGTAAACAACATGCTTCACCTTGTCCTCTTCTAGGATGTTTAGGATCTTGAACGCCTTCTCAAGCTTAGTTAGCCACATGTCACTGTATGTCGGGTCTGATGTACCCGCGTACTCGATCGCTCCCACATGCCTCAACCTTTCAAAAGTCTTACCAGAACCCTGATATTCCACATTAGGCACAAATTCCCTAGATTGCGGTATGAGTACTCTATATGTTAAGTGTGTAATCCCCTCCTTGAGTTGTCCACACATGGACTTAAAAGCTACATTTCCATGGCTTCTTGGTCAAACAAAGGAACTGTGGGCAGCTCCGGCCCTATCACAAACACCCTTACATCATGTGCCAACATCCTACCAGCACCTCCTAGCACAATGTAGCTACTCCCTACATGCTCTTCACATTCTCCAGACATATCTGCATAATTAGAAGCTATGCTTAGATATGTTGGATTGTGTGAGAATAGACACAAAATCTAAGTCCTATGTCCCTCAAGACTCAGCAAACCTAAATCTGTGATACCATCCAAACCGTGACAGACATCCACACCAAATGAGATTACTCAAAATGAAATAGATGATCAACCATGAAAGAAATTGCATAGCTAGAAAAGAGGACAAATTTAAACTAAATAAACACCACTAACATAACCAAAAACATTTACATATAAGGTCCAACTTTCTTTACAAGATCTGTAATGAACTGAAATCTATGTCCAATCTTGTTTATCCTTTTTCCTTAGCCTTTCCTTTCATTTCTATCCTTGATGTTGAATTAGTGGAAACTATAAAGGTTTGGTATACATTTGTTCCTTATTTTTTCCATTCTAAGGATTTATGCACAAATACCTTAATAAAAGTTTATAAAAGGGGTTTAATTTGCAAAATATTCACTTAAGAGGGATAAGGGTAAAATAAAATCGAACTAGAATTTTCTATGGCCTTTTTGTATAGGAAAAAGAAAAGAAAACCCTAAAACAAAGAAAATGTAACATTAAATGAGTTAAATTTTCAATTAAGTGAAAATAAGAGTAAATTTCTTAAAATCCATAAAAGGGGGCATTCAAAGGATAATTCTAAGTCCAAAATCATTTTCTTTGAGTTTCAGATTACTTGAACGATAAGTTTGACAACTTTTGGGAAATTAGTAATTATAATTGCATTAATTGAATAGGAAAATAGGAGATATCTCAAAAATATAAAATAAAATGATGAATGACTCCAAAACTAACAACTGGTGCCACATATGTGCTCTACACATTAGTCTTTGGGTGAATTTTCACTCAATTTAGATAATGTTTGATGAAAAGGTGAAGTTACGAGAGAGAAAGTGTGTAGAACCTTCAAAATATTAAATAATTATACAAACAACTTCAACATGTATAATTGATGGCAAATTCATATCCAAGACAGTTAATTTGACGTGTGGGTGAAGCTTCATCAAATTTGGAGAATCTTAGTCATTAATGCATAAGGAAAGAGAAAAAAATTGTTAATTCAATGAATAAAAAGTTCTTAAAAGGGAAATATAATTGCATATTCAAATTTCTCATACAAAAAATAGGCTAGGTATCAATTTTCAACTAATTTGGAGTTTGTTTACACCCTCAAACGAGGAGAGAAAAAAAGAGAAATTAATACACACACTTATTCTAATTTGATTAGGAGTCAATGTAATAGTTGTCACATGGTTCAATTTTATTTTCTATGATCCGTCCAATCATCACCATTGGAACCAAGATCCAAAGGCACGCGCCTTGTCTCCTAGCTTGGGCCGATTTGGCAACAAGTGCAAATTTTTGCTGATTTTATTTTTACAACTGCTCACTCGATTCTCAACCAAATCACATGAAATTTTCACCAATAGTTTCTAAATAAGATTCCACTTAGTTTGATCCCTTATTTTCATGATTTCATGGAGTATTTTGGAAAACCCCAAATATTACTCTTTAAGCAATGGCGGCCACAACCCTCCTCTCTAATCCCTCACCCTCACCTACAAATAACCATACCCCAAGCTACCATAGTTCCCTTGGAACTCTTCTCTCCACCCAATTGCTCGTAAACTCACATCTTGTCTTGTCAGTGATCAAGACTTGCTTCAGGGTTTGTAGTGATTCTTCCTCTCCCTTCTTTGCTCCCCGACTCAATTCCTCCTAGGGGTAAGTTCGCATCTATCTCCTCTACATTTCTGTGCACTTGGTTTTGTGAATAGTCTATGTATGAAGAATTGCCCAAAATTGGACCTTGCTATAGTTCTTGAATGCCAGAAATGATGTGAGCCATGGAAGGGGACAATCCCCTGGTCTTTTGACCATTTTACCCCTTCCTTTTCCCTTCTTTCCTCTCTGATTTCTCATGAGGACGTGTTCATCTTTTGGGTATTGTTTTACCCGCGTTGATGTGAGGTTGAGTCGGCATGGACCACTGACTTGGTGCCCCACAAATGGGCCAAGTCATGTTGCCCACCCCTCTCCCTCTCTTTCTTTACCTCTCTCACTCTATTTTGTTGATGTGTCAATTTCTGATTGGTCCATATTAGAAAGATCATAACTTTTAAACCGTTCATCCAAAATCAATAAAGAAATATGTTTTGGAATCAAAAAATTAAGGCCTATCAAATAAAAATACTTTCAAGGATTGGTTCTAAGTTTTGTCTAAAGGTGTTTTCTAGAAAATGATTTTAATACATAAAAATCACCAAAAATACACTTTAATCATTATAACTCCAAAATCAAAAAAATTATATGCTTTCTTAATCAGGAGAACCCAATAAGATCAATGGTGATTATTTTAGAGTCTAAATTGAGGTTTTTTTTAAAATTCCAAAAGTTAGGGATTATTTACATTAATGTGTATGATATACCCTAATACATGGTTATACTGAAAATAGGAAAAGAGGACCTTGAACTCAATTAAAGTGGTGAAAGTGATTAATATAATTCAATAAGAGAGGTATGTGAATTCCTTACACCTTAAGTTGGGAAATTTGTGATCCAAACCCTAAATTCCTTAATGAGGCATTGATTGAACTCTAATTCTCCTATATTTGCTTTTTTTATACTTGCCTCAAAATAAGTAATTCTCCTATATTTGCTTCTTTTGAACTCTAATGGGTCTTGTACCCCACTTCTATGTTTTAATTTTTATGATGCTTCTACTTGCCATATTTTCTCTTTAGCATGTTGATTTTATTAGATTATTTAACTAGTGTAGTGGTACTTTTGTACAACCACCATAGATAGGGCATGTGTTATTTTGCCTAGGGGAATGTGCTACTCTCTACAATATAAAATATTTTATATGTGACTGGAATGTATTACTCAACCTCACCTATTTGGTTGAGATCCGGCAGGTGCTTCAACCCTACGTAGTTAAGGTAGTCAATATTAATCATACATGCGAATCTTTTACTATTTTTCTTGTTATGGCAAGCATCTATTTGATTATGCCTCATACTCTTGATATCTTCATCTTATGATGAAATCTTAGCCTTTCTTTCCATGTTATTTCATTATCTTTTGTTCTTATTCAACATTTGACACATACCATGTTTCTTTCTCTTGCTGGGTGCTTTCCCAACCACCCATGGTTTGATCAAGGAGTTGAACAAGGCCAAGGAGATGAAAATCAAGAGTAGATACTGGTCTTGCTATCAAGGATGTCTAGGTTGCTATCTGTTAGATTCCAACAGTTTTATTTTTAGTTTTTCCTTTCAAGAAACTCATGTAGTAAACTGAGTTCAAAAATCAATGTAATAACTTAGTTTCCTTTCCATTGCTATTGACATTTTACATGTATCTGAATCATGCTGATTTACTTAGATTATTATACATGCATCCCACAATGTCTATTATTCTTGGAAAAAGGTGGATGTTTTGTATTTCCTTTAAATTTTAGTAAGGAGGTGATCTCACCTCTTTACAGCATGGTATCAGAGCTTGTTGGGAAACTAATAGGGAACAAATTGAAAGCAAGGGTGTCTAGAAAGGATCAGGGTTTGGGGAATGGAAAGATTTTTCTCAGTGCCACTAGCTTGGTTAACGAGGACTCCTAGATCTACATGATACCTTCCTGGCCTAAGATGATACTGACTACCTAAAATAGTATTCCCAAAGACAATAGTAGCCTTAGATATCTTTTTTATCTACTCCTGATTATCTTATATTATACCCTTATCTTTCAGGAAGGAAGATTTTTTTGGGAACATGAACAACTCCTCCTTGGGAGCCTCCTCTAGCAACACTAAAAATAAGGACACTCTAGTGACTCCCTCAAACACTGGAACAACCCCTACTACTCCAGTAGGCACGCCTCTTCTAACCCCTAAACAAGAGTTGACCATGTTGCCCCAACTGCTCTCGACTACCCTGGTGGGACAACTCTCTAATATTGCAGTTGTTGTAGTTATGCCTAAGGAGTTTACTCTAACAGACTTCACCAAGATGCAACCACCATACTTCAAGGGCAAGAGTGAGCCAAACATGGTGGATAACACTGATGACTGGTTGTTGGCCTTGGAGCATACTTTCGAGGGAATAGCATGTCCTCATCATCAGAAGGTTTGCTTTGCAACATATGTTCTGGATTGGCCAGCACCAGTTTTGTGGATGGGTATGTCTTGTACCCATGATACTTAAGTGTGATCTGGGATCAGTTCCTCAAGTTGTTTTGCAAGAAGTACATTTACCCCGCCTATCTGAAGAGTAAGGTAGCAGATATTTGTAGTCTGTGATAAGGAAGGATGAGCATCTCCAAGTACGTGCATGTTTCCTCCTTCTAGAGCTCTACACTGTGGATCTTGGAGTTGAATGAATTCAACTCTTTTCTAGAGGGTTTTAAGCTACAATGTTGGGTGTAACCGTGTTCCTCAACTACCTCTGACGTGTTAAAAAATGGTGGACAAGGCATTGGTGATAGAGTTTTACCCTAGGTTTCAGTCGTATGTGCACAACAACAACAATAGAAGGAAGAATGTAGGTGGAAACCAAGGGCGCAACAAGTGCAACCGTTGCTCCCATTCTCACCCACCGGGAAGGTGCCATGTTGGCAATGCCCAACCCCATAGAGATGATCAAACAGCACCCATCTTCCATGAGTGCGGCGAGGCTGGACACATATGACCTAACTATCCTAAGCTTCAGGTTGGACAAGCCCCAACTTAGCAACCTACTCAACATTCTCCACAGTGACAGAATCTGATTCCAAGAAACAACAACAACCAAAACCGACAAGGTCGTCAACCACCTACGAAAAGGAAGAATGGTAGGGTGTTTTCTCTTAATGATGAAGAAGATGGAGAAGATAATGAAGCCATAGAAGGTACTTTACATCTTAATATGCATTCTATTAAAACACTATTCAATTATGGTTCATCAAATACCTTCATATCAACTCACCTTGATGCAATGTTAGAGATAGAACCAAAGTATATGGATCATGTGTTAGATGTGAAAATCCCTAGTGGCAGGATCTGCTCTTCTTATCTCAAACTCCCAACCTTAGACCCCTGTATCTCTAGTAAGATGTTTCCTTTGGATTTCATCTTATTTGACATGACCACTTTTGATGTTATCCTGGGGATAGATTGGTTGAAAAAGTATAAGGTAGTTTTATCCTATAAAGAATCAAAGGTTAGTTTGTTACATCTTGATGAGCAAAGGATGTGTATCAGCTTCTGGTCATTCCTTTCGTCTTGACTAATGCCCCTACTGCTTTCATGGATTTGATGAATCGAGTGTTTTGTCCTTACCTCAATTAGTTTTTTATGGTGTTCATCGATGATGTTTTGGTTTAGCCAGAGTCTTAAGAACAACATCATGAACATGTACAAATCATGCTGAATACACTGAGAGAAAATCAACTATATGCTAAATTATCAAAGTGTGAGTCATAGATAAAGGAAGTGATGTTTTTGGGTCATGTTATTTCTACCGAACATATTGTTGTTGATCCTATAAAGGTAGAAGCCATAACCAAGTGGAAAGCTCCAAAGACTCTGTATGAGATCCGTAGTTTCCTTGGATTAGTAGGTTACTATTAGAGGTATATCAAGTGTTTCTTTGAGTTAGATCTCCCTCTAACAAAGTTGACATGAAAAGAAGTCCAGTTTGTGTGGACACCAGAATGTGAGGATAATTTTTAGAAGATGAAAGGATGTTTGACATCTGCTCATGTGCTAGTGTTACCTTTTGAAGGAAAACCTTATATCATTTTCATTGATAGTTCTAAGAAGGCATTGCCATTGTCCTTATACATGCCCAAATGGGTATCATAGTCGTAGAGCAGCTTCATACAAGGACGTAGAATCATGGATAGCATTGCCATTGTCCAGGAGGCCATACATACTATGAAGAGAAAGAAAGGTGCTCAGGTAATGGCTATCAAGGTCGATTTGACCAAGGCGTATGATCAGATGGACTGGGGGTTCGTGGAAGATACACTACATAGAACCAACCTACCCCCAAATATTATCCGCTACATCATGTCGTCGATCACCAAGGGGGAAAACAGAATCACGTGGAATGGATAGACAACACCTATGTTCAAAGAAATAAGAGGCCTCCATCAGGGAGACCCGATATCACCCTACATGTTTGTACTATGTCTTGAGAGACTGAACCAACTGATCCAGCAACATGTGAATGAAGGAAGATGGAAGCCTTTGAAATTAGGGAGAGAGGGGCCCAAGCTCTCCCATATCTGTTTCGTGGATGACCTCATTCTCTTCTCCCATGCAAGCATCCCACAAATCAAAACCATAATGGAATGTTTCCATATTTTTGGTGAAGCATCCGACCAATCAGTCTCAGTGGAGAAGACGAGAATCTTTTTTTCTAAGAGCGTAAGCAGCCGTCTGAGTAGAAGGATCAGTCGTTTGTGTAACTTCCAACACACCAAGGACCTGGGGAGGTACCTAGGCGTACCGATCATCCATAAATGGGTCAACAAAGCGACTTATAGTGATATCCTCCAAAAGGTGGAAGGCAGGGCTGTGTCCTGGTCTGCAAGGAGCCTTTCGCTCGTAGGAAAGATTTGCCTAGCTAGAACAACCCTAGACTCCATACCTACCTATGTGATGCAAATGACTGTTATCCCGGCCCAACTCTGTGACAGAATAGATGCTAGCATTCAGAGATTCATTTGGGGAGGCAACAACAAAAGCCATCTACTTGCCTTGGTAGCTTGGGACAAGGTGATATGCCACAAAAATGACGGCGGCCTCGGTCTGAGAACAATGAGGGAATGTAACATGGCCTTGATCTATAAACACGCATGGGAGATACAAAGTGGAAGAGAGTCAGCCTGGAACAACAACATGAGAAGGCAATTCATTAAACACGATCCAGGAAAACAACCTAATTTATCTCGCCTGGGAAGTGCGATACTCATTGGAAAATATTTCATTCACAACAATTCGTACCTAGTGCCGATGGACGGTAATAACACATACGTATGGACAGATATATGGGTCAGGAACGGTTGCATTTTACAGGAATACACGCTTAGACCTATCCCTGCGGATCTGATGGATCATAAAGTATCCAGTATGATTAACTTGAATGGTGACTGGGACATAGATTTCCTCAAGAGCTGGTTACCCGACAACTTGGTCTAGGAGGTGAGACGTATCAAGGAACCCAAGGAGGAATATGGAAATGATATTTGAGTCTGGATGCATACTCCTAATGGGGACTTCACAATGAATTCTGCCTATAGAGTACTGAGGGAAGGTAGGGGAACAAAAATCCCAGGGAATTGGAAGCGGATGTGGGGTCTAAACCTATCACCGTGCATCAAGTCTTTCTCATGGCTTCTGATGCATGGTGCACTCCTTACTAATGGTAGAAGAGCACAACACAAGATCACCAATAACACTACTTGTGCTAGATGTTTGGAACAGGATGAATCAACCATTCATGCCTTGAGAGATTGTAAGTTTGTAAAAGACATCTGGTACAACATCCTAGAAAAGGATGATCACCTGGACGTTTTCAACACCAATGATCCCAAGACCTGGATCGACAACCAATTGCAACTTGAACTAGGAAGAACTTGTGTCTTCTTCATCACATGTTGGCACATATGGCGAGTAAGGAACAGACACATCTTCGACAACGATGGGGGTCACACTCGATAGGTAGTTAGACGCATACTGATTGATATCAAACAACATAAGGAGGCTTGGACGAAGACACAACAACCCCCAAACGGCAGTACACAACTGAGAAGAAATAACTCCTGGGTAAGACCTGAGATCGGCAAGATCAAGATCAATACAGACTCCGCAATCAAGCACGGGAGGGGCTGCGGTGCCCTGGTAGCCAGAGATGACCAGGGCCTATGGATGGGAGGAGCCGCCATCATGATGCATACAACCAATGTGCTCGAATCTGAACTTGAAACCATGGGGCTCGCGTTGGAGATTGCGGAGAAAAACAACCTACAATTGGTGATCTTTGAGACTGACTCCCAGGCGGCTGTGAGGATGCTTGCGGAAGATGCTAATGTGAACCCTAGGTATGCCAAGACCATCCGGCCAATTCAACTTTGCATGAATATTGATTGGAAGGTGGTCTACAATAGTCGTGAAGGTAATGGTGTTGCTGACAAGCTAGCTAAATCAGCCCTAAAAGACAATCTGACGTATGCTATGTACACTCAAACCCCCATGGAGTTGATCAATTTATTAAGATTAGATCTTTGTAATGGTAGTAGTACTACCATGTTTACATTTACCAGTTTAATTAGTGATTGTAATTTGTAGTTAATGTTGGCTCGTATGGGGAGGGCGGGATGAATAAGATTGCCTCCCGACTTATTTAAAAAAGAAGAAGGCATTGGGTGTGTCTTGATGCAAGAAGATAGGTTGATCGCCTATGCTTCACGCCAGTTGAAGCCTAATGAAGAGAACTGGCCTACACATGATTTAGAGCTAGCGGTTATTGTACATGATTTAAAAATCTGGAGAAACTATCTATATGGAGTGAAGTTTGAAGTCTTCTTTGATCAAAAAAGCTTGATGCATGTATCTTTTAACACAGAAGAATTTGAACTCGAGGCAGTGAAGATGGATGGAATACCTTAAGGACTACAATTTTTCCATCACTTATCATCCCAGTAAAGCAAATGTAGTTGTTGATGCTTTGAGTTAGAAGAAGGATGCAGTCTGTGCTGCTATGAATGTGGAGTATGTTTCCTATTGGCAACCAGAGCCTATTATTGATGATGATGCCATGAAGTTGTGTGTTCACATGGCTAGTTTGTCCATTACACCATCTTGGATCTCAAAAGTTGTTGTTGCACAGCTAGAAAGTTTTGAGCTTTATGAGACGAAGGCCTTAGATGAGAAGCCACAAACTGACTTTTGAGTGGGAGTGGATGGTGTTGTTCATTTCCCAAAACGGTTGTGGATACCTGAAGCGGGTGACCTGTGACAAAAGGTTTTGAGAGAAGCCCATGGGTCTAAGTACAACATACACCATGGTACTACCAATATATACAAGGACCTACAACAAATCTTTTGGTGGAAGAACATGAAGAAGGATATCGTTATGTTTGTTGTAAGATGTTTGACTTGCTAACAAGTCAAGATAGAGCATCAATGACCTGGTGGTCTTATGCACCCGCTTGAGATTCTGGAATGGAAATGGGAGAAGATTACTATGGACTTTTTCACCAGTTTCCCTAAGACCAAGAAAGGTTATTATGCAGTGTGGGTAGTGATTGATTGACTTACAAACTCTGCCCATTTTTTTCCCTTTCAAGTTCAATTGATGAGATGGCTCAGTTGTATGTGGATTGGATCGTTCCTCTGCATGGAGTTCCTAAAGTGATAGTATTAGATCATGAACTGAAGTTTACCTCTCATTTGTGGAGTCAAATTCAGGAAGAGATGCGACCTGACTTACATTTCAGTATGGCTTATTATCCACAAATAGATGGTCAATCTGAAAGAATGGTGTAAATTCTATATGTTTTGCTTTGTGCCTATGTTGTGGATTGGGGAGGTGTATGAGATAAGTATCTTCCATTAGCTGAGTTCTCTTATAACAATAGCTACCAAGCTAGTTTTGGTATCTCACCTTATGAAGCTTTATATGGAAGACCTGGTTGTTCTCCGTTACTCTAGGATGATGTGGGATAACATACTTTGGTGAAGATTGATGATATGTAGATGATGATAGAGAAGGTTTAGTTGATTAAGAAGTGTATGAATAATGCACAAGATCAACAGAAGATGATGCAGACAAGAAGAGGTCTGATGTGAGTTTCCTTTAATTTCTATCCTTGATGTTGAATTAGTGGAAACTATCAAGGTTTAGTATACATTTGTTCCCTATTTTTTCCATTATATGGATTTATGCACAAATACCTCAATAAAAGTTTATAAAAGGGGTTTAATTTTCAAAATATCCACTTAAGAGGGATAAGGATAAAATAAAATTGATCTAGAAGTTTCTATGGCCTTTTTGTATAAGAAAAAGAAAAGAAAATCCTAAAACTAAGAAAATGTGACATTAAATGAGTTAATTTTTAATTAAGTGAAAATAAGAGTAATTTACCTAAAATCCATAAAAGGGAAATTCAAAGGATAATTCTAAGTCCAAATTCATTTACTTTGAGTTCAAGATTACTTGAGTGATAAGTTTCACAACTTTTGGGAAATTAGTAATTATATTTGCATTAATTGAATAGGAAAATAGGTAACATCTCAAAAATATAAAATAAAATCATTAATGACTCCAAAAGTAACAATTGATGCCAAATACATGATGTACACATTAAAATATGCCTTTGGGTGAATTTTCACTCAATATGGAGAATGTTTGATGAAAAGGTGAAGTTAGGAGAGAGAAAGTGTGTAGAACCTTCAAAATATTAAATAAATGTACAAACAACTTCAACATGTAAAATTCATGATAACTTCATATCTAGGACACTTAACGTGACTTGCGGGTGAAGTTTCATGAAATTTGGATAATCTTAGAGTCATTAATGCATGAGGAAAGAGAAAATAAAATTTATTAATTTAATGAATCAAAAGTTCTAAAAAGAGAAATCTAATTGCATATTCAAATTCCTCATAAAAAATAGGCTAGGTGTCAATTTTCAACTAATTTGGAGTTTGTTTGCACCTCCAAATGAGGAGAGGGTAAAAAAGAAATTAATACACACACACTTTATTCCAATTTGATTAGGAGTCAATTTAATAGTTGTCACGCGGTTAAATTATATTTTCTTTGATCCTCACAATCATGACGTTGGATCTGCGGTCCAACAACTTGTGCCTTATCTCCTAGCTCAGACTGATTTGGCAACAGGCACCAATTTTTGCTGATTTTGTTTTTGTGATTGCTCACTCTATTCTCAACCAAATCACATGAAGTATTCACCTATAGTTTCTAAATAAGATTCCACTCAGTTTGATCCCTTATTTTTATGATTTCATTGATTATTTTGGAAAACCCCAAATCTTGCTCTCCAGGCAATGGCGGCCACAACCCTCCTCGCTACATCCCTCACCCTCACCTATAGATAACCATAACCCAAGCTTCCCTAGCTCCCTTGCAACTCTTCTCTCCACCCAATTGCTCGTGAATTTGCATCTTGGCTTTCCGATGATCAAGACTTGCTCCAGGGATTGTGGCACTTCTTCCTCTCTCTTCTTTGCTCCTCGACTCAATTCCTCCTAGGGCTAAGTTTGCATCTATCTCCTCTACGTTTATATGCACTTCATTTTGCAAATAGTCAACGTATGAAGAATCACCCAAAATTGGACCTCGCTACTGTGCTCGAACATCAACAATGGTGTGAGCCGTGGAAGGGGACAATCCCCCTAGTCTTTTGACCATTTACCCCCACCCGTTCTCTTCTTTCCTCTCTGATTTCTCGCAAGGATGTGTACATCTTTTGAATATTATTTTACCCACGTTGATGCGAGGTTAAGTCGGCATGGACCGCTGACTTGGTTCCTCACAATTAGACCAAGTCACATGGCCTACCCTTCTCCCTCTCTTTCTTTGCCTCTCTCGCTCTATTTTGTTGATGTGCCAATTTCTAATTGGTCCATATTAGATAAATCATAACTTTTAAACCGTTCATCCAAAATTAATAAAAAAATATGTTTTGGAATAATAAAATTAAGGCATGTCTAATAAAAATAAATTCAAGGATTGATGTTGAGTTTTGTTGAAAGGTGTTTTCTAGAAAATGATTTTAATACATAAAAATCACCAAATATAAACTTTAATCATCATAATCCAAAATCGACAAAATTATATGTCTTTTGAATCAGGAAAACCTAATAAGATCATTGGTGATGATTTTAGAGTATAAATCAAGGTTTTGTTCAAAAATTCCAAAAGTTGGGTTTTCTTTGCATTATTACATATGATAAACCCTAATACATGTTTACATTGAAAATAGGAAAAGAGGACCTTGAACTCAATGAAAGTGGTGAAAGTGAGTTATAGAATTCAATAAGAGAGGTATCTATCTGCATTCCTTACACCTTAAGTTGGGAAATTTGTGATCCAAACCCTAAATTCCTTAATGAGGCATTGATTGAACCCTAATTCTCCTATATTTACTTCTTTTTTTGTACTTTCCTCAAAATTAGTAATGATAATCTATTTCTTGGGTCTTGTACCCCGCGACCATCTTTCAAATTTTATGATGCTTCTACTTTCCATATTTTCTCTTTAGCATTTTGATTTTATTAGACTATTTAACTAGTGTAGTGGTACTTTTGTACAATTACCCATAGATAGGGCATGTGTTGTTTCGCTCCAGGGAATGTGTTACTCTCCCCAATATAAAATATTTTATAGGTGACTAGAATGTGTTACTCTCCCTCACCTATTTGTTTGAGGATCGGTAGGTGCCTCAACCCTACTTAGTTAAGGTAGTCAATATTTATCATACATGCGAATCTTTTAATATTTTTCTTGTTATGGAAAGCATCTATTTGATTATGCCTCATACTCTTAATATCTTCATCTTACGATGACATCTTAGCCTTTTTTTCATGTTATTTCTTTATCTTTTGTTCTTGTTCAATATTTGACACATAACTTGGTTCTTTCTCATGCTTTGTTCTTTCCCAACCACCTAGGGTTTGATTAAGTTGTTGAACAAGGCCAAACAAATCAAAATCAGGAGTAGATACCAATCATCCTGTCAAGGATGTCTAGGTTGCTATCTTCCAGATCCCAATAGTTTTCTTTTCAGTTTTTCCTTTCAAGAAACTCATGTAGTGAACTGAGTTCAAAAGCAATGTAATAACTTAGTTTCCTTTCCACTTCTATTGACAATTTACATGTATCTGAATCATGTTTATTTACTTGGATTATTATACATGCATCCGACAATGACTATTATTCTTCAAGAAAGGTGGACATTTTGTATTTCCTTTAAATTTTAGTAAGGAGGTGATCTCACCTTTTTACAAGATCATATACTTACCAGGCATATACATATACTTACCAGGCATATACATATACTTACCAGGTATATATCTATATGCAAAAGAGGTGTTACACATATATGACATATATAAACATCAAATACTGCCTAAAACTTGAGTTGATATGCATATCATCTATAAAACATCCCCTACCCAGACCTGAGAGTATAGGGACGACTCTAGGACATGACTAAGTACTAGACAACCTTCATCTCCTTCTATTCTCCAAGCTTGTTTTCTTCACCTCCACAAACCTGCCCACATCATTGGAGACCACCTAAAATTATGTGGTGACCCACGAGATGATACCCATGTGCCAACAAAAGATATAACTCTCAACAACGGTTATTGAGTACAATAGGTTGCAATATTTTAAATAAGGTAAACAGATTAAGAAGATTAAGAAGGCTAAATAGCTAAAATAGATTAAACATGATAAGAATAGAGAATAATATAAAAATGTAAAGCTATGACTTTCTATAAATTGGATTTCTCTTACCACAAGGCATAATAACTAAACACTACTGGAAACAAGGAAAGGGTAAACAACACTTGTGAGTCTTGTTTATCCATAAACAGATATACTACATGTCTGGATTACGTATTTATTAAGCCATGGGGAGTTTGAGGTATACTACTTAGACTCAAACTGACCACTACAAAGTGCTATTCAGTTATGTATAAGATCTAGGACAGCCAACATCCTAAGATTTCCCACCCTTGGTTAGTACGAGTAAAATGCAATGACTTAACAGTCAAGCTACCTGCAGTCACATATATTCAAGATGCTAACACCAACCCATCCTTGGTATAAAGGTCACCACAATCAAAACTAGGATCTTTAAAACCCTATCATCTGAGGTACAACTGTAGTTGTCCTCAATCATATCAAAAATACAAATATCCGAGACACAGTCTCAACCATTCTCAATCTGAGGCATGACCACAACCATCCTCCATAATCTTGGGATCAGGATGTCAAGGATGTACACTCCCTGCACCCTTCATACTCAAAAGTATGTGCTCCACATTTCCCTTAGGAATACTGATTCTGCCATCCAGTAAGTTCTAACACTAGAATGGCTTTACGACATAGGGAACTACATGATTAGGGTTTCACTTGATTAGTTAATGCCAATTGAGTGAATTAAGGCTGTATAAAACAAGTGGTCATACAAATCATGTGGTGTTGTGCCACCATCAGTTGTGGCATCTAGTGTTACCATTGGTTGTGGCATCTAGTTCCACCATCAGTTATGGCATCCTTTGCCACCATCAGTCGTGTACCATCGACCAAAGAGTCAGAAAATACATCGAGTTTGGAACGAGAAGAGCCATTGGTTGATGACCTAGAGGGACAATCTAGTGTGGAACCCAGTGAATCCATCTATTGCTGTCAAAATGTTGAAAAATAGATCAAAAACCCAAGTGAACCCATCATTTGGTTGAAGGAGGGAAACCATCAAATGAAACCACAACAAGTGAGCATCAAAACCACTGTTTGAGAGGAATGAAACCATCATTCATGGAGGGGAAACATAACCATCAGTTGTGTGCTCAAGAGTAAACCAAAAACAACAACTAAGTCAAGTCCATTGGTTGACACAAGAAGGTCAAGCAAAATAGCATCAAGAACCAAACCATCACGTAGCAAAACAAGAAGGAAAAATAACTCAAAAACCCTAAATAATGACCATTGTTTGAGAGCAAAAGCCAACATTTTCCACATGCAAGTAAGGTACAGAGATTCCTTTACTAGAGAAGGTTCATGCACAAGGTTTCATGTCCATCCAAGAAGATAAACTACTCAACAATCATCACTTAAGATTAAACCCTTGGCAAAGATAGAAACTTTCCTCTTAGAACTTCATTTCATAGCAAGATCATGTGCAAGCAAGGTATGAGTAAGAACCAAACTAGGAGAAAGTTATATAACATTCCTCTAGGATGAAGATCAAGCTCCATACATAATAGGTAGCTTGAGGAAGAGAGAAGTAAACCCTAGCTTGAGCACTCCACTTGGCCAAGCTAGCTCCTTCTCCAAAGAGGAAACAAACCCTAGGTCAAGGAAGCAAGAAAGAGGTGTTATTCAAGCTCTAGCACAAGATCCATAATGAAATACTACGGTTACGACCAATAAGAATAAAGAAGAAGGTAGGAAAGCAAGGAAAACGAAGAAAAAGAGGGATATCTTACTTTCTTAGGTCAAGAACAAGCTAAGGGAGCTCCACAAGCTCAAGGAGAGGGTAGATTTGAACCCTAGGTGCACATGCAAGGTAGATTGATCAAAGTTCTTCTGCATTGGCTCCTTCTTCTCCACCTAGAAAAAGGGACTATCTCCAAGAAACAAGGAAGACAAATAGGGTACCAAAGGGTTCGTTTTCATGTAAGGGGGGAGGTTTATAGAGTTGGGGGTGAGAGAGAAGAGAGGGTTAAGGTGTTGTACCATGCTTGCCATGTATCCATGGCCTAAAGCATCTCTTCCATGAAAAGAAGCAGGTCCATAAGTTGTGGGATCTAGGGAAGATATCACATATTGACTCCCAGGCCAACCATCGACTTAAAACATGAGGGAACCATCAGATCTTAATCCTTTGGTCACAAGGGTGAAAACCCTAGCTCCACCATCATTTTGCACATCCACTTGTTGAACCACTGACTCAAGGAGCTCCATGAGGTGACACCATCAACCCTCACACCTCAAGGGACCACCCTTAGTTCCCAAATCATGAGGATTTCCATCAGATCCCAACTCATAAAGAAAACCATCGAGTCCCACCAATCAAGGTAGCTCATCCATGAGAGGGAAACCGTAACTCAACCCTAGATAGATGTCACCATCAAACCAAGGTGCATCAAGGAGCCCCAAGGCACAAATAACTCAAGAATGATAAGAAAACACGTGAGGAATAAAAAGAATGTGACAAATTGCAAGAAAAACCTTAGATATGGATAAATTGCATAAAATCCCAAAACAAGCATATAAATGCAAAACTTGCTCAAACAATGTCCAAACTAGACCAAACTTGACACTTAATCTTCTCACATGATATCAAAGGAATATTGGGGTTTGATTAAGGTTTTAAGCATCCAATTATAATACTGAAGCAATCTCAACCAAAAATCAAGGATAGGGGTCTTACACCAAGTATGTAGAATTTTCTTATGATCCAAATACCTAAATAGTTACTTCTAGGCTACACTACCAAATTTACATAAATTAAATATTTTACAACATGAATGTAATAGTATGTGTACCAATATGATCAATACTAGGACAAACCATTCATTGTGTAGGGAATGACCTTATTTTATACATTATATAGTCAATCATCTATTAATCTTCTCGTGTGGTAGTGATGAATAATATGTACAAGGTTATATAATTTCATATGACTAATATTCATATAGTAACTTAATGTCAACTATATAATACCAAGATACACAAACAATTTTTTTAACCAATTATTGTAGTGTCATATTGCTTACGTTTCATTCTAATACATAATAGTTTGCTAGACTCTACATTTTGATGTAACACACAAAAAATTATGTTTAAGTTTAAGACATTTGGTTGATACATATACATGTATATACCATCTAGATATATCTCACATGATCGTCATTTTCACTATCACCAAGTTAGATCAAGCATGGTGTTGAGTGTGAAGTCTTTAGTCATTGCAACGATCAACTAGAGAAGAAACGTTGTGGTTTTGGAGACTAAGTCCTGGTTCTTTGTCTTCTATATGACAATGCAAAAATAATCATTGGGGATCAAGGTTTATGGTGGAGGATAACTCAAAAATGAGGTAAGAGGAGGTTTTTTATCCTTTGCATTAAGATCATTGAAGTTCCATATCATCTCCGTCTTCTTAGGGGGTTATAGGTTCATAAAAGAGTGGCTAAGGGTCTAGAGAGATGAATAGGAGGAGAAGCAATCTGATGGCAGTGTTGGTGGAATATGGAAGGGTTTGATGCTCATATAAAGTTGAAGAGAGGCTAGAGGGTAAGTTTGACCATTGTAGAAAGTGGTTTCATCTTCTAGTTTGTAGGTTTTCATGTTAGTGAAGATATTTAGAATGAACTCGACCAATATAATGAGATAGTGTTGACATTGTTCGTTAGGTTGGAGATGGTGGTTGTGGGGGTCTGGTAGGCGATGGGTAAAGGCTAGTTGTGGTTATGCAAGGTGGTCAACTTCATTGCATATGCAAGTCTACATTCTTAAGCTTCGAGTCTCTTGAGAATTTATAGATTGTAGGGGTAGTGATTACTAATAGGTCAAGTTCTTGAGGTGTGCTTCTTGAAAAGGAAACCTATGTATAGAAGGGAAAGATGCTAACAGAAGGTCTTTACATACTCCGGGACGTTTGGAAAAATCAAATGGTTGTTCAACCATTTTTTTTTGAATTGTTTTGTAAAGATGTTGGTGGCTAAATGTGTTTTTAGGGTTAAGGTTTCATTAGTTTAACTGTTGGCGATTGAAACTTCAAGGCATATTTAGAGGGGTGGTTAGTTCAAAGGTAGGGAAAGAAGACGTTAGAGGAGAGGTTTAGCCCTTAAGAAACCATTAGCCCTGACCGTGTTGCATAGGGTGGTGGAGACAGGAGATACAATCAAATTTAAGTGGATCCTAATTAGCCCAATATAATCTACAATAAACCATGAACCTCATTAATTCAAGTTTTATATCTACTAAAGAAAATATCATATTCACATGAAATTTTTAGTACTATTTGATAGCATATTAAGATAATTTAAAAACATGTTCGTTCCCTACTTTATGGTTCTAACTTGGTCTAGTAAATTGTCCATCATAACTCACTTAATAATTAATTTTCATATATTCTAAACAACATTTTCCATGATTTCGAATACATTGGTTTTCAAATATAAAATATTTGATCCATGAAAGGTCCATTCGATACATAACACTAAAACATTTTCAGTTGATAAAAATGATACTACAATGGTTCAAAAATGTAATTTGAGGGACTAGATTGAAAATAATTTTCAAATGGCTCATTTAGTTATAAGATATCTTTGTTGATGAATAAGTAGTGTCAAGAATCAAGATAATTGGACAATGTGAAACAATCAAACTTAAGATGATTGGTAAATAGAATAGACTGAGTTGAATCTAAAATTGAGGTTGAATATTTAGTATGTTACAAATATGCATCAATGACACACATCCTCTTCCCAATATTTCCAAAAATGACAGGAAATCTTGTGCTCAATCTCAAATTTAGTTTGGTGGGGATCCAAATTATATCCCTACTCATCTCACACTAAAGATGAACATGATTGTAAATGTATAAGAGGGCCTTCACTTACTCATTCCAGAGTCCTCTTTACAATCCATTTACATCAGTTTAATGAATGAATATCTAACATGCTAATTACATCATTACATATGTTTAAGACTACCATATTCCACTTATCTAGAACATCTACCTTGCATTGGTCTAGTGGCTCTAGAGGGTCATTACCTGATATCATACAAAGTAAGGCATCCTTATACTCCTCCTTAAACTGGAGCCTGAGTGACATTGAAACTTGTACTCCTACTCAAAGTGGACATGAGTGTCATTGAAACTTACTTCTAGTTTGGCACATAGGAACTAAACTAATGCCTGATAAGAAACTTTGGAAAGATGTCAACCAGTTGATTCGAAGAGAAATGAAGGGAATATCAATATGACCAAGTGTTGATGTTTTCATATATGAAATGAAATTCCTATTATAAATGTTTTAATAAGATTCACAGTTAATTGTAGGGCATTCATGTTATTAGAAAAAAATGAGTGCTAGGTCTAGGTCATGAAATAACAAGTTCTTATAGAAGAGCTGACGTCCAAGTGAGTTCTACAACTACCTCATTAAGAGAATGATACTCAACCTCTATGCAAATTTGTGATATGACTTTCTTATTCTTAGAAGACCACAAAATCAAATTTGAGCAAAGGAAATACAAAATTAGTTGCTGATCTCCTAGTGAGATGGCATCCAGCCTAATCAGGATCAAAATAATCCATCACTTATTGATTATTGTCAACAATTTTTTATCCCCAAATGAATAGTATCCTTAACATACCAAAGTATACCTTTTACAATTGCTAGATGAAGAATAGTTGGAGTGGAAAAAACTATGTTAACAACATGTGTAATATCAGAGCGAGTCATTGTTAGGTAACAAAAAATGTCAACAACTTATATGCATTAGTTGGATTTATAAGAGAGTCAACAATGTCATGTTCAATTTCAAATTGAAAAACAACATGAAGAGGTGTATCAATAGGCTTGTAGTCGAGCATGTAAGTTATTTGAATGAGATTTTCTGCATACTTTGCATGATTTATAAAGAATCTTGTATCAGATCAAATTATCTTGATATCGAAGAAGTAGTTATCAAAACCATGTATGTAATGGAATTTTTTTCTTCCAAAGTAAGAACAAAGGCAACAATGTCAAATGAGTTCTAGCCTGTGAGGAGATATCATCAGAATACAAGAACAAAATCGTGATATCCATGTGAGATAGAAGAAAAATATGCATGAATCATATGATTGGTCACAAATTCTTGTCCAAAAAGAAATTCACTCATTTTTATACCAGGCTCGACGAACGTATTTAAATCCATATAAGGCTTTAAGAGCTTATAAATATGATATAGTTTGTCCTTATCATGAAACCCGGGTGGTTGTAGCATGGACACATCCTCCACTAAGATACCACTTAAATATGCATTATAGATATCTACTTTCTTGATAGGCTAATATGTAGTGATAACAAGAGAAAGAACTATTCTTATTGTAGATGATTTCACAACAGGAGTGAATGTTTTAATGTAACCAATGCATTGTCTCTGGAGGTACTCCTAGGTACTAGTAAATCCTTGAGCCTATCTAAAGAACCATCCCATTTTAATTTAGACTTTAAGATCCATTTATAGGCAACTATCTTGGTCTGGGATTCTCGTGGTACTAATGTCCATGTCTTATTTTCTTGAAGAGCCTGAATCGTAACATGCATGGATGGGTTCCATCGTGAATGTTGCATAGCCCCCTTTACAGTTCTAGGAGTAGAAGGTAGTGTTTTAGTCATTAAGAAATATTTGGGGTTGAGTTTCCTTATTCGTTCCTCACCACAAGTCATCATAGAATTCTAATCAACAACTGACTATTGATTATTGTCATTCATGAAATCAACAAATGAAGGGATTCTTGAGGATGACCTATGAATGTCAAGATGAATAATAGGAGAATTGAAGGATTGTTGTTTGAAGAAATCATTCTTGATGAAAAACATCTAGAAAAATAGAAGAATTGACCTCAGGATTGAGGCAAGATAACCCATGGTATGCATGAGGATGATGCCAATTATGGGAACTAGGGAAAATGGAAGCTTTATCAATAAATAAGTGACTTTTTTCACTGTCACTATTAGAGTCTGAGGTTGTAGATGATCTAAACATAATTGCTGAAGTAGAAATTGTATCAAGCCATTTTTCATAAATAACTCTCCTTTCGAGGTAGTGGAGAGATCATTCTAATTTAGTTCAAATAGAATGATACACTCATTGATCATGACATGTTTGGAAAAGTAGACTCAATCAGTATCCACATGAAGATTTGTGTAGCCTCTTTGATTCCCACTATATCCAAGAAACACACATGGTAAGGAAAAAGGATCAAATTTGTGTTGAGCATTATATCACAAATAGGGAAAACACAATGATCCAAACACTCTAAACAATCACATATGGGAGACTTATCAAATATTATTTGAAATGGATTATTCATGCTTGTGACTTTGGAAGGTAGTTTGTTGATAAAGAAATTAGTAGTAAGAAAAGTACTGGGCCTTCAAATAAATGTTAATCAAGTAATTACCTTAAAAAACCATCCACCAAATATTTATTAGGGACTGGAGAGTCAAGCAACATTGGTAATCCAAACTCAATGATGTGTTTGTGCTTCCTTTTTGCTGAGCCATTTAGTACAAGTGTAAAAGCAAAGCTCTAGTGATTTAGGATTCCTTTTCTCTTTAAATAATATTCATTTTAAAAGCCACAAACTCTCTACCATTATCTAATTGTTAAATCTGTATATTAGCAAAAAACTAATTTCTAGTCATTTTATGAAAAACAACAAATTGAGAGAAGAATTCTAATTTTTGTGTAAGTGGATAAAGCCAAGAATATCTATTATAGTCATCTAAAGCGAGTCTACTATTAAAAATATCCTTGAGTGGAGCTAATTGGACACTTTTCCCACAAATCACAATGTACTATAGAAAAAGGACTTGTACTTTTCTCATGAGATTAAACAAATGAAAATAATTTACTTTTACTCATTTCACAACTACTGCATATTGAATCTTCAGTGTAACTTTATTGGTTGTTTTATTGCTAATGTATCTTTCAGCTTCAATAAAACTTCATGATGAGGATGTCTAGGCTTTTTGTTCCAATGCTGGCTAGTAGTACTAGTGAACCTATTTAAGAACATTACTTTAGGAGCAAATGACTTCAGAAGATATAACCCACAAATGCATTGCTCGCTAAATAGATATGGGTCTTCAACTTCTAAATAAAGAAAATGACATGAAAGAAAATGAAATAACATAGTATTTGAGAAGTCAATATAGACATTGAAATAAGAATTTTTTTGTAGTGGGGACAACAAGGACTTCACATACAGGCTTGCGACAAGGATGGCTAGTAATACTAGTGAACCTATTTTAAGAGCAATACTTTATGAACAAATGGCTTTAAAATATACAATCCTTTCTTGCATTGTCCTCTAGCTAGAATGATCTAGGTCTTTAGATCCTAACTGGATAAAATGTCAGGAAAGAATATGAAACAACATGTTGTTTGAGTACATAGTGACAAGTGTGGGATTCAACAACTTTTCGACTGGTCGGAAAAAATTAGAATTCGGAAAATTAGAAAAAAAAAGTCATTGAAAATCAATATATTTTGGTCAAAGTTCAGTCAACTATTCATAAATAATTGAGAATAAATCGAGTATATAGATATACATATACATATACATACACACACATATGCATATACATATACATATACATATACATATACATATACATATACATATACATATACATATACATATACATATGTGTATACATATACTGATGTATAAACATATATATATATATATATATGTACATACATACATCTATGTATGTATATACATATATATATACATATATATATTTATGTATATATATGTATATACATATATATATATATATATATATATGTGTGTGTGTGTGTGTGTGTGTGTGTGTGTGTGTGTGTATACATATATCACACACATATATATATATATATATATATATATATATATGTTTGTATATATATACATATATATCAGATACAAATGTAACTATTAAGGTCACTATATGTACAATCTTATTGAGTGAAAAAAGTGGAAAAAGAACTAAAGAATAGTTGAATAATAACAATGGACTGTCAGGAGAGTGGGGATTGGAGGTTTAGTGTCCATAAGGATTTTTGTGGACATGGTTTGGTAAAAAAGAAAAAATGACTTAAAAGAGAAAAATCATGAATAAACATGAAAAAGTCATGAAGAATCGGGAAAAATTATATAAATCGTGAAAACCAAGAAGAATCGTGAAAAGTCACGAAAAATCGGTGACTGACATATTAATTGTGGTGAACATTCGGGATTATGTAAAATCTTGAAAAATCACCAAATTTTTGTAAAATTCTTAGACTTTTGTTACTATGTTTGAGGAGTCAACTTAGACACTTAAATAATATTTTCCTTTATAGTGGGGATAACAAGGACTTCACCTAGAGGTAATAGCTTTTTCAACAATTGATATAACTTGTCTAGTGTGAGTTGCAGGCAAGAAGTTTCAATTACCTACCATAGTATACTGAAGACCTTTATATATTATTTTATGGAGAATACCCTATGTGGTTACAATGTGGTCACTTGCACCACTACCAACATGCCATTGTACGACTTCTTCATTAGTGATTTTGATTGTAGCTAAGGCCTTGGAAATTTCTCTAAGAAGTTTAGGAACTTTAGTTCTCTGATAATTGTTATTGAATCTATACAAACAACTTAGAGCATCATTTCCACATTTCTAGAAAATCTGACATTTTACAATAGGTCTTCCTCGTCCACCATTATTTAGTTGTATAGTATCTACAAAACCCCTTCCCTGATAATTGAATTTATTTTCATGGTTACCATTATTAGGACATTCATCTAAAACACAATATTGTTGTGTATGTGGTCTTGTTGTCTTCCTTGTGCTCAATTCCTTCGGTCATTTCTATGTTGATTTTGATTGCTCTTGGTTGATAGATTTCCCCTAAATATGAGGCTTGAAAATGTCATTGCATTTGATTATGTATTTCTTTATATAATACGCCTTTGAAATTCCTCTAGAAGAACAATTATCTCTTCATAAATATGTATTGGAGGTTTCAACATTGAAATTCAAAAATATCATATTCAAGATTGTTAGTCTTTTGAGAAGAGAAAGAACCTTATATACATCACTAACTGGCTTCCCTAATGCACGCAATTGGTCTCATAGTTTCTTAAAGGTTTTCAATTAGACTGATAAAAATAAAAACCTTTGTGAATTGTGTGGAGCTGTAAAATCAATTCAACCTCCCTTGATATGGATATATTAGTGAAAATGAGTTTAGATTGTCTCATACCTCTTTGGAAGTGGTAAGATCTACTACTTCAGCTAGCATCTCTTCAGAAAGAGTTCCCATAATTCATGCTTCAGTTAGACGATAAGTTACCTTTCCATGATTTGAACTCATGAGTGATCTTTGTCTTTTTATCGACATCATAGATCATCATTTATGGAGCTAGCATAGTTCCATCTATAAATTCCTCTAGTAAATTACTCTCAATTAGCATAGAAATTTTGTTGAATTCATCCAAACTAATACGGAATTTGCAATGCTAACTCCAACATGATCTGGATATGTGGCTGGAATGTTCCCCAACTAGAAAATTCAGATGATGAGAATGACTTCAGTGAAGTAGTTGATTCCTTATCCATTGTAGAAAAGGCATGAGCAAGACAATTGCAAACGACATGCATGATGAGAATTATGAGAGAAGTAATGTTGATGAGAAGCTATTGCTTCTTTGGAACTTGTTGTAGATCTCAAAACTGGAACAGGAGGAAGGCTCGATGATGATACAACACATGACATTGCTTCATAGATCATCAGATCTAGAGAGATAAAGCTTGATGACAATGAGAGTATTGAATTTGATGTCCACGATGAAGGAATTACTCTTCTGAGCTTGTTGTAGAGATTGATTCAAAATAAGACAGAAGGTTATGTTGTGAGAGAGATGATGTTTCATTGCAGACCTCCTAAAGTAGATAATGCTTAACGATGATGAGAGTGTGAATGTTAGTGCTTCTATCACTCTAGATTCAACAGTAAGAACAATGAAGAAGGTAGATTAGGGGAAAGAGGAGATATTGATGAGGATGGAACAATGGAGGAAGCTTCTCAAATTTAATATATCTATCGATAACAAAAAAGATATTAATCTAGTAGATCAAATGCTCGTGTTTCAAATATCCATTTACATACATAGATTTAGTTTATGTTAATGAAATTTCATCAACATCTACTATTACATCGGTGACTAATTGTTATCTCAATGATGGATTAGTGCAAAAGAATTAATGGCGAATAAAAAGATAAAATGACAATAGACAATTGAACTAACGGAGGACAAATTTGAAGGAAAATAACCCAACCACCACACTTTAGCTTCTAACGGTGGCAACAGATGTGGGCGTCATTTAGGATTATACAAAAATTAAACTATTTTTCAGATTTTATGATAGTTGAGGGTTTTGGAAAAATACTCGTATATATTTATAAAAATTCGTTGACTCAACAAAGATAGTATATGAGACATCTTATACCTTTTCTATAGGAGAACTGATGAAAAGGCAACAACTAACACCCAAAACACACTCCTTAAAAAACTAATAAAGAGGAAACGATTCCTATATGCTTAACCGAGTTCTGATCGGATTGTGCTGGGCTTTTATAGGAGTTCTGATCGGATTGTGCTGGGCTATTATAGGAGTTCTCCTACAGAAAATAAGTCCCCGCTCGCTAGAAAATTTGCAAAGGCATCTTGTATTTTTCTATAGGAGGATCAACGAGAATTCAGCATTTACCTTCAAAACCCATTCCTCAAAACATAATGGAGGCAGAAAAGCTTGCAATACATTTTAACAGATTCCAATTGGACCCGTACCAAATAATTATAAGAAAGTTGTCCCGCTGGTTAACTCTCGTTTGACTTGATTCAACTCCCTCTCGTCTCTTTACTGGTTAATGCCTTACTTTTCTGGATGTTTCTATGATTCTGTCTTGCACCGTCCTGCTTCGCATTGATTCAATTTTATCATTACCGACTAAAATGACCGCAAATTGTGTGGCTGGGCCATTGGTTGTTCATTGCAGCACTTTATACAGACCGTTTATCTTTATCAGTCATTGTTTGGATAAGCCGAAACTCGAAGTTTCATACCCACCCCACCCTGCTGCCGGCGGCGATATGAAACATGTGGGTGGTGGCCTGCGAGTGCGACGTGCATGTTCTGGTGCGACGCATAAACGCATGAGAAGGGGGATCGATGGTTCAGAGTTTCCTGCCGTAGTGCCGTGTTTGACCCTTATCCATACTGAAATACGCCCATAACAATCTCATTGATCACTCCCTACTGTTATTTTCAGCATCACCGTAGGTTCAGGCCCAACTTGTTAGCACGCACGCTGGCGGACAGCTACTGAGCCAAGTACAGTTTCGTCATCCCCCCAATCCTTATCTAATTGCAACGCGTTTGGTGACTTGTTGGTGACTGTGATCACCCATCCACGTAGATCCTTTTCATCCTCTTGAGCTGCCCAATCCATAGTTATATTCGGATGCGGGAGGCCGGTCAAATTGCATATGCATCATATTGTAATATGTAGAGCTAGTAGTAGGCTTGACGAGGCCAGTGTGAACCCATGAGGCATTTGTAACTTTGAAACTGCATTGTGGTCCATGTTTCAACCTTCTAGAGGTTATTAGACACTTAATTTGACATTTTATACTATAAAGTCTGCTGACAATGAGAAAATATTTATAAAGAATTTTCTGAAACTATTACATATGTGGTCGAAGTTCCTCACAGAACCATGTTAACCACTGCATAATCTTATTTTTAAAAGGATCCACCGTTGTCGTACCGACGTGTTGAGGGTGTAGCAAAGTCTTGTTTTGTCGATCAAAATCTATATAGGAAAAAAAATTTAATTTAGCACACTTTTATAAAAATATTTACCAATATAGCACACTTTGTAAAATATTTCTCAAAATAGCACACTTTGTGTGGAACCCGTCACATTTTGTGGCGTTTTTATATGCGAGATTGAAAAGCGCAACAATAATTGGTGTGTCTACGTTTAAATAAAAAATTTTGAAAAAATAAATAAAAAAAATTAAAAAACGCCACATGAAGTTGCGCTTTCCATTTGCACTCATATTGAGTGCAAATGGAAAGTGCCACTTCATGTGACGTTTTTTATTTTATTTTTATTTTTTTTTTTAATTTTTTTTAAAATAGAAACGCCAATTATTGTGGTGTTTTTCAGTTCTAGTTACAAAAAAACTCCACATAAAGTGACATTTTCAGACCAAATTATGCTACTTTGAGAAATATTTTGTAAAGTGTGTTATGTTGGTAAATGTTTTTGTAAAAGTATGTTAAATTGGTTTTTTTCATATATATATATATAGGCTCGCGTACAATAAGTAGTATCCTTCAAGTCCCTATCGTGGACCACAATCTACGTCTAGGCATCTAATTTGTCTTCTAGGCATATACTTTTCTCAAGCGGCGTGGTCAAAATGTCACGATTTTGGGATGCGGATAGCCGTCAGCCAAGAGACTTAGATATTTTATACTTGATATTTTGTTGATATACTATAAATAGATAGAAAAAGGACTCATTTATTGCAGGTATATATGGAAGACAGTACCTCACCGTGACAGGTCCAGAGTTCCAAGTTTGATGTGGAATCCCTGCGACCACTCAAAAACACTTTTTTATTAATGATCATGTGTTGTCCGACAAACTATTAGGAGTATATAGCAAAATTTTGTCCTAACAACTTACAGATTTGGTGTATCCTTTGATCTGTTCGTGCGGGTACATTGAAAGCTACATCCTCTTGTAATCGCTATAGTGAGCAACGGGTTAAAATCTTCTATACCCGGAACAGTGTATCCCGTACATTCCCATCATACACTTTGTGATGAGCCCCACAAATTAAAAGATCAGATATTATGAGTACAGAGACGGGTAAATACATTAGGTACACAAGCTATTAGTCCATGGACAACAACTTTTTTTTTATTCATGATAGGCATGCCAATACTTCAACTTATATGATCAACCTGTCTCCTTCTTGATAGCGCAACAAACTCAAATATATATTAAGGCTAAAAATTGGATGCCCTTATGATACAGATCGCACGGTTTATAAGCACTGCATCCCCTTTGATCATATATGCCCTTCTGAACACGTGAACTTCAAGAGAAAGGCGAAACAACTTTGGAATCAGTCGAAGTTTGTGTCACGAAATACCGATCGAGTATGGAGTGATAGCAATTTCTTATCTCTTCCATGCCTCAGAGATTTCCTTCCACCAAAGCATTCATTTTTCGAGTACAAGCACGTGCATCGTCAGCCATTAATTGATTACAAGCCTTCATGAAGATAGAACTTGTTCGTCTATTTTAGTTATTAACTAGAATAATCCCCAGATTATTCAACATTTCAAATCGTTGTCAAAACAAATGAAGCTTAGGAGAGGTGGAGTGGAGACACCAAGTCTTCTTTCATTCATATGTCGTATCCAATTCTGTTGAGAACAAGTGTTTTTCCCACTTTGAACATATACAAACTAGAAGTATCTCCCTCGAGTGACCAATTGTTCCACTTCTCGTCTCCACAATGGAGACACCATTTAAGTTAACATCTCAAAGTAGTCATGCAAAATAAATGTCGTCTCCATTCTAGATATCACCAACATTGGATTTAGATTTTACAATAGTCTTAGTATAACAACTTATATTATAGTTTTCATCATAATCGATGTTGGCATTGACCCATGAGCCAGCATAAGGGTGTCAAAGTTCAGGTCCTAAACCGTAAATCCAACTCATTCTCACTTGAAAAGATTTGAATCCAAGTTTGGATTAAGTCTATTTATATATTCATTCTGAAAGTCGATGTCTAAATAAAAATTGCATTAATTCTTGGTTGGGATTATGTCAAATGTGAGTCTTTTCTCAGAGTAGATATTCAATAATCCATGGTCACATAAGGGTGCAAATAATGGATTTAACTACAAACTAAATCTTAAATATCAAATTCTACATAAAAATATAAATAGGTTTACATTAATATATTATTTACAGAAATATTACTTGAATATGTGTGCAAAACTATATAATTTGGGTCCAATTTTTGGTGAGACACACTACCACACAAGTGATGCATATCCACTCTTTTTTCTCTCTTTTGAAAAATTGCATAACTTCATTGATTACTATGACAAAATTGTGAATTGGACTCTCCACTTTATGCTCCCCTGTCTCATCCACCTTTCTCAACTAAAGCATACTGACCGATGAAAAAAATTGCTACCTTTGTCCTCCTAAATGACACATGATGTGCACTTTGTGCAAGACTTCCTTCGTCAACTGCAAACAAACACATGGACCATGCAGTTCTCTGGGGCCACTAAGAATAAATGCAATTGCTAATTGCTACTCTTTGTCTCCTGCCAAGTTTCTGGTGACATGATTACAATGGCGTTCAAAGGTCATCCATAGTTGGTTGCATGTTCTTGAGTCTAACATTGTACAAAAACTATGTACAATTATCGTCACATTATCGATTCCAAATTTCCTGCAAAGGCTCGGTATAGTCCAGTGACGGATTTAAAAAATCACTACACGGTTATGAGACAACAAAATGTGTAATAACAAGGAGTTGAACATGTACCGACTTATACAAGTAAAGTAAGCTTTTCCAATCAAACCAATTATTTTTTATCTAGAGATTTGAAATCAAATAATTATATAAATTTGGTTCTACAACATGTCCGGAAGAGGTAAGATATAAATTGTAAAGGGGATGTGAAGCTATACCAAGAACCATAAATAATGAACACTATGACGATCCGGCTAGCCATTCTCTATGTTTAAGTATTTGACATTATTTATATGTATACATATTTAGTTTTATTTTACACATAAATAATATTTATATTTTCTTAGGAGGGGACTAGAGCCCTAGTTGCACCCTGTAGATCCACCCATGGTACCATAAGCTTTATTATAGCAATAATTAAACTATCCTAATGCTCGTGGTGTCATTACCTTCTTGCCCTCTCTTCAATCCAAATAGCTTTTAGTTTCATTAGAATCATGGTCCTCTCTAACTCTATCGATGGATGTATTGGTACCTCATTGATCTATTTTTCATAGAACTAGTAGCACCTTTTAGGAGGTAAGAAGCCTCTTTTCTGTATGTGGATATTATTGTGCATTTATATCTCCAGAGACTAATATCTTACTAATTATGATATGTTTCTGTATCTTGTAATAATAAGGTCTTTCTAAAATCCATGAATGTAGTGTTTCAACTTCAAAAAGGAAAAAGATAGTGTCAAACAAGGAAGTTTGGTAATATCAATATAAAATGTTGTTAGAAGTATGCATTTCACAATTAATTGTGAAATACTTCAAATTAGCCGCAATTGGTGACCTAGATTGCTTTACAACAATGCTAGAAGGCGTTGTAGGCCTTCTGCAGGAATCATGGTGCCTTAACATGTCTCTCGAACCAAAAATGTTAGTGATAGGTTGATAGATTTTGGGAACATACTCGAGATAAAAAAAGTCCAAAAGAACTATGGGGAAGAGTTTACAAAGGTTGTGCAGAGGTTTAGGGTTCACAACTTGAAGGTTTGAAAGTGTGAAATGGAAATAAGTTGGAGGGAAGAAAAAAGAAATGGGAAACTAAAATTAGGGTTTCATAAAGAAGGATAGACCACCAACCCTATGGAAAGTAGGGATCATTAGGACCAGGAAGACACAAAGAGGTGAGACATGAAGAATTAGGGTATAAGGGGGAATACGAAGGGAGAGTGAAAGATTAATCAGGAATCATCAGATTACTCTATGAAATGGGAAATATGTAGTCCAAAGGTAGGAATAATGTCAGTTATTGTCAAATCAAAATTGGCTCAACAAAGAAATTCATAAAAATAAATGGGGCCTTTGGATCATTGTATCCAAGGAAAAAACCAAGAAAAAATCGTATAACAAGCCAAATTCAGGAAATTGATGATATAAAAGTTGATCTGAATAAATGGAGGGGTAATACTACTATATTTTCTTATTCATATTAGTTAGCTAGCAAAAAAAGTCTAATAGATATGAAACTTTACAATTCAAAGCATATGAATTCCAAAATTGACATTAATTTCTACTTTTGACATTATTAACTAGGAGATCTAATGGATTAGGATTAAAGGCATTATTTCCATACGATTATGCAAATGATATCTATGAATAATCTTGGGATTACATTTTTTAGGATAATCTTAACTTGATATACCTTCCATGATACTTATGTTAAGATTTTTCTATTATTTCACACGACATTCTTTCTGAAGACATTCAATTTAACTATAATTTCATTCTACACAAATCATATTTATGTCTATTGAGGTGATTTTCATCATTTTTATTTCAATAGAACACATTACTCTTATTTTAAGCATTATGGAAATTATTACTTTATTAGATATGTTACTCAGGGTAGTGTCATTTGAATATATTTTTTAATCATCCATTATATGAGACATGTATCCCTCTAACATGTCATTTACTATCATATGGTTGTTTGCAATATATTTCACATCTTATTAGTTCATTTACGAAGTTTGGTGTACTAGTTGTTTACATTATATGTGTTATGATTTAATATAAAAATGCCTATTTTTATTTTCCATTAGTATTATCCATCTAAGCACTACCTAAACAATATGTTATTGCCATCCAATTAAAGTCAAGGGTGAAAAGTGTACCATATGACTCAGTCAAGTAACATGAGGTAAGTGAGGTAATCTGAACCCTATATATGTTCCTACAAGGGCAATAATGTACCTTATTCATGGGTTATCTAAAGAACTATGCCCATGGGTAGCTAATTCATGGAATTAGGGTTTTGTTGATTAGGAATCCAATTTTCAGTATGTTAAAACTCCCCACCCCTTGAAGAAGCTTTTGTCTACAAAATCTAATCATCCATACACGACCAACCAAATACTAACATGTAAGAATTCAGTCAAGAGTAAGTGTCTTATCCATAGGTTTTAACTATAATAAAAAGTTTCTATCTCTATAAATACCTTCATAGAGATAAAACTAAAATAATAAGATCATTTTGTCCCTTCGATCTAATATCATACTTGTAATTGAGGGAGATCGGAGAGGGGTACCACTCATTACCCAACTGATTACAAGGAAACATACCTATTGACAAAGGGTTCTATTCCAATATACTCAACAAATATGATCAAAACAAGAGAAGTTTAGAGGTAGAAGGATAAATTCTAACAATTACAATTTTACAAGTTATGAAAGTTGACACCCATATGGGTAGGTACATAAATTATTTGTATAGAAGCTATTCTTAGATGCAGATGGTATTCTAGTAACCTAAAATCTATCACCTACAGGACTATAGAGGTTGTGGTCAACATGGTCAATTGATCCTAGTCCTTTTCCCTAGTGGGTTGAAGAATACCCCACAAAAGGAGTAATAGTGGAAACATCAACAGAACTAGTATTTTCATATGAAAAGAAATCAACCACTACAAAGGAAAAGGAACAATAATTAACATATCAAGACTCCCAATCAAAGGAGAGAGAATAAATCTACCAAATTGTTACACCCCGATCTCACAATTACCACTAATAATGAGATTAGGGTATAAATTGAGGATTTAACATAATACAAATATCACCCTTAACTTTTTCTTCTTTTTCAAACTCTTTGTTTTCTCGCATTGAACCACATAAACTAACTTTACAAGAGAATTAAACTTTTATTTCTCTAATGTAATCTCAACATTAATGATACACATCCATACATTCATTATGTTTCTCACACTTTCATGTACAAACAACATGACAATCATTTGCATTTTCTCTTATTAAGGAAACAAACATACAAAAGATCATTTACAACTCTCTCACATCTATACAAGGACCTAGAGTGACATGGACCAACTAAACTTAACTATACTTAGACTTAACTCTTATGGAAGATCTTCTCTGATGCAATGATATCTTCTTCAAGTCCATGTGATTTCCCTAAAAAAATTGAGTAGAGGGGTGAGCCTACTCGCTTAGTGAATGAGTACTTCAAAGAAACAGTCTAAAGCACTGGCATAATTATATATATACTTTTGAGCAACTGATATCAATTATAACAGCAGTAAGCTTTAAAGAGTCTAATAATTGATAATCTTAAATATGGCAGGATACTCTAGATATCTATAATAGTGAATCAATATATGAAATGCTTGATTGATCATAATGAGAACTAATAATTCATAAATATAAAAAAAATAAATGAATAAATGTGCACACTTGTTTGACCTCTCATTCATTTTATTATGCCCCAATCATATGCAGTGTACTCTACATATGAAGACTCATAGTGCACTATGATCACACCGTACAAGACTTAGCAGACACACCCGGTAAATGCTAAGTCTGACTACTCTCCTAGTCTGCAATAGGGAAATGGCTCTCTGGCCTAAACTAGACTCCTCCTCTAACCTGAGCACACAGGCAGAGAGTCAAGCCACCTCTTGACTTTTCTATACTCTAGTGCGACCAGGACTTCTGGTTGATGTTGGACACTACAAACTATAATTTAAGGAGACTTCCACTAGGGCTTCGTCCCCCGTGCCACCTGATAGCACGTTCTGACCCACGTATACTAGACGCTTCCAGGGTTAGGTCATTTCACCCCTAAGGCGTAGACCTCACATAGGGGTTCTACGATATTCAGGGCTCCTAAGTCTATTATTTTATTATTCCTAGAAAGCTCTTTCTACATTATACCCTTCTCTTACTTATACTTGACTCTGGTATATCCATGGTGTCACGGCTACTCATTTGAAGTTATAATACAACATGTATATCATTCAAAACTTGGCAGAGCAGTATATTCAAAACACTGTAATATACTGAGTAATCAACATACTATACATGTAGGAAGACTGAAATACTTAAATAAACATAATACATGTCCATTTGGCACATATACACTAGAATCATGCAATTAAACATCTTAATATAATGATGAGAGCTAATTACTTGGCATACGAGTAATCGTCATTTGCACCCATAAATTATTTGCACTTTCTTGGAAAATGTGCACATTGACCCAAATCCTGGGTTGTGCATCTCATACTGAGAACATGGTAATCAAAATGCTTAATTCATTGAACACCCTATCCTTAGGGTTTCATTTACCTCATTCACTTATCACATGGCTCTCATAAGGATTTCGTGCGACATAAACATTCACTGAATAAAGACTACCGTCAACAAATCATATAAAATAAATATATGTATGAAACCTTGGAACTGAGTTGAATTTGGGTTTTCATGCCATTCAATGAGATAACATGCATCAATAATAAAATTGAATAAATAAAGTCTATCATGTTAAGAAAATCCGTTCAAATGGATTTCACGATATCTATTCGCAAATATCCAACTTTCCTCACATCTAGGGTTTCACCCTCTTTACTGAGATATCAAACAAACACTATTCACCTTAAATGAAATCCAAGATAGTATCTGACATATATGTACTATGCATTCATATCAACAATCATTCATAACCAAGGGGATCCAAATAAACAAATTTCTCAATTTAATTATACAACAATTTCAGTCATAGACAAATTCCATATATTTCAGTTTACTCTTATAACCTCTGTGAATACTTAGGAAATTCTCATTAGGATGTAGTGTATACATTTCTAATATGATTTTATCATCTGAAATTCATCCAAATAGAGGAAGAATCCATTTCATATCATTTTTCAACAACTTAGATCAAACACATAATTCAGGGTTTGTAGTCGCATACTAAGAAATTAAAGATTATGGATGATTTAACCAATTTTCGTGCAATATATTGTTTAAAGGAAGTTCCCACTCACCCTAAGGTGTGAAAACACCTTAAAAACCTAGTTCATCCTTGAAAATCTTGATCTCATATCAAATCCCTAGCAATTCACCCGATTCTTCTTCCTTTCAACTCGGAAACCCTAAAAATGAGGGATTATGAAGAAAGAGTGAAAAAAAGGGAAGTTTTGATACCATTTTGGATCAAATCAGAGGAGGGACATAATTTTGACATGTGAGAGAAAATTCACCATGAAACTATATCCAAAGAAGCTAAACTTACATGATTTCATCATTTCTCGGACCGCAAAACCCTAGGTCAGCATCTCCATCAATTTCTCCTCTCAAACCCTAACTCTCTCTCTCTCTCTAGGATTTCATTTCTCTAGATTGAATTAAGAATTATAAGACCTCATTGTGTGTTAGGTTGACCATATAGAGCAATTGAACTGCTTGGGTTAATTGCACATTGACCCCTCACTAAACTTTTTCTTATTTCAGTAGAGTTTTCTGTCATAAAAAGGTTTTTGTGAATTCATGTCTTTCAGATATCAAAATTCTAAAAAAATTATGATAATTTATAATGTTGTGTATAATTAAGTTGCAAATCCTAAGTTAAAATTTTAGATCATTCCAAGCTTCCATTAAATAATTGAAAATCGAATAGTGCACTGCTATCTAGAATTCTACATAAATGTCAGTTACTGTAATTTGTCTACTGATAAGGTCTAAATGCATCCAAAAATTATGAAAATTTAAAATGTTTTTAATTATTGAGTTTTCGATCTCCAGTTAAAATTTCAGATCATTTGGTGTTACAAATAAATAATTAAAAATAAAACACTATACTGCTAAAAAACACTCTATCAACATTTTGGTCGAAGTATAGTTCGATCGAGAACCACATTCAAAGAACACTCAAATATTCTGAAATTTTTCTCCAATATGCATGATTGAGTTATCCATATCATATACAAAATTAAATTAAATACAAAACTTGTAAAAAAAATATGAAAAATCATTTACCACACTGCTATCCTAATCAAATTTCATATTCATGTACTATCAAAACCCTAATTTTTTCCGATTAGGGTTTACATTTATCAAACCCTAATTCTTCAAACTAAAATCATATTTTGGAGTTTCTTATTAGGTTTGAAACATCATAATTGATCTAATTATCATTAATCAAGTCTAAACGATGTTCAATCTAATCAAGTATGTAATCATTCAGGTAAACCCTAGTTTACCAATTAAGCTCGGATACGGTCATAACAATTCTCACCCCCTTAAAAAGTTTTGTCCACGAAACATAAATATGCAAAAAAAGTATATTTAAAGTTTATTTTAAGCTTCTGAAATCTTACATGTCATTACATTCTTGTATTTTATACTTGAATGTAGTTTTCAACGTTAAGTCCTTTACTTCTTTTCTAAGCATAACATGTTAAAATAGTTCTCAATGATAACAAACAAATTCTCTATGCCACAATCAATCATAGAGTAGATAGAGAAGCAACCATTTCAATATTTTCATACTTTTGAGGTGTCACCTCAACATTGATAATCTGATCCAACCATCTCAATTCATACAGCTCAATATGTACCATTGTTTTATATTACCTCTGAGTCACAAAAGAGAGTTTACTATGTTGTTTTGAATATTACTATTGTGCTACTCAAATAGCAAAGTAGTCTTGAGTTGGAAGACTAGATTCAACAACAATTGTACAATACTACTCACAACATCCCCATTTTATCATGGATGCCTAAGGTGAAGCATTACCATCATATTCCATACTATTCTCAAGTATGAACCCACACATAATTCAAGGTGTAACCATCAGGTTAAAGCATACTAGGGTTTCAACAACAGTAACAAAGTCCTCCATGATTGTATTAGTCATTAAAGGACTATTCATACCCAATTACCATCACTTAGTTATATTAAAGCTAGGTATAACAAGCTATACCTCATTAGGGTTACATATCAATACAATATGGTTATCATCCCTTCTATTCATATGAGTGAATAGGTAAGACTACCTTATTCAGGGTAACCCTTCATTTGTTCCATCATTATTCGACCCATATCACCATACTACAATTGTACAATACTAAGATGGATTACTGGTATGAATGACTACAACTATCAGACACCTTTAATTAACATATTGTTTGCACATGTATATTGAAATCATACGTAGAACCAATTTACATCCCTTAATATACCTTCAACAAATTATACTTCTAAAAACAAATTCACATATTACTAAAAGCCATAGTTTTCTCTTATATCTCTCCTAATTCACTACTACTTACTTTTTGCTACTTATCCTTCTCATTTTAATCATGTAGATTAAACATTCCTAAAATTGAAACATACAAGATACAAATAGGTTATTCATCATTCTTGCTATCACTGCAAGAATTTATCTCATATCGCACTTCACTCATATTGTACTTCTCCTTTTATTTCAAGCACACTTATTACATTTCAAATTTATTTCTTACCCTTTGCTCTGAATCATTTCCATATTATTTATCTACCTTTCAAGTTAGCTACCTTTTACCCTGGATTACTATCAGTGCTAGTTTACTTCTCATAGTGCAAATCTCATGATCTTGCTTTATAGAGATGCTAGTATTCAAGGTCAAATCACTATTGACATCCCTTGAACTACTATAACTTCAAACATTCTAGGGTTTGGTCCTTATCAGAAACATGACGTTATTGTGATGTGACTTTTCTCCCTTAATTTGAAATTCAAACTTTGGATCTCACAAATTTTACTAAAGTCTTCTTTATCTTATCAATTGAATTTCCTTTCTCTTACTTGGCCATTCAGATAGATTACATTCTCAATTTACCCTGCTAGGGTTTCAACATCATATTGTATGTCATTATTACATTCACTAGATGCCTCTACCATGGTGGTTATGCATCATATATGATTCCTTTTCTTATCACTTCATTCCCACATTGCTCTAATTAAGGAAGATATGAAAGAGAAGATGATTCTGAGACTTAGAATTCTTATCTTCAAACATTCATTAATACATTTCTCATATGTAGGTTTAATTAGTTATCAACAAGGATACTTGACTAAATAGCACTTTCTTGAATCTTGCAACCTCTTTCTTTCATAATCTATATTACTCCACCATATTTCAAACCTTTTCATTACTTTCCATAATCCCCTTACCATATACTGCTATTCCACATATCATATTTAACTTCCAGTTTTCTCTTATGATCATGTTGCTTCTTTTAGGTGTATGATCATATATACCATGGTGCACATATTTCTTTTTATCCTTCTGCTAATGTAAAGTTGAAATTCTAAATCCATAATCTCTCTTCTAGTTTCAACTCATGTTTAATACATTACATATCCTTCATTTTAAATCAAATGGCTCATGCATAGGTCAAACTTAGTATCTCTTTTAATCAAGTTTTTACCTCTTGAATATAGTCTACCTTTGTATGACTTATTCATTGGTTAAGCTACACTTTTGTTCTTCTTTTAGAAATTAGTTTGTTGTTCTATAGAGACTTAGAATCCAAAGGCAGTAGGATGAATGTATTAACTTCACAATAAAGGTATACATTCCATGCTCTCAATTATATCATAACCCTCATTCCTTAATCAAGCTCATTATTTCCAACACTTCTCTTTGTTTCAACTAAGTTTCTTATCCTAGTTTTATGATTTACATGCTCCTCTAGTTCTCTTCACTTTAACTTTTTTCAAGACTCTTCACTTCTATGTATTTATTGAATACTTAACTCTTTTCTTCTATTTTCCCTTTGCTTTGGAGTAGATAAAAACATTGTACTCGATTATATAATCCATTCCTCATGATTGATTCTTACTATCTTGGCCCTTACATACTTTTCTCATATCTATTCCATATTTCATATTTAGAGTTCATATAATACTAATGATTAAACTTAATCAGAACCTTATGTCGTGTTCCTTTACTCCCAATTAAGGGTTTCTCATATGAGGCCTCAAAGTTGGATCTCAGATATCAGTTCCAACTGATTCTTAGCTATTATGATCTTTCACATATGTTTCAACATCTTATTATATGTATATTCTCACTATGATGTGGGTTTAATTTATCTGGAGTCTACTCTTATTATATTTTCAATAGGAGTCATTAGATCCTAGTAACGCACCCTGCCAGCCGGACCAGGCCAAACCTGCAGTCCTGAAGCCAAGAGCTGCTCAAGATTAACTAACTCCTATTAGTCTCAAACATGTGGAAAGAATATACACTTAGGAAATCTCATTTAAAGATCATTTCTAGTCTACTTGATACAAAGAATGTAATCAATAAATGCTACAACTGCATAGTGTACAATAAATCTTAAAGACCCATATATATTTCAAAATATTAAATATTTGAATTCAAACATATAAGAGCTTTTCTATTCATCTCAAATAAAACAACAATATGAAATGAAAGTTCTATCTCATTTTATATTTATGCTCTTAATTCATGTTACTTATCTTGTTTCTAACCCAAATATTTCTAGGGTTCCTCTCTAGCCCATCCTTACACTATATACCTGGACAGGGTATACATGAAAGTACAGATAGAGTAGCTTGAAACTGGTTGATCCAAGTACTCAGATGCCGGGCCATGGTATCCAAATACTCAAATCCCCAGACCTAACATCATAACATCTCCTATCTGCCCACTTATGACTCTAACTTACTATCTTAATGGTCCCTAACAACTCAGCCTAAGCTCTGATACCAAAGTTGTTACACCCCGATCTCACAATTACCACTAATCATGAGATTAGGGTATAAATTGAGGATTTAACGTAATACAAAGATCACCCTTAGCATTTTCTTCTTTTTCAAACTCTTTGTTTTCTCACATTGAACCACATAAACTAACTTTACAAGAGAATTAAACTTTTATTTCTCTAATGTAATCTCAACATTAATGATACACATCCATACATTCATTATGTTTCTCACACTTTCATGTACATACAATATGAGAATCATTTGCATTCTCTCTTATTAAGGAAACAAACATACAAAACATCATTTACAACTCTCTCACATCTATACAAGGACTTAGAGTGACAGGGACCGACTGAACTTAACTATACTCAGACTTAACTCTTGTCACAGATCTACTCTAATGCAATGATATCTTCTTCAAGTCCATGTGATTTCCCTAAAAATTTTTGAGTAGAGGGGTCAGCCTGCTCGCTCATTGAATGAGTACTTCAAAGAAACAGTCTAAAGCACTGATATAATTACATATATACTTTTGAGCAACTGATATCAATTATAACAACAGTAAGCTTTAAAGAGTCTAATAATTGAAAATCATAAATATGGCAGGATACTCTATATATCTATAAGAGTGAATCAATATATGAAATGCTTGATTGATCATAAAGAGAACTAATAATTCAGAAACATAGAAAGAATAATTGAATAACTTTACACACTTCTTTGACCTCTCATTAACTTTATTATGCCCTAATCATATGAAGTGTACTCTACATATGAAGACTCGTAGTGTACTATGATCACACCATACAAGACTTAGCAGACACACCGGGGAAATGCTAAGTATGACTACTTTCCTGGTCTGCAATAGGGAAATGGCTCTCTGGCCTAAATTGGACTCCTCCACGAACATGAGCACACATGCAGAGAGTCAAGCCACATCTTGGCTTTTTTGTACTCTACTGCCACCAAGACTTCTGGTTGATGTTGGACACTGCAAACTATAATTTAAGGAGACTTCCACTAGGGATTTGTCCCCCGTGCCACCTGATAACATGTTCTGACACCCGTATACAGGACGCTGCCAGGGTTAGGTCGTTTCATCCCTAAGGTGCAGACCTCACATAGGGGTTCTACAGTGTTCATGAATCATAAGTTTATTATTTTATTATTCCTAGAAAGCTCTTTCTACATTGTACCCTTCTCTTACTTCTACTTGACTCTGGTATCTCTATGGTGTCGCATCTACTTATTTGAAGTTATAATACAACATGTATATCATTTAAAACTTGGCAGAGCAGTATATTCAAAACATTATAATATACTGAGTAATCAACATACTATACATGAAGGCAGACTGAAATACTTAAATAAACATAATTCATGTCCATTTGGCACTTATACACTAGAATCATACAATTAAACATCTTAATATACTGATGAGAGCTAATTACTTGGCATACGAGTAATCGTCATTTGCACCCATAAATTATTTGCACTTTATTGGAAAACATGCACATTGACTCAAATCTTGAGTTGTGCATCTCATACTGAGAACATGGTAATCAAAATGCTTAGTTCATTGAACACCCTATCCATAGGGTTTCGTTTACCTCATTCACTTATCACATGGCTCTCATAAGGATTTCATGCGACATAAATATTCACTAAATAAAGACTACTATCAACAAATCATATAAAATCAATATATGTATGAAACCTTGGAACTGAGTTGAATTTGGGTTTTCATGCCATTCACTGAGATAACATGCATCAATAATAAAATTGAATAAATAAAGTCTATCATGTCAAGAAAATCCGTTCAATTGGATTTTACGATATCTATTCACAAATATCCAACTTTCCTTGCATCTAGAGTTTCACTCTCTTTACTGAAATATCAAACAAACACTATTCACCTTAAATGAAATCCAATATAGTATCTGAAATATATGTACTATACATTCAGATAAACAATCATTCATAACCAAGGGGATCCAGATAAATAAATTTCTCTATTTAATTATACAACAATTTTAGTCATAGACAAATTCCCTATATTTCAGTTTACTCTTATAACCTCTGCGAATACTTAGGGAATTCTCATTGGGATGTATTGTATACATTTCTAATATGATTTTATCATCTGAAATTCATCCAAACAGAGGAAGAATCCATTTCATATCATTTTTCAACAACTTAGATCAAACACACAATTCAGGATTTGTAGTCGCGTACTAAGAAATTAAAGATTATGGATGTTTTAATAAATTTTCATGCAATATACTATTTAAAGGAAGTTCCCACTCACCATAAGGTGTGAAAACACCTTAAAAAAGCAGTTCAGCCCTAAAAATATCAATCTCATATCAAATCCCTAGCAATTCACTCGATTCTTCTTCCTTTCAATTCGGAAACCCTAAAAATGAGAGATTATGAAGAAAGAGTGAGAAAATGGGATGTTTTGATACCATTTTGGATCAAATCAGAGGAGGGATAGAATTTTTACATGTGAGATAAGATTCACCATGAAACTATATCCAAAGAAGCTAAACTTACATGATTTCATCATTTCTCAGACCGCAAAACCCTAAGTCAGCATCTCCATCAATTTCTCCTCTCAAACCCCAACTCTCTCGCTCTCTAGGATTTTGTTTCTCTGAATTGAATAATGAATTATGAGAGCGACTTGTGTGTTAGGTTGACCATATAGAGCAATTGAGCTTCTTGGGTTAATTGCACATTGACCCCTCACTAAACGTTTTCTTATTTTAGCAGATTTTTCTATCTTAAACATGTTTCTGTGAATTTGTGTATTTCAGAGATCAAAACTTCTCCAAAAATTATGAGAATTTATAATTTTGTTTATAATTGAGTAACAAAGCTTAAGTTAAAATTTGAGATCATTAAAATCCTCCATTAAATAATTAAAAATCTAATAGTTCACTACTATCCAGAATTCTGCAGAAATGTCAATTACTGTAATTCGTCTACTGATTAGGACTTAACGCATCCAAAAATTATAAAAATTTTACATGTTGTTTATGATTGAGTCATTTGAAGTTACAAATAAATAACTAAAAATAAAACACTACACTGCTGAAAAGCACTCTGCCAGCAGTTTGGTCAAAGTATAGTTCGAACGAGAACCACATTCAAAGAACACTCAAATATTCTGAAATTTTTCTCTAATATGAATGATTGAGTTATCCATATCATATCTAAAATCCATTAAATAAAAATTTGCAGAAAATATGAAAAATCATTTACCACACTGCTATCCTGATCAAATTCCATATTCATGTACTATCAAAACCCTAATTTTTGCCAATTAGGGTTTACATTTCTCAAACCCTAATTCTCCAAACTAAAATTATAGTTAGAGTTTCTTCTTAGGTTTGAAACATCACATTTGATATACTTATCATTAATCAAGTCTAAACGATGTCCAATCTAATCAATTATGTAATCATTCAGGTAAACCCTAGTTTACCAATTAAGGTCAGATACGGTCATAACACAAATGGAGGTCAAAAATGATATTCAAACTTTAAAATGATAAGGTCAAATCTTTCAATAAAATATGATTATGAAATATAGCTTATATTTATTATGAAAAGAAGAGAATAAGATAACCATCACGTTCATGATATTAATGGGAATGTACAGGCATAAATAGAGAGCTCCAACTTTTCTCTAAAATCTAGTGAGAAAAATATCCAGCCTCTCTCCTTCAACAACATAGTCTTCCCATCTTGACAATACATCTACTCCTATGCACCACACCAGTCCCAGATACCAACATCCATGCTCCATCTAGCCAACATACCACTGAATCACTGCATCAACACCCAAATACCATTCACAAACACCATATCTTCTTGCAAAGAAGGTAAATTTTTGTTGAATGTACAACCAACCAATCTGTTATACAAAATTGAATACACCTTGATGCCTAGGTTCTACCCTGAGGAAACAATATAGAACATGACTATCACAGGTACCATCGACTCTAATTGTATCTAGAACATCTCAAGGAATTATATTAAAAGTTGTTGCTATGTCACCACAATCTCCATAAAATCACAAAAACAAGGTTGCAACTCTACTTACCTTGCATTAAAAACATCCATTGTTGTCAACATGCATGCATGCAGGCTTCTATCCAATGTCCACATAGAAACATTAGGATGACCTACACCTACCTTGTATCAGAGACTCATATATAAAGAAAAACAAACCCATCATCCTCATATCAAAGATAAACACATGAAACCATCATTCCCATCTCCACCAGAGAAGATGGACACAAATGTTCCATTCATATATTACACACTTGATGAAGATACTATGGAGTCAGTGAAACTGCCCCAAGAATGGTAATATCACCATTCTGACATCTAGCCTGGGAAATCATAGTTCTCACGGGAAACAAAACCTTCTAAATTCCTCTTGTGGAAAACATAAATTGATCATTATCTACAACAATGTTACTAGAAGGATATGATGACCTAGTTACGACTCCAGAAAAATGGATCATCTATTTGAAACCTATAGACATCAAACAATCACATGCTAGATCACAACTAATTTACAAAAACCCCCCACTGAGCTGGTTCCTCTCTTCCAAATGCCTGGTGATTCAACTCCCTTTAGAACTGATTTAGGGGTTGTACTATCTATTAGATACATATCTCAATCTCCTCTTGGATCTAAAATCAATCAACTCCAAGTTTATTCATCTATGACTAGTGACACATATCCATATAAGGAAGACACAAAAGTATTATCATTGTAGGAAAATATGTCTACAGAGCAAGCAATGGAAACAAAAATTTTATTTAACATATTATCCATAACAGGTGGATAGCGTCAATAAATATAATATGGAAAGGATGGTTTTGAGAATATACTTGGTCCTGGAGCAAGTCCAAGAACAATCATCATCATTGTAGTTAACTGGTGCGATCTTATCAAGGCCACACACTAGCCAACTAAAGGTGACTAGATGCAACCCTAAGGGAAAACACACAGATCTCTCAAAAATTTTATATGGAGCTAGTCCAACGCATAGGCTCAACTAATCACACGTACCCACAAGTGCATGGGGTTGTTCTGTAGTATAGGCTAGTGGTAATATTAGGGTCTATCCTTAGGGATAGAGGGGGGCACTAGAGCTAGGTTAATGTTAGCTATGTTCCTAAAATGGAGTCTAGGGTTTGAGGGTTTAAAGTTGGTTTTGATTGATTAAACTACGATTGCAAGTGATTAAGAGCAAGAAGGAAACTAGATCAGTAACAACCCTAAATTACCCTAAGCAAGTTAAGACTTTAAAACTAGGCAAGACAAACAACTAGGCTTAAAGTAAGAAGTTACACTAAACTATGAAGACAATTAGCAACTATGAAGAAAGCTAGGAACTAAAGAAAGCAAGAGCCCAAGTTATAACTAATTAGCTAAATTAACAAAAACAAGATCAAAAGAGCCCTGACTACTTAAGCAAGAATTAACTATCTAGAACTAAGTGATTAACAAAGGAAATAGACTAAGCAAGCATTAACAAGCTAAGAAGGCAAGAGTGGATTTTAAGCAATATGATGGATAGGTAGGCCTTTTGGGAATGAAACTTGATATTCGTTGGGGGAAGGTTAACAGAACATGCAATTCTCATATTTCAATCTAGATTATCATACCAAACAACAAGGCAAGTGCTATTAGAATATACCCTATACTACTAGTTGGATAACTAGGGCTAGGTGTAATTCTAATAGGACTTGGCAAGTCTAGGTTTCTAGGGTATGTGGTATTAGGTAAATTGAGAGCCAAGGGTAGAAATGGAAGTAGAGATGAGGGTGTTCCACCTCATGCTACTTTCCATCTAGCCGTTATGAAACTCTAGGAAATTGCACTAATCACACTTACACTAGATACTTAGATCTCACACTTACTTGTAGAAGAAGGGAGATGTATGTAGGAATAAAGGGAGCTACCTAGGGATCCACTAATTAGACCTAGGAGCCATTCTTAAGATTTCCACATACATTCCATTTTCTCCTAGAAGCTGTGTCATCAAGCATCATAAAAAAAGCAATCCATGTTTAAAAGCACAAACCACTTGCAAAATAATGGGAAATGATATGAAAGCAAGAGGTAATCATCATAGAATGAAGTTAGGTTCAATACAAGTTATTTTCCCCCAACATGGTATCAAAGTTACATTTTAACCCCAAATAGCCCACCACTTGGGCCTTAGTTAGACATGCTCATACAAAAGAGAAAAGAAAGGGGAAGAAATGGATAGGAATCCATGGAGCTTAAAGTAGCTTCTTCTTCTTCTTCACCTCCTAGTTGTTCTAGAACGACCTCCCTCCTTTAAGGTGGGTGAAGGGCATGGAAATGAAGGGGATTATGGTAGAGAACCTAGAAAACTAAGTTTCTATAGTGGAAATGAGGTGAAAATGGTGGGTGGATGGCTTGAATGCAAGGAAGGAGGCAATGAATGCTCTAGAGTAGGTAGGGGGAGTAATGACAACTAACCTAGTGATGTGTCCACCACCCATGTAAATATAGGTGGTGGTGGAAGAACTAGGGTAAGTAGGGGTATTAGAAAAATAGTCTTGAAAAAGCTAGGGTTTAGGTGGCAGCACGACCGTGGTGGGAGAGGGTTGGAATGGCCGTGGTGGTGGAGAATGACCGTCTGGGAAATGGAAAATGTTAGAGGAATTTTGGTGAAATGAAGGTTGGTAGCACGGCCATGGTGGAGGCTATGTAGAACAGTTGTGCTGGGAAGAATGAATGTGGTGGGGGAGGTGAAATGGAGGTCGTTCTAGCTAGCATGCCCATTCTTATCTTTGGCAGCATGGTCGTGCTGGCCGTCATGGCCATTTTCAGGTCTTCATGGCACGACCGTGCTGGGTAGCACGTCTATTTTGGCCAAGTTGTTGTAGCTTGCAATTTTGATGTTGACTCTATAACTTTGGCATTGTCCAGCACAGCCGTTCCTTGGCACCACATACATGTTGGATTCTTCAGTGGCAAATTCACTTTAAAACTTCATGATTAGTGGACTTCTTTGCTTGATGATGACCCTTAGCCATTAGGAGTAGGTTTAGGGAGATTTAGGGTCTCCTTTGGACCCTTACATGGGTGGAGGAATGCTAGAACTCCTTCCTTCTCTCTTATCCATCCAAAGCATGGTCCAAGTACCTGAAAAGTATGCAAAGAACGTCCATAAGTGCATTTGATAATAATATTCATATTGGGGGATTTAAATTGCATTCTACTATGTTTAGATGTGATTAAGATACCAAAAGACACAATATGAAGCCCTAAAATAGGGCTGCATCACCACCCCAAACTTAAAACATACTTGTCCTCAAGTTTTCTCCAACTTAATCTCTTTCTTCAATTTTCTTTCAATAAACAAGAGTGATAAATGCATTGCAAAGGATGATTATTGACTAAATGGTCTTAGAAGTGACTAAGTGCATGTGTTCCACCTCTCTCCTCTCCACTTTCACAAACCAATCATAAAAAAAGCATTGAGCACACAAACTTCAAATATAGAGAATAGAATACACAATCTTTCTATATGTCCTTCATGTAATTTTGGGTAAACTATTTCATGCTGGCGTTAATCAATGATGACTAGGAATGTTGTTTCACTTTCATGCATTCAATATTATGCTTCAAACCACACCAAATGACCCATATGGTTGTAGAAAAGGTTAAAGTGAGATAGGTTTGATGTTTTCTGTCTCAATAGCTATGAAAAAAGGAAGAAAGGATTGCGGTAAGAGATTAGAGTGCTTTTACACACTCATCTTTTCTTTATTTAGACTCTCTTCAATAGGAGAATCTTTTATTTTCGTTTTGCTTTTTTTTGCTTTTTTTCTTTCTTTTCTTTTGTAGTTGGTGTAGATAGGGCATATGATGGACAGAGTGAAGTGGGGAGATGTAGATATGGCCACCCCAAGCTTTTGGAGGTGTCCATGGCTAAATATGTGCACTAAGGCATCCTTTCATGAGGAGGAGAGGTATGAAGATGGTGAAAGAAGAGGCAGGTCAAAAGGGGGTCGTTAGTGTAGTCCTCAACATAAAATCTCCTACATGAAAACTAACCCACCACTTCATCAAATGACATCACACCACATGAGTGAACAACACGATATTCACATTTATATCATGTGATTCCATAAGCTATATTCATTCATAGCTTGCTCAATTCACAATTCAACAAAAAATTCACAAACTTGAGAGAGGTGATGCACATGTAAAAAGTCAACAATTAAGATCATATAGCAATAAACTTATAAGAAAGTGGCATGCATTTGTCAAAGACCAACATTTTCATTACAAAAAGTGGAGATCAAGTTAAAACATGCTTTTAGGCAAGAACATTCAAGTTTGGGAAAAATTAGCCAAAATGGTGCCAGTTTGCAATCAATCACATCTAAACCTACTTTTGGGGAAAATTAAAACATAGTGCAGAAAATCCTAGTTAAAAACACAAAAAAATTACCAAAATCTACATGAAAATGCAATGTCTGACATGAAAGAGAAAAAAGAATAAACATTTTGAAAAATTATGCAAAAATGCATGAAATTGAACTACATGAATGAATGAATGCTAACAGGAAGAAATCTACAATAAAAAGAGCAATGTCAAATAAACAAAGATTAGGTGAGATAGTCATCAACAAAATACTCTAAGAAATGAGGGCATACAACCCTACCACCCCAAACTTTTGAATCATGTTGTCCTCATCATGAAACTAAAGCTTAGGAGTGATAGGGTAGAAGTTACTACTCTAGTGGTGTGGGATCCTACTATGGATCGACCTGTGGAGGTGGATGCTAGTAATAGTGGCCCCAGTAGTCTACCTGTGGAGGCAGGTATGTCTCCTGATATCCTGATGGGGCTCCCCAAAAATCCTCCCCCCATTGGGGGTTTCTCTGCACTTGCACATGCTGATACTGGTACATGTGGTTGATCTGGTGATGCATCTGTTGCTGATCTAACCACATGGCATGTTGTGTCTACTGAATTCCCTTCAACTATGAATGAATGGATGACACATCTCCCCCCTAGGTAAGTCCATTGGAATAGGTCTGTAGTCTTCTTTAGGGTACTGTCTTTCCCACTTGGAAAGCTTTGTTGGCAGATTTTCCATCAGCCCAATATCATCCATAAGAATAGAAGCATGGTAAGGTAGCTCTAAAGTGATGCCAGGGTACCCGGGGGTTCATGTTGTAAATGATTTTCTTGTCCCTGATAGATATGATCTGGGACCTTCCAAGATAGTTCAAGTCAACCAACTTGGTCCCTTTTACCTTTTTGATGTTTTGGATATCACAATCAAGTGCTTTTGCTATTGTGGTCACAATTCCCCCCATTAAGAAAGGTATCTTGGTCTTGGAGGGGATTGTTTTTAAGTCATCAATCTTCATCATTCCCAGATTCACATGTACACAACTTACCATCACTTTCATCACAAATAGGTCTTTTTGAGAGCACCGGTCTTGGTTGTCATACCAGCCAAAGATAGTTTTGGCTAGAACTTTCTAGATGTATCTCAAAGCAGGGTTGAAAATTTTGCTTGTTTTTGACTTTCTCGTTGCAAAGGAGATTTGGCCAGTGAATGTTTCCTTCATATTAGAATAGTTGCATTTCCCACATTTATCAAACCTACCTCCATCAAAAAATTTATCCATATCTGGTGTTGGTGTGAAGATCTTGTTAAGGTGGGAGGACTTTGACACATGTGTGGAGTCATTGAGCCTAAAGCAGATTGCATCCTCCCCTTAATATTACACCTTCTCTAAAGACCCAAAGAATTCATGAGTTATCTCCAAATATGTTTCTTCTATAGTGGTAAACAAGTGATACAACCAACATGATTCTAAGAAACTCTTGGAGTCAACATGCATCCCTAGGGCTTGCATGGTGTTGAGGTAATCATATCTTATGGGAATCGCCCTTCTAGAAGTGCACTCGGGGTGAAGGGGCCTTGTGAAAACTCACCTTGATGTGCCTCTACCATATGCAACTTCCTTGGGCTATTTTCCAACCCACTTTATCCTCTCCTCATATAGCTTGGACAAGAAGTCCACCATCTCATCTTCCATCTCCTCACTTTCATATCATCTGCCTCCACCTCCTCATATGTGTGTGACCCCAAACTTGTGTCCAAGTTCAAGGGCGCCATGTGAATGGGTGCATCTTCTTCTTCCTACTCAATCAACAACTGGCACCTAGTGGGCTGTTGAGCAGTGCGTGGTTGTGCTGATGAAGTGGAGTGTCTTGCCAGAGTTGGGCATGGAGGTAGTCATGAAGACGACGCAGCAACAACCTTCTTAGCCCTCCTCTCTCAGGCTGGTGCATGAACATCCACCGAGTCAATAATATTCTCCAAATGTTCTTCTTCTTCTTCCTCTCCCTCATTGGTATTAGTGTAGCTTGGATCTGACGTATGGTGGCCTGAGGAGAAGCGGAGTCAGGATGTACTCATCAACATTGATCTCTGGAGAGATGAACTGGAGATGCAATTCGACGATGACGTAGGGCTATGCGATGGTGACGTGATGTTGGAGGTCTGTTTGGTGCAGCTTTTACCTCTAGTGAGGATGTTCATAGTCTTCTCTACCCCTTTCTTGATTGCTTTGCTTGTGCTCTTCATCTTTGCAAGGATTTTTGTGGAAAAATGAGGAAGAACAACAAAAATCACACTTTCAAGATGTAGGGGTAAAATCTCCTTGGATATGGAGAAATAGATGGTAATGGAGGGTGGAAATTAGAGCTTGAGGTAGGGGAATGTGATTGGGGGCCAAAGGAAACTCAAATCTAGAGTTTGAGAACAAGAGGAGGTGATTTGGGGGTGATTGGAGGTCACCCTAGTTGCCTCCTTGTATATAATGGTCATTTCGGGTCGAAGAAATGAAGGTTGGGTCATGCTAGCTTTAGTGAAATCGAGCAACTTAAGTGTTGGGCCCAGGCCAACATAGTTGTTCTGGCTAGTACGACCATTCTGGTGGGATGCCAGCACGGTTGTGCTGCCCGCACCCAAAATTAGAATTTTCCCTATTGAAATCCAATTTCCCAGCACAACCGTTCCATGCCAGCAAGGTCATGCTGGGTCCTCCAAGTTCAAAAATCTTGTGAAATCATCAAATCATTCCATCATTCATAATCCAATCATTTTAATCGATCCACTTGATATTATATCAATCATTTTTCACTGAAATGTGCCTCATTTCTCAACTTTTACCTGTCTCACCTGTCATATCAAGCACAAGTGTGCATGTGTGTGTTTTTGGAATAGTGTTAAAACAAAATAAAAGTATCAAAAAGTGAAGGTTGGGTGAAAAAGTTCCTGAACCTAGGTGGGTTGCCTCCCACTAGCACTAAATTTTATGTCTTCAGTCGGGCTTACTGATTCTTGAGCTTGATCATCCTCACAGAACTTTCAAAGCATCTTTGTAGTAAATATCTCTCTCATGTGCATTCAAGCACATCTCTTAATCAAGCTGGTATTCCTCAACTAACATCACAATATCAAAACTTGGGTTGGCTCTATCGGGACCTACTTCAACCAGTACTTTCAATCTCTATTTATTCATGGTAAACTCTCTTGCTCCATCCTTCTCACTTATCATAACAACTCCGGATGAATATACATTCTTGATGAGATAAGGTCCTTCCCATCTTGGCTGAAGTTTTTTGAGAAAAAACTTCATCCTAGAGTTGTACAACCATACCCATTGACTAGGTTCAAAATCCTTCTTCTTGATCAACTTGTCGTGAATAAACTTAGTTCTTTCCTTGTAGCTTTTGGACAACTCATAGGCATCATGCCTCATCTTCTCATGCTCATGCAGTTTCAACTTTCTTTTCAATCTGGCAATGTCTCCATCCATATACATGGCTTTCAAAGCCCACAAAGTCTTATGTTGCATTTCCACCAGTAGATGGAAGCTTTTCCCATAAAGAAGCTTAAATGGTGTGGTGCCAATCAGGGCTTTATATGCAGTCCTATATGCCCACAAAGACTCATTGAGATGTAAACACCAATCCTTACGGTCTGGCCTCACCGTCTTCTCAAGAATGAGCTTTATCTCTTGATTATCTAACTCAACTTGACCAATCATTTGGGAGTTGTATGGAGTAGCCATACAATGATTCACTCCATGTCTTTTTTAGCAATCCTTCAAATGTGCGATGGATGAAATGGCTTCTGCTATCACTAATCATTGCTCTTGGCACACCAAACCGGCGAAAGATATTTGACTTCATAAAATCACATACGACTTTATGATCATTGGTTCTAGTAGCAATAGCTTTCCATTTTGATACACAATCGATGGCCACCAAGATGTATACATATCCAAAGGAGGGAGGAAACGAACCCATGAAATAAATTCCCCACACATCAAACACCTCAACCTCAAGAATGGGTGATAGAGGAATCATGTCACTTTTTGAGATAGTGCCCACCTTTTGACACTTCAAACAACATTTGCAAAACTCATGAGCATCTTTGAACAAAGTTGGCCAATAAAAACCACTTTGAAGAATCTTGGCGGTTGTGCATTTCCCGCCGAAATGACCTCCACATGCACCAGAGTGGCACATGGCTAGCATCTCTTACTATTTTCTTTCCCAAAAACATCTTGTAATGAGTTGGTCGAGGTAATATTTGAAAATATGCAGTTCATCCCAAGCATGGTTCATCACCATATAAAATAGTCGCTTGCTCTCCTCCCTTGTCCAAGTAGTCGGTATCCTTCCACTAGCTAAGAAGTTAGCTATGTGCTTATACCACAGTCTCTAGGTGGATGAAAGTGAAAAGAGTTGCTCATGTGGCATTGTTTCTTTGATGCAGTTCCTATCATCATATGGTGCTTCAATGCGAGAGAGATGGTCAGCTGCAAAATTTTCTACTCCCTTTTTATCAATAATCTCTAGATCAAACTCTTGGAGCTATAGAATCCATCTGATTAATCTTAGCTTAGGATCTTTCTTCATCATAAGGTACTTTAAAGCTGTGTGATCTTTATAATTCACTACCTTGTTTTGTAAGAGATAAGAGTGATGCAGCCCTATTTTTGGTCTTCATCTTGTGTCTTATTGCACTTTAATCACACTTATACCTATTACATTACATGTTATTTTCCTCAATATGCATATTTCTATCAAATGCACTTATGGAGGATTTTTTCATGTTTTATAGGTACCTTATCCACTACTTGATGGCATCAAAAGAAGATGGTCCAGTCTAGGGTTTCCCCAGGCTTGAAGGAGCCCAAAATGAGGCCAAAACCACTCCCAACCTACCCCAAGTGGTCAAAGAATGTTTTGAAGAAATAACCTCCATGGATAATCAAGTTCAAAGCTCAAGTGCATGGGAAGGACACCAAAACAGCCGTGGTACTTCACCACAGCCGTGGTGGACATGCCCCAATAACAAATTATCACTATAAATTCCAAAAACTGATGAATTTGGCCAAAACGACCGTGCTACCAGCCAACTACTCCCCCAAAACAACCTGACATTTTTCACTTCAGTCATTCCCATCCATCGCATTTGTTCCACTCACACCCCACCACAGTCGTGCTACCCAGCACGGCCGTGCTACTCCCAAAAACTAGCTACTTTTCCACTACATTTCCCACTTTACCCCTACTTGACCTTTTGCTTCCTGCCCACCTATATATATGTGGGTGGCATTGGAGGCTGAGGCTGGCCACCCCTAGCTAGCTACCCATCTTCCTACATCATAATCGTTTCTCCTAACCCTAGTTGAGAGATCTAAGTATCTAGTTCAGATGAATTAGTGTGTTTAGCGTGGAGCTTTCTCAAGGTTAGAATCTGGGTGATGGGAGGCCTAAAACCTCACTTCCACCCCCATTTTTAATCTCAACCCCTAATCATCCTAAGATCATCTAACCTAGAAGCCTAAGAAATTTTAGACTCTAATTGAATTACTCCCAAGCCTTAACCTAATTGATCATCGCAAGGGTAGTAGGGAGTGTTAGGGACTAGTTACCCTTCATACAACCTAGCATATCCATGGCCAGTTAGTAGCTTAGGATAATTGATTAGACTCTAACTTGCTATTTGGTTTGGATAATCTAAATGGAATCATAATGTTCATATGTCACCCCCAATTTAATTGATAAGTGCATCCCGTAAACAACCCACACCTCCCTTAATTGCTTTAAACCCCTAGTTTCTATCTTGCTTAGCTAATGTTATCTTAGTTAGGTCTTTTCCTTCTTAGATAGATTCTTTCCCTATTCTTGCTTTGTTCTTTCTAGTTTATCTCTTTAATTGCTCTCTTGTTCTTCTTGCATGCCTTAGCATAAATTTCCTTTTCATACCTATCTTAGTCTTTTCTTGCTTAATTAGTCTTAATCTAGTCTAGGGTTAACTTAGATTTCATTCTCACCTTTAATTTCTTTCTTGCTCACCTTAGTTTAACAATCAAAACAATCTTCAAACCCTTAACCCTAGTCTCCACAGTAGGAACCTAACAAAAACTAACCTTGCTCTAGTGCCCCCTTTTCTCCCTGTGGATCGACCCTATACTTGTCGCCCTCCTATACAACGACACGACCCCATGCACTTACGGGTGTAGTGATTTAGTTTGTGTGAGTGTATTGAGTGTAGGTCATTATAAATTTTGAAAGTGAAATCTTAATTGAGTGGTGTGTAACACCATTTGCAGGAGCGCATCAAGCTTTCTGGTGTCGTTGTCGGGGATAGAAAGCACAATAGCTACCTAGTAGTTCTGGTGTTGACTCTCCCATTTGGCACCATATTTTTCCAGTTTACTTGTCTGCATTTGAGAAATGCACCAAGCTTTCTTACATTCCAGGCATTGGATTATTGCCAATCCTGTGCAACCATTTCAGGCATTGGATTATTACCAATCCTATGCAACCATTCCATGTATTGGATTATTACCAATCCTGTGCAACCATTCTAGGTATTGGATTATTACAATCCAGTGCAACCATTCTAGGTATTGGATTATTACCAATCATGTGCAACCATTCTAGGTATTGGATTATTACCAATCATGTGCAACCATTCCAGGTATTGGTTTATTACCAATCTTGTGCAACCATTCCAGGCATTGGATTATGACCAATCCTGTGATATTATCCCAGGTATTGGGTTATGACCAATCCTGTGATATTATTCCAGGTATTGGGTTATGACCAATCCTGTGATATTATTCCAGGTATTGGGTTATGACCAATCCTGTGATATTATTCCAGGTATTGAGTTATGACCAATCCTGTGATATTATTTCAGGTATTGGGTTATGACCAATCCTATGATATTATTCCAGGTATTGGGTTATGACCAATCCTGTGATATTATTCCAGGTATTGGATTATGACCAATCCTGTGATAGTATTCCAAGTATTGGGTTATGACCAATCCTGTGATATTATTCCAGGTATTGGGTTATGACCAATCCTATGATATTATTCCAGGTATTGGGTTATGACTAATCCTGTGATATTATTCCAGGCATTGGGTTATGTCCAATCCTGTAATATTATTCCAGGTATTGGGTTATGACCAATCCTATGATATTATTCTAGGTATTGAACTATGTCAATCTTGTGCATCCGTTCCAGGCATTGGACTATGCCAATCATGTGCATCATCATTGAATATCATATCACCTTTACTAGATATTAAACCTTGGCCAAAACATCATACTTATTCACATCCTTTATGTAATTCAAGTATTCCTCTTATCTCCCTTAAGCTATAGCCCTTATTTGGCTATAAACATAAAGCATGCATGATTAAGATTTCATTATTATCATTGTGTCCATTTATTATTATTATTATTATTATGTTACTAAGTTTCCATTCCCTAGTTTATTTGAACATTATCATTGCTTACATGAAACTTTTATAAACATCTTGTTACCACTTACTAGGCAACAACTATTTACATGGCTCACAAGACCCATTAAACATTTTGTCACGTTTCACTAGGCAACAACTATTCACATGGCTCACAAGGCCCATTAAACATCTTGTCACTTCTCACTAGGCAACAACCATCCACATGGATCACAAGGACCTATCCTTTAAACATCTTGTCACCTCTCACTAGGCAACAACCATCCACATGGCTCACAAGGCCTATTAAACATCTTGTCACCTTTCACTAGGCAACAACTATCCACATGGCTCACAAGGCCCATTAAACATCTTGTCACCTCTCACTAGGCAACAACTATTAGGGTTAGAGTTTTCCCTTTATAGCCGAATAGGGTTTCAAGTTCATATTATCAATTCAAACCATAATTCATTGCTCCACTCGTCTAAGAGCATACATTAATATCATAAGTATTCAACCATACTTATTTATTCTTATCATTTATCATTAAGTGATAATCAACACAAAGTATGAGTTTCTCTCTCATCTTTTTTATGATATTGATTACATCATACTTTGTTATCTTGGCTTAACACTTTATCAAGGTATGTTAACCTACACTTATCAAAGTGCATTACATCTTAATGTAATAATTATCATAACACACTTCATGTGTTACTCATCCAAAGTATATTGGATTTAGGGTACATCAATGTGTATCAACCTTGAGGTGCTGAATGTATCACATCCTAATGTTTCACTTCCCTCATCACCTTGATCTTACTTGAGTTCATCAACTTATCTTGTTTTAGGGTAATTCTCATCCTAATACTCTATGCACCAGTTCATCACATACCATGTAATGTATTGGTCATAAGTACTCATTTGATTTATGCCACCATTATTGATATAAGATTATCCATTATCAAGAATAGGGTTTCCCTTCTTTATCAATTACGGTTTCGCATAATCTCACTCTATGTTGGGGTTTCACATAACATCACCCTATATTAGGGTTAGGGTTTTCCAAATCATATCAATCAGGGTTACTCATCCCCTTCCACAAATTAGGGCTAGGTTTTCAAATTAGGGTCTCATAATGCATAGCATCACCCTATGGCATCACCCTTGATTAGGGTTTCATAAAACATCCTCTTAAATTAGGGTTTTTCATTATATTACCCTGAATTAGGATTTCTCATTTCATCACCCTAGATTAGGGTTACACCATTACCCTAGATTAGGGTTTCACCTAACATTGCCCTAATTTAGGGTTAGGGATCCTCAATCATCTCGATTAGGGTTTCATGATCTCTTTATCAAGGATCATACCCTAAATACATATTTCATTCATGTTGAGAGTGTTGAGGCTTATCCACTACATGATTATTATACATGTATGAATTCCTCTCTCTCATCCTCTCTAGGGTGTTGATTACTTCAAGCTTGGATGGATTTGGTCAACCCTTCATTCAAGTACATACATCTATGGTTATCATAGTGTATTGAGTTACTTCTTTCATAAGCATCAAAGGTTAACTACTCTAAAGGTACTAATCACCTAAGTACCTTGAAGGTATAACCATTGTAATTACCTTTGATAAACATCATCAACAATCATGGGGTTAATTGTACTTACATAGTTTGAATCAATTAGACCTTCAAACGGTTTTGGGGTATTAGACCCTTAAACGGTCTTGGTTCAATTGTATCTTCATACGGTCTTGAATCTTTTGTACCTCCAAACGGTCTTGCCCTAACTCCTTCATTTAGTTTTGAAATTGTTTGCTCAATTTATTATTGAAACCAAATGAACAACTTATCATTGAAACCGAATGAACATCAAACGGTTTGAGACCGTTTTCCCTCCAAACAGTCTGAGGACCGTTTGATCCCAAACAGTCTCAAGACCGTTTGGACTCAAGACCGTTTGGTCCAAACCACCTTGGAACCGATTGGATCAATTAGGGTTTCCTCCAATCAATCAATTGATTTTAGGGTTTGCTTTATTGAATCAATCATCAATTGAACCATTGAGAATTCATCCAATTACAGCCCATGGATCTCCAACCATTTATCACAGCCCTTGAACTCCAAACGGTCTTGAGACCGTTTGGTCTCAAATGGTCTTGAGACCGCTTGCCTCCAAACAGTCTTGAGACCGTTTGGACCATCAACAAAGAAATTGATCCAATTCAATTAAGAATTCTTCAATCAATCGATTAGGGTTTCCAATCCATGGATCATTCATTCTAGAATTCATTATAATTAAATCAATTTGAGCCATTGGATCTTCATCAATCACATCAGCAATTAACCTCAAATGGTTTTGAAGTTCAATTTATCCATTCGATCTTGAGATCCATTACCCATTCGGTTTTGGACTCAATTACCCATTCGATCTTGTAGTTAATTACTCATTCGGTCTTGTACTTAATTACCCATTCAGTTTGGAGTAAATTACCCATTCGGTCTTGGGTTCAACTACCCATTCGGTCTTGGGTACAACTAACCATTCGGTCTTGAACTCATTTTTCCATTCGGTCTTGAAACCGAATCAATTCATTCGGTTTTGAAACCGAATTAACTCAATCGGTTTTGAAAATCGTTTGCCCCCTTCCTTTGTTGAGGTGTGTGCTTAAGATGACATAATCATCTTCAAGCTTCAAACCTGTGAAATCAGTTGTGATTCTTATGGTGATTTCAACAATTAATCAATAGGAAATCGAGAAAGAAGAAAGGTTCAACACAAAGTGAATAAATTGCAAGCAATAATGACATTTAAGGGTTCAAGTTATATAACCCGCCTTCAAAATTGAATACAAGCTTCAAGCTTCACGTCCTCAATTGTGAATGAAGCTTTCTCAACTGTCCAAGGCTCATCCTCAAGTCTTTGAGTGAAATGAATGGCTAAGGTTGAAGATTGAATGAAGAAAAGAAGAAATTAAGCATTGAATTTCGATTTCTACCATGAAATTAAGGTTGAAGATGACTATGGAGCTTACCTACAGGTTGGGGCACGTCCTCCTGTTGCTCCTAAGCTCCTTTGTGCATGGACAAAGCAAGGAAAGAAAAAGGGATCGAAAAAGCCTTTCATGTGGGTTGAAAATGGGATGTATATAAGGGGATTTCAATGAGAGAGAAAGTGATAATAAAATCCTTTAATCCCCAAAATTGGTGCCACATACTCCCCTCAATCCCTTGAATACGAAGACATCTCCCCCACCTTGTAATTCCTCTTCATTATCCATGAATTAAAGAAAAACAATTTAAGCACCTTAACCATTATAATAATAATATCCAAAATTGAGTGGATATTACTTTTTAGTTAACTAATGTGAGTGGGCTCTCCACTCACTTTAGATATTTCTTGGCCTTTACAAGGCACAATGACGTTCACACTTATGCAAATTCAACCATCTCATTTTTTGTTGAAGGATACTTCCATTAATATATTTATTTTTTCATTAAATTGAATTAGGGTTTCAATTGTGCTTAAATCTTGATTATTTTAATATCAAGATTCTCCCTCCTCCAAAGAGATTCAAATGAGACACCCCTCTGGTTTTCTTGTCTAAAATTGATACCAAAAAACATTAGGGACTCTCCAGAAGTGGTATTTGCATATTGAAACCTAGGTTTTGGGTAAATTGCACATTACACCAAAACTAGGTTTTAATGCACAAACATTGCTTAATAAGCTCTTTCTTGGTGATCAGGCTACCACAAGCCATATCTCTACATCATTCTCATTCTTATGATGCTTCAGCACTTGAGAAAATTTTTATCATGTAACATTGCAAGTTAACCCCTCAACTTGGGTAATTTGCACTTTAGTCCAAAACAAGTAAAACATTATTTCAACATTATTCAAATAGGACCAAAATTGAAACATAAATTCCTCTTGAGTCTTAATTACTTTTCAAAAGATAAGAGCAAGCATATAATTATCTTTATTAAACAAAACACCTAGGGTTACAGCATAACCCAAGTCAGGGATGTTATAGTTTTGGCCTCATTTTGGGCTCCTCCAAGCATGAGGAAACCCTAGACTGGACCATCTTCTTTCCATGCCATCAAGGAGTGGACAAAGTACCTATAAAACATGCAAAAAGCCTCGATAAGTGCATTTGATAGAAATATGCATATTGAGGGAAATAACATGTAATCTAAAACGTATAGATGTGATTAAAGTGCAATAAGACACAAGATGAAGACCTAAAATAGGGCTGCATCCCCAACCCAAACTTAAAACATACTTGTCCTCAAGTATGCTCCAACTCAATCTCTGTACAATTTTTCCACAATAAGAAATGAAAAATGCAATGCAAAAGATGATTATTGCTGAATGGGGTAAAAAATGACTAAGTACAAGTATTCCACCTCTCTCCTCTCCTATTTACACAAACCAATCATGAAAAGAGCACAAAGCATATGAACTTCAAATATAGTGCATAGAACACACAATCTATCCATATTTCTTTCATATAGTTCCAGGTAGACTGTTTCATGATGGCATTAATCAAGGTTGACCGTAAGTGTTGTTTCACCTTCATGCATTCATTCTTATGTTTCAAATCACACCAAATGACCCATGTGGCTGTAGAAAATGGGTGAAGTGTGCTAGGTTTGATGTTTCCTAGATCAGTGGGTATGAAAATGGGAAAAAGGATTGTGGTAAGATTTTGGAGTGCTATTACATAGAGCACTCATCTTTTCTTTATTTAGACGCTATTAAACAGGAGCACCTTTTATTTTCTTTTTGCTCTTTTTTTTCTTCTTTTGTTTTTCCCTTGGTGTAGATAGGGCATATGGAGATGAGAGTAAAATGGGAAGATATATATGTGGCCACCCCAAACTTTTGGATGTGGCCACAACTGATAGGTACACTTTGGCATCCTTTCATGAGGCAAAGGGGTAAGACGATGGTGAATGAAAAGTCAAGTCAAAGAGGGGCCACTGGTGTGATTCTCATCATAAGGTCTTCTGCATGAAAATCAATCCAACACTTCATCCAACAATTTCACACAACACGAATGAACAACATGAAATTAATACTTCTATCAAGTTATTTCATAGGCACTAAGTGCTCATAGCTTGCTCAAATCACAATTCAACAAAACATTCACAAACACAAGAGAGGTGATGCACATGTAAAAAGTCAATAATTGATTCCATTTAGAAATAAACAATGATAATTCACTTGCATTTGTCAAAGGTCATCATTTTAATCCAAGGAGTAGAGATTGGGTCAAAACACACTTTAGGCAAGAAATCTTAAATCTGGGCAAAATTGGCCAAAACGGTGCCAAGTTACCTTCAATCACATCTAAGCTTACATCATTGAACAAAAAGCAGTAAACAAGCAAATCCTAGCTAAAACATGCAAAAATTACCAAAAATCTACATGATATGCAATGCATGGAAAAAAGAGCAATTTTTTTTGAAAATTATGTCAAAATGGCTGGAATGTAGACTACATGGCATGCGAAGATGCAAAGCAGTACAAGAAACTAAGATGGAGAACAAAATGGCGAGAATGTAAAATAGATGGCATGCGAGGATGAAAAGTAGTAAAAGAAACTATGATGGAGAATAGAAGTAAGAAAACAAAAGTAAATGTGGTAGGTGAAATGCAAAATGGTGAAACTAGGACATACTTGCCCTACCACCCCAAACATTTGAATCAGGCTATCCTTAGCATGACCCTAGAGTTTAGGATGATAGGGTGGATGATCATGTCTCCCTTGGGGGCTCCAGTGGTGGTCCTCCCTATGGAGGTGGGTATGGGATGTGGCACGGCTATGCTGCACAGCACGACTGTGGTGCCTCGCACGACCATGTTGGTTCCTCAGTTGCTCAACCGTGGTGGCTCCTTTGTCAATCTCCTTCAATTCTTCATGAATCCAGGGACTTTGGGCAATTTACATGTAAATCACCATGGCTATTTTGAAGTTCCACTACAGTGGTGAATCCTATAGCTCCTATCCTCAACTTGGATTTCATCAAACACTCAATATCTTGATCTCACTTGATTTTTCTTTGAAACCTTCTCTCAATTGTACTCAAATTTCCTTCATTTCACCATGTTATTACCTACACATATTAAAACTAGACAAAAACTATTCAACACTAGTGCGTGTGTGTATTTTCTTGGATAGAGTATAAATAAAAAAAATCAAAAATTGAAGGTTGGGTCAAAATTTCCCAAACCTATGTGGCCTGCCTCCAACTAGCGCTAAGTTTTATACCTTCAGCTAGGCTTCTCAGAGATTCTTCAATTCTTTCATCCATTCGGCATCCTCATGTGCCCATTCTTTCAATATATACATGTCTCATTTGCACTCAATCTATGTCCCTCATCCATTTGATCACCAAAATTGTCATCAAATCCTTCATCTTGATATCCTCTTCTCAAATGATCAATAGGACTCTTGAAGTGACTATATCCAATATCCTCATCTCAAACTCGCTGATTTTAAGACTCGTATATGTTGATCTTTATCTTCATGTTCATGAAAGAGACTATCATTATGCCACTGCTAACATGTATCTTAGCATTAGCTGTGGTTAAGAACGGTCTCCCCAAGATGATGGGGATCTTCCTATCATTTGGCTGCATGTTAAGAACAATGAAATCAGCTGGGAACATGGATCCTCTTTCCTTGTCAATCATCACCAAGACATCATCCACTCTCCCTCTAGGCACTTTGATGGAGCGGTCAGCTAATTGGAGAGTGTAATGTGTCAGTTTCAACTTGCCTAGACCCAGCTCAACATAGACACTATATGACATCAAATTAACACTGGACCCCAAATCAAGTAGGGATTGTCCTATGTGATGTCACCCAATGTAGATAGCTATGATTGGGGTTCATGGGTCTTTCCTCTTCATAGGGAGTGAGTGATGAAGAATGGAGCTCACTTGTTTAGTCAACTTCACTTTCTTTGGTATCCTCCCTGTTGACTTTCTTTTCAAAGTGCATAGGTTCTTGAGGAACTTGGCATATGATGGGATTTTCTTGATAGCATCCAAGAGTGGAATGTTCACCTTCACTTGTCAAAACACCTCAAGAATATCCACATTGTGCTTTTGCCTCCTTTTCATTTCTGGTGGCTCATTTAGTGCTTCAATGAATGGAGGATCATTGGATTTGTCCTTGCTTGCATCAATGTGAGGTGGAACACTAGGGATGGTGGGACTTGCAAATGGAATATGAGGTGGAGAACATGGTATCCCAAAATCAACATGATGTATAACTGAATCATCTTCAGCAATTTCAATCACAGTATCACCACTTGGCTGCCTTTGCTTTGCTTTGTCAACCTTTCTTTGACTTGCGAGCTGCTCAAGAGATTTCCCACTCCTTAGAACTATCACATCACTTCCTTTCTCATGGTGGAGAGGGGGAGTTAGTTGTGGATGTGGATGAGGTGGAGGTGACACTTGGTGTTGAAATTGAGGTGGAGGGGAGAATTGAGGTTGGAAGGTGAAGTGTTGGGAAAATGGTGGTGATGGAGGTGGTGGGGGTGGAGTATAAGGCTTGGGATCACCTTGGAAATGGTAGATGGGCTGCAGTTGCATGGGAGGTAGGCTATAGAAAACTTGAGAAGAGAGCATTGGTCCACTTGCTTCATGGTAGCTCATGATGGGTTTTGAAGACAACTTTTCTTCTTGGAGAGAAATTATGGAAGATAGCTGCTCTATTCTCTCTTCTAGCCTTGCCACATCTTTTTGAACATCATCAAATATTTTCAATCTAGAGAGAACCTCTTCCACAAACCTTGACCTATATTTTGGACTTTGTGGCTCTTGGTAGCTATAGGAGTGAGGTGTCTTCTTTTTCGCAGAATAGAACTCAATTGAATTGACCGGGTGGAAAGGAAAATTTGTCACTTAGTTCTTCATGAAGCTCACCATGTCACTAAGAATCTTCATCACTTGCGAGCTTGAGTAATTATGAGTAGGAGGTGTCACACCAAAGGCATAACCCCCGTTATTCATCATGCTAGAATCTTGAATTTTTGATCCTTCAACCAACTTTTCAAACAAAGGCCATATCTCCTCAGGTGACTAGCCATGAAAACTCATCTACAAGAAGAATCCATTGTGTCTTGGTCCTTTAGAGATAAACCGGAGTAGAATGATTGAACTAGCTTCCACAAAGGGATCTCATGGTGCGGGCACTCTCCCAAAATCTTCTTAAATCTCTCCCATGCATTGTGGAACTTCTCATTGCCCATTTGACTAAAATTTGTCACAGCATGCCACATTTGTGTTAACCTTGCTATAGAGTAGAATTGTCTCAAGAAGGCATTCTTCATTTTTTCCCAACTTGTGATGTCCCTTCTTGAGTCATACCAATCTTTGGCTCTATCTTTGAAGGAGAAAGTGAACAAGGTCAACCAGATTGTATCATTACTAGATGTCAGTGTCCTAAAGGTGGAGCATACTTCAAGAAAGGAGTCCAAGTGCTTGTAGGGGTTCTCACTCTCTGAGTCATAGAATATGGGTAGGAGCCCAAGAAGACCTAGAGGGATAGAGAATTTCTTCCCTGGCATTTGATCAACCTTGCTAGAAATTGGCAATTTATAGTTGCTAGGCATGAAGTAGTGTTGACAGCTTGTGGGGTGCATTTTGTCCTTCCATATTGTATTCTCCTTAATGGCTTGTCAAATTCAAAAAGCACAACCAAACAAAAAAGAGCAATTTAGTAAACCAATATACACAAAGAATGAAAAGAATAAAGAATAAATAATAGCAATGATGAAGGTAGAAGAAAAAGTCAAAGAAAAACTAACTAGCTATGTCTTTCTCCCCAGCTTGCATAGAATTGGCATAGTCCAATGCCTAGACAGAGTATGATGATGTAGACTCACATGATTGGAACAATCTAATATCTGGCTAACAAATTGGCTAAGGTCAACAGACAGAATTGAGAATGATTCATGGATGACATACCATGATAATGAGTATCTTAGGATAAGCTAGAAATGATGATATAGTAAGATGGATAAATGATATACATGTTCTTCATATTCTTTATAAAGTGAATAGATGAATTACTGTTCTATCATAGATAGCTGCAATGCTTTAAAATATGAGAATGTTATAAATTTCTTATCCTCTTATCAGTTCTATTCTACTGCAATAATAATGTTTTTGGCGGAGAGTTATATCTCTCGCTAGGACAATTTCAATTGTCTCACCCCCATGGGATCCAAAGTTTTTAGGTGGATGCAGACAAGGAGGTAGCAATCATACAGCAGGGAAAGAACAATAGCATTAGAGATAGCTTTAACATCTCAGGTGGAGATACTGGTTGTCGTGTTTTATAGATATGAGTCCTATGTGTCATCTCTATACTCTCATGTCCTTGGAGTCTGTACTTAGTGTTTTCATAATCGATCTGAGATTTTGGTTTGAATGCCTCGAGGTTGTGTATTGCTCATGTGTAGACTTAACAGAGCAATTGATGTATGTAATCCTCGAGAAGAGATGGTACATGGTATGTACATGTAATACTTTGGTTCTTGTTGTTAAGAGTTTCTTGGAATTGGATCTCTTTGGAAAAGGTTTTAATTTTTAGTGATTTTTAGTAATCCGTTGCTAATGATTGCTTCCTCTTAGTTAATGATGTTTGTTCGAACGCTTTGCCACAATTAGTGGTATCAGAGCTAAAGGTTCGCTGAGTCTACAGAGACATAGGACTAAGGTGTTGAGTCTATTCTAGTGTCCTCCAGTATATCTTATAGTGACTTCTGCTTATGCAGAAGAAGGGAGATAGCTTAAAGATGTCTGGAGAACATGAGGATTTCGTTGTTGAAAGCAATGTTGCTGCACTAGTAGAAGGTGCAAGGGATCAAGCAAGGGAGGAATTAGTGCATGAGAATCCCCATTTTGACGAAGGTATGATAGAAAACCCAGCCATTCATACTCTATTTAGGGAATTTATGGCTACAATGAGGCATATGGCAGACCGGATGCCCACACCAACACCTAGGGCACCGACTCCCAATGAGGGACATGGGTCTGGTAAGACTTTTGAACAACTACGTCATGTAGGAGCTATAGAATATGTTGGGACAACTGACCCAATAGATGTTGATCTATGGCTCACTGAGTTAGAAAAGGCTTTTAAGATCCTTAGTATTTTAGATGTTGACAAAGTCAAACATGATGTATACCTTTTGAAGGGTAGTGCTGGCCATTTGTGGGCCATAGAAGAAGTAAAAAGGAATAATGAAGAGGTTGGTTGGGAGGAATTTCGTCAAGAATTCATCAATAAGTATTTTCTAAGAACATACTTAGACAAAAAGATCTCACAGTTTGAGAAGGTTCGGCAGGGAACCATGTCAATAAATGAATATGAGGTTAGGTTTATGGAACTTTTACAGTTTCGTCCTCAAATGACTACAATTGAGCAGGAGAAGATTCAACGTTTTGAGAAAGGATTGAATGCTGAGGTGTCTATCTCGACAGCTGTGTTAGAAATTAGAGAGAAATTTGCCACATTTGTGGAGTTAGTTCGGAGGATAGAAAGGTCTTTGATGAAGAAACATGAGACAAACCTCAAAAGGAGATCTACACAGTCACAGGAACAATGGATTGGTGGTACTAAATAATCAAAGTTTTCGGTAACATCAGTTCAACCACAAAATAGTACACCAATGCAGTAGTCATCAAGTGGGGGTGAACTTTCCATAAATGTGGACAGATAGGACATTTTAGGTAGTAGTGTCCAAGAAGAAATAATGTGGTGACCCAACAGTGAAGACATAATCTGCAAAACCCACAAGGACCCCAGGTTAGTGAAGCAGAAGGCCAAGGACGAAAACAAGTGTCACAGTTTGGTCCATCTACCTCTGGTAGTAGAAGACAAAGGCAATAGCAGATGACAGTTGACTTCATGTAATTGGGTCAAATAAGACACTAGATAACCCATAAAGGTAACTTGTCAGATAAAACTTTTCATTCTGAATTATCTTTCCTTTTTCCTCTCTCTGCCTACTGATTATAAGAAAGGTAATTATTGTTAATATTTCTTTAATTAGTCCTATGAGGACATAAGGAAGAGATAAAAGGGATGTGTTATGACCCACACTAAAATTAACTAGTAAGTATGATAATCACAACATTAATAAGTTAATTATGTTAATTAAGTTCAGTTAAGTACTCATAGATGTAATTAGTGCTTTGATCCAATTTTATAGTCTAATTAGCTCGATTTCTTGCCTTGAGAAGGTAGTGTATTCCGTGCTTGAAGTTTTGCAAAAGGAATCAGTTGAATCGGACATTCGAGGAAAAAGCTATGAGGGTTTCAAGTTATGGGGTTAAATATGCAATTTTTACAAGTAATCGGTTAAAACCCTTTTTTTTCCATTCCTCTCCCTTATCTCCTTCTTTTCCTCGATCAAATAGAACTGACTGAAATAGGCGCACAGCTACGCTCAATCGACTGTGGAGAAGAGGACAAATCAGGGCGATTGAGGGGCGATCGTTGGCCTTGGTTCCATTTCCAGCAGTTGACCTCCGTCCACTCTCTTTCCTCTATGGTTTTCCCTCCTCCAACCTCGCCCCTATCCGTAGACCTAGCCAGGGTGCCGGCCTCCCGACCTGTAGCAATAGTTGCGCGGCGCACAACCAAGGAAGGGCCGTTTGACCCAGCTAGCTCTTCGGAAAGGTACACCCAACTTCGACCGATGGATATGGACTCGAATCTGTAGCTATAACTGCATCTAGCACCAAGCACAACCCTCTTCTTCAACCTGTTCATGAGGGTAGAAGCATTTGCAAGAAGCTGGTCCGAACTAGGGCCGACTGGCATGGGAAACATCAAGGGGATGATGCCCTCGAGCTCGGCCATGAAGGTAGAACAGGAACCCGTAGCTAATAGCCTTGATTAGGCACTAAATCAAGCTCCTTTCCAATATGTGTGTGAAGCAGGTTCATGCCAGAACTGAACCGAGGTTGATGATGACCTGCGTGTTCCCGGGAATTGGTCTCTAGATGCAATTCCAGTCGAATCTGGACGTTTCGAACCATGGTGATAACTCACTATCTAAGATTTAACTCAGCAAATCAGATTTTTTTGGTAAATTGCGTAGTTTTGGATGATAACAACATTTATCAAGCATTAGACAATATTTAGCGTCGCCCAAATTTTTATTTCATAAATTGCTTCTTTAAGCTTTTATATGATCTAGTTTAGCATCTGATCAGTGTGGATTGGACCAGTGAATTTACATGGTTCATCGGAATCTAAATTGCTCAGTGTGAATGTTGAAATTAGTAATACACGATCGATAATGGTACGGTTTGGGTGTAAACCCAGGAAATACATATTTTTATAAATTATCAGATGTATGATTTCAAAGAAAGTACAATAACATAAAAATATGAAATAAAACCTTAGTTGCATGCTTCCTCTTATGTTAATGCGTGTGAATTAACATTTACATGAATTGGCACATTTCTCTGAGATATTACTAGAAATTCTCAAGTATTGTTAATAATTCATGTTATGATACGTAAGTAACTCTTAATTGAGTTATGTGATGCACAAACCAGGATTAGGGTTAATGTGCTTGTTCTTCAAGAAATTTTAGATAATTGATAAATGTTACAGATGATTTCTCATATGTGAAGTAATTACTCTTATTAGTGCAATAAGATGCTCAATTGCATGAATTCAGTATGTATGTGCCAAATTGACATGAGTTTGGGTTAATTATGAATTTTAAATCTGTCTGCATGCATGATACAAGGAGTACTCAGTATTTACAATGGTTTTGAGTATACTGCTCTGTCAGTTCTAGAAAGATTTTGTATTGTGATTTGAACTGCAATCAAATAGACTCCGTACCATAGAGATACCAAAGTCAAGTATAAATGAGAAATAGATACAATGTAGTAAGAGGTTTCTAGATTTAATAAAATATTTGAATAAGGGCTCTGACACCGTAGAACCCCTTTGAGAGGTTTGTGCCTTAGGGGTGAAACGACCTAACCCTGGTGGTGCGTCTAGTAAGGTTGGAGACTCGTGTCCAACACAAACCAGACGTCCTGGTGGCACGAGGGTACAGTTTGTAGTATCCAATACTAACCAGACGTCCTGGTGGCACTAGAGAGCAGTTTACAATGTCCAACACTAACTAGACGTCTTCTTGGCACTGGAGTACAGAAAAGTGTGTCCAACACTAACCAGACGTCCTGGTGGCACGACTTGACTCTCCGCCTGTGTACTCATCTAGAGGAGGAGTCCAGTTTACGACACCATAGGATGCCGAGGCCAAAGATCCTGAGTTCCTGTAGTAGACCAGGACAGTAGTCAGACTTAGCTATCGCAGGGTGTCGGCTAAGTCTTGTACAGTGGGATGGTAGTTCGCTACGAGTCTTCATATGTAGAGTACATTTCATATGATCAGGGCATAAGATAAAATATGTTCATATAGGTTCACAGAGTTTTATTAAGTTAAAGAGTTAAGAAAGATATGAGTTACCTTCACAGCAGTAGTTCTTTAAGTATTTTCTGTTAAATAATTGTATCTACAGCTTTGCATCAATTGTTATCATAATGAAATGTTGACATCTTATGTTGTTTAAATTAAATTGCTTAGACCTGCTCAATGTAGTATTTCTTGCATATTATTCCAAATAATAAACATAAATGATTTATCTGTGATGGTTGGTGAAATTCTATTCACTGAGCCAGTAGCTCACCAACCTACTGAAACATTTTTCAGGCCAACGTCAGCCTGAGGAGGCTGAAGGATCGTATCACCCGAGTACATAGAAGGTAGTTAGTAGTTAGTTAGAGGTCTCTTAGTCCTTTCCCCTCAGTCCTTGGGCCTGTGGTGGGTTAGAGAGAGAATGTGGTAAAATATGTAGTTAGTTTTCAATTATCTGTTGTGTTTTATAGTCTGCATGAGAAATGTAATATGCCATGTAAAATTGTTTTTATTCTTAGTAAGGTTAATGGAAAGTCGCTTCCGTAGTTTTATTATAATTTGATGCTATTCAAGTTTTATGGTTTTCATTTAAGTTAATCTAAGTGATCAAGAAAACAAAAAGTTAAGAGTGGTTTACCAAGGGTGACTCCCCGATCTTCGGGGTCATTAGAGATGGCACGGAGGTCGGGGCATCAAAATAGCTTTGGTATCAAAGCATAGGTTGAGTACATAGTTACTCTATGTCAAGGTCAGGGGACGACAAGAGACCAATAGGATTAGGACTTAGGTGTCTTCTTTCTAACTGCAATTTTCTAACAGGAAGTGTTCTGTTATACTATTGCAGATGGTAGGAACAGGACATGGTCATGAGAACCAAGCTGAGAGCCTAGGTTGAGTTGTTAGAGGTCATTAGGGTAGAAAGATAGAGGTATAAGTGAGGTATATAGGAAGTGATGTGTCTTTAGCTCTGGGAGGTCTGAGTATTTAGATACCCTGGTCGGGTATCTGAGTACTTAGATTGACCAGTATCAAGCTACTTTGTATGTTCTTCTCTGGATGCCCTGGCCAGGTATGTAGAGGAAGGATAGGCTAGAGGGAAACCCTAGAAATTTTAGGGTTAAGAAACTAGAAATTAATGTAGGATTAAGAGATTAACATAGGATGTGATACAACTCTTGCTTTATATTGCTTATTTTATTGGAGATCACTAGAAATGCTCTTATATGTATGAATTTAGATTTTCAATTTGTAGAATAAATATGATTCTTTTATATTGTTGTGTGTCATGAAGTAATTTATTTATTATTTATATTCTTTGTATCAAGTAGACTCTGGATAATTTATACTCGCATCATAGTAAGAATGTACATGCACTAAGATGTTGAGATATAAGGGAAATATTAGAACAATTGAGAATTAGTTGGAACTGATATCGGAGACCCAACGTTGGGGCCTCATATGAGCAATCCTTAATTGGAAATAAAGGAACATGATATAAGGTTCAGATTAAATTTAATGATTAGTATCATATGAACTCTAAATATGAGAATGTGGAAAAGATATGAGAAAAGTATGTAAGGGCTAAGATAGTAAGAATCAACCATGGAATGGATGATATAATAGAATAAAATACTTTTATGTACTTCAAAGCAAAAGGAAAATAGAAGAAAAGAGTTAAGTATACCATAAGTTCATATGAATAAAGAGCCTTCAGAAGATTTAAAAAAAGATGAATATGTAAATCATAAAACCAGAACAAGAAACTTAGTTGAATCAAAGAGAAATGTTAGAAATGATCATCTTGATTAAGGAATGAGGATTACATGACATAATTGAGAGCATGGAATGTATACCTTTATTATGGAGTTTAATACATTCATACCTACTATCTTTAGATTCTAAGTCTCTATAGACTAACAAATTAGTTTCTAAAACAAGAATAAAAGTGTAGCTTAGAAAATGAATGAGTCATACAAAGGTAGACTATATTCAAGAAGAAAGAACTTGATTCAAAAGGAAATAAGTTTGACCCATGCATGAGTTGCTTGATTTCAAATATAGGATATGTAATTTATTAAACATAAGGTGAAACTAGTAAATAGAATATTAATATAAATTTCAACTTCACATTAGTAGAAGGATAAATAAAAATATATGCAACATGGTATACGTGAACATACACATGAATAAGTAACATGATCAAAAGAATAGGATATGGTAAGAGGATTATGGAAATATAGGGAAGGGTTTGAAGCTTGAGGGGGTAATATCGATTATAAAAGAAAGAGATTACGACACTCAAGTAAGTGATAACTAGTCAAGTATCCTTGTTGATAATTAATTAAACCTACATATGAGAAATGTAATAAGGGAATGCTTGAAGATAAGAATTCAAAGTCTTAGAATCATCTTCTCTTTCATATATTCCTTAATGAGAGCAATGTGGGATGAAGTGATAAGAAAATGAATCATATATGATGCATAACTACCATGGTAGAGACATCTAAGTGAATGAAATAATGACACACAATATGATGATGAAACCCTAGCAAGGTAAATTGAGAATTTAATTTATGTGAATGTTCAAGTAAGAGAATGGAAATTCCAGTGATAAGATAAGGAAGACTTTAGCAAAACTTATGAGATCCAAAGTTTGAATTTCAAACTAAGGGAGCAAGTCACATCACAATAACACTATGTTATTGATAAGGACCAAACCCTAAAATGTTTAGAGTTGAAGTAGTTCAAGGGATGTCACTAGCGATTTGAACTTGAATACTAGCATCTCTATAAAACAAAATCATGAGATTTTCACTATGAAAGGTAAGCTAGCACTAATAAAATCCAGGGTTTAAAGGTAGCTAATCTGAAAGGTAGATAAACAATTTGAAAATGATTCAGAGAAAAGAGTAAGATATAAATTTGAAATGTAACAAGTGAGTTTTGACCAAAAGGAGAAATACAATATAAGTGAAGTGCGATATGAAATAAATTCTTGCAGTAATAATAAGAATGATGGATAATCTATTCTTACCTTGTATGTTTCAATTTTAAAGATGTCTATTCTATATGACCTAAATGAGAAGGATAAGTAACAAGAAGTAAGTAGCATGGAATGAGGAGTATTATCCGACACATGATTTGGAGTTAGTTGTTGTAGTTCATGTTCTTAAGACATGGCGTAACTATCTTTATGGTAAGGCGTGCCAAGTGTTTACAGATCATAAGAGCTTGAAATATATCTTCACCCAGAAGGATCTGAATCTTAGACAGCGGAGATGGTTAGAATTGATCAAAGATTATGATGTGATGATAGATTATCATCCTGGTAAGGCAAATGTGGTAGCAGATGCCCTCAGCAGGAAGTCAAGTTCAACAGCTGATGCATTCTCTATGGCATGTTTCAAGAGAGACCTGCTCGTTGAAATGCGCAAGTTGAACTTAGACTTAGGGGTGATAGAACATAGTGGTTTGATTCCATAGATGCAAGTCAAGCCTACCTTTTTATGATCAGATTAAAGAACTTCAGCAGAATGACAATGAGTTACAGCAGATCATGCATGACATGACAGGGGGAAAAGACCAGAGTTCAAGTTTTCAGATGATGGTGTGTTGTATCAGCATGACAGGTTGCATGTACCTCAAGACATTGATTTAAAAGAGCAAATTCTTGAGGAAGCACATGCATCAATGTACGCTATGCATACAGGCAACACTAAGATGTACAGGAATCTCAAGGAGTTGTACTGGTGATCAGGTATGAAAGAGGATGTAGCTGAGTACATGGCTAGATGTAGTGTGTGCCAGCAGGTTATGGCTAAGCACTAGAAACCTGTAGGTACCTTGCAATCTCTTCCTATACCAGAGTGGAAATGGCAACATATCACAATGGATTTTGTGGTAGGGTTACCCAGGACACCTAGAGGTTGTGACTCAATATGGGTGATTGTGGATAGATTGACTAAGTCTGCTCACTTTCTTCCTGTTAAGTCAACCTTTGATGTCCCAAAGTTGGCTAAGATATACGTGGATGAAATAGTCAGGTTGCATGGTATTCCAGTTTCAATTATATCTGATAGAGATCCTAAGTTCACATCCAGGTTTTGGAATCAGTTGCATCGTGCTTTGGGCACAAAGTTAAGATTCAGTACAACTTTTCACCCGTAGACGGATGGTCAGTCAGAAAGGAACATTCAGACTCTTGAGGACATGCTAAGAGCATGTGTCTTGCATTTCAGTGGAAGTTGGGAAGAACACTTGAGCCTTATAGAGCTTGCATACAACAACAGTCACCATTTCAGTCTCGGTATGGCACCATATGAAGCTTTGTATGGCAGAAAGTGTAGATCACCCATATGTTGGTATGAGGTGGGTGAAAAGCAGATTCTTGGACCAGAGATAGTAGATTTGACCACTGAAAATATTTCAGTGATTAGAGAACAGTTGAAAGCCGCACATGACAGACAGAAGAGTTACGCTGAGAAGAGATGTAGACCTCTTGAGTTTGAGGTTGGTGATGAAGTGTATCTGAAAGTTTCACCATGGAAAGAAGTGTTGAGGTTTGGAAAGAGAGGCAAACTAACTCCTAGGTTTATGGGCCCATATCCTATTGTTGAGAGGATTTGACCTGTAACCTATAAGTTGGATTTGCCATCCGAGTTGGCCAATCTACGTGATGTATTTCATGTATCAATGTTGAAGAAGTGTTACCCTGGTACAGAGAAGATAGTAGACCCATAACCTGCTCAGCTCAGACCAGATGTATCCTATGTTGAAGGACCTATTCAGATGATTGATCGGAGGATCAAGAAGATCAAGAATTGAGAGATACTGTTAGTGAAAGTTTTGTGGAGGAACCATAACCTAGAGGAAGCCACGTGGGAGCTTGAGTTCGAGATGCGTAACAAGTTTCCTTTTCTCTTTTAGGAATTTCGAGACAAAATTCTTATAAGGGAGGGAGATTGTTATGAACCACACTAAAATTAACTACTAAGTATGATAATCACAACATTAATAAGTTAATTATGTTAATTAAGTTGAGTTAAGTACTCACATATGTAATTAGTACTTTGATCCAGTGTTACAGTCTAATTAGCTCAATTTCTTGCCTTGGGAAGGTAGTGGATTTCATTCTTGAAGTTTTGCAAAAGGAATCAGTTAAATCGGACATTCGAGGCAAAAACTATGAGGGTATCAAGTTCTGGGGTTAAATATGCAATTTTTACAATTAATTAGTTAAAACCCTTTTTTTTCTTTCCTCTCCCTTATCTCCTTCTTTTCCCCGATCGAACAGAACTGACTGAAATGGTCGCACAACTGCGCTCAATCGAATGTGGAGCATGGAAGAAATCGGGGCGATTGAGGGGCGATCTTTGGCCTTGGCTCCATTTCCAGTAGCTGACCTCCGTCCACTCTCTTTCCTCTACCATTTTCCCTCCTCCAACCTCGCCCCTATCCGCAGCCCTAGCCAGGGCGCCAGCCGGATGACCTACAACAATAGTTGCACAACGCATGACCAAGGAAGGGTCGTTTGGCCCAGCTAGCTCTTCAGAAAGGTACACCCAACTTCGATCGATGGATATGGACTTGAATCCGAAGCTATAGTTGCGTCTAGAACCAAGAACAACCCTCTTCTTCAACATGTTCATGAGGGTAGAAGCATCTGCAAGCAACTGGTCTGAACCAGGGCCGACTAGCATGGGAAACATCAAGGGGATGATGCCCTCGAGCTCGGCCATGAAGGTAGAACAGGAATCCACATCTAATAGCCTTGATTAAGCACTAAATCAAGCTCCGTTCCAATGTGTGTGTGAAGCAGGTTCATGCCAGAAGTGAACCGAGGTTGATGATGACCTGCATGTGCTCGGAAACTGGTCTCTAGACGCAATTCCAATCGAATCTGGACATTTCGAACCACCATGGTGAGTAGGATTTCACTCACTATCTAACATTTAACTCTGTAAATCAAAAATTTTTGGTAAATTGTGTGTTTTTGGCTGATAACATCATTTATCAGGCGTTAGATAGAATTTGGCGTCGCTCGACTTTTTATTTCATAAATCACTTCTTCAAGCTTTTATATGATCTAGTTTAGCATCTGATCAGTGTGGATTGGACCAGTGAATTTACATGGTTCATTGGAATCTAAATTGCTCAGTGTGAATGTTGAAATTAGTAATACACGTTTGATAATGGTACAGTTTGGGTATAAACCCAGGAAATATAGATTTGTGTAAATTATCAGATGCATGATTTCAAAGAAAGTACAATAACATAAAAAATATACAATAAAACCTTAGTTTCATGCCTCCTCTTATGTTAATGTGTCTGAATTAACATTTACATGAATTGGCACATTTCTCTGAGGTATTGCTAGAAATTCTCAAGTATTGTTAATAATTCGTGTTATGATACGTAAGTAACACTTAATCGAGTTATGTGATGCACAAACCAGGATTAGGGTTAATGTGCACGTTCTTCGAGAAATTTTAGATAATTGATCAATGTTATGAATGATTTATCATATGTAAATTAATTACTCTTATCAATGCAATAAGATGTCCAATTGCATGAATTCAGTATGTATGTGCCAAATTGACATGAGTTTGGGTTATTTATGAATTTTAAATCTGCCTGCATGCATGATATAAGGAGTACTCAGTATTTACAATGGTTTTGAGTATACTGCTCTGTCAGTTCTAGAAATATTTCGTATTGTGATTTGAACTGCAATCAAATAGACTCGGTACCATAGAGATACCAAAGTCAAGTATAAATGAGAAAGAGATACAATGTAGTAAGAGGTTTATAGATTTAATAAAATATTAGAATAAGGGCCCTGACATCGTAGAACCCCTTTGAGAGGTTTGTCCCTTAGGGGTGAAATGACCTAACCCTGGCGGTGCGTCCAGTAAGGTCGGAGACTCGTTTCCAACACAAACTAGACGTCCTGGTGGAACGAGGGTACAATTTGTAGTGTCCAACACTAACTAGACGTCCTGGTGGCACTAGAGAGCAGTTTACAATGTCCAACACTAACCAGACGTCCTGGTGGCACTGGAGTACAGAAAAGCGTGTCCAACACTAACCAGGCATCCTAGTGGCACAGCTTGACTCTCCGCCTATGTACTCAGCTAGAGGAGGAGTCAATCTTACGACACCATAGGATGTCGAGGCCAGAGAGCCTGAGTTCCTACAGCAAACCAGGACAACAGTCAGACTTAGCTATCCCAAGGTGTCAGCTAAGTCTTGTACGGTGGGATCGTAGTTCGCTACGAGTCTTCATATGTAGAGTACACTGCATACGATCATGGCATAAGATAAAATATGTTCATATTGGTTCACAGAGTTTTATCAAGTTAAAGAGTTGAGAAAGATATGAGTTAGCTTCACAACAGTAGTTCTTTAAGTATTTTATGTTAAATAATTGTATCTATAGCTTTGCATCAATTGTTATCATAATGAAATGTTGACATATTCTGTTGTTTAAATTAAATTTCTTAGACCTGCTCAGTGTAGTATTTCTTGCATATTATTCCAAATAATAAACATAAATGAGTTATCTGTGATGGTTGGTGAAATTCTATTCACTGAGCCAGTAGCTCACCAACCTACTGAAACATATTTCAGGCCAATGTCAGCATGAGGAGGCTGAAGGATCGTATCACCTGAGTACATAGAAGGTAGTTAGTAGTTAGTTAGAGGTCTCTTAGTCCTTTCCCCTCAGTCCTTGGGCATGTGGTGGGTTAGAGAGAGAATGTGGTAAAGTATTTAGTTAGTTTTCAATTATCTGCTGTGTTTTATAGTCTGCACGAGAAATGTAATATGTCATGTAAACTTGTTTTTATTCTTAGTAAGGTTAGTGGAAAGTCGCTTCCGCAGTTTTATTATAATTCGATGCTATTCAAGTTATATGGTTTTCATTTAAGTTAATCTAAGTGATCAAGAAAACAAAAAGTTAAGAGTGGTTTACCAAGGGTGACTCCCCGGTCTTCGTGGTCATTAGAGATGGCACGGAGGTCGGGGCATCACAGGATGAGAACCTATATTCAAAATAATATTCTCTTATATGTTTTAAAATTTTTCTTTTCATGTAGAAAAGATGTAAAAGAAACACCCAGAGAAAATCTAAGATATCAAATAGTAAATTTAAAGAGATGTTAAAAGTATGAAAAAAATGCATACTACCTAATTTTAGTTCTTCAGTACCCTGGCCAGGTACTCATCTATTGAAGGTAAGGTAAGCATGACACTCTTAGATTGCTATCTTTCTGATTACCCTGATCAAGTAGTCATTTTGAGACAATCTAAAGAGCATAATGAAGTCTGATATGTGGCATGGACAATTCTACCACAACTTAATTGATATGGAGGGATCTGAATTAATCATAAATCAATTTATAAACAAAAGAGGATGTTTAGTATAATGTATACCCTGGTCCTTAGACCTAGAAGTAAAAAATGTTCAGTAATGAACTAAGGGTTGGAATACCCTGATTTAGTAATCATGATAATGATAATTCTGAGAGATGGTGATATGAAATCATCTCTATAATTTCTATGATGAAGACAAGGAACTTAAGAGGAAATAAGATTGAATGACACATGAACAATTGAAAGTTCATGCAATAATCTGAGGATATGATTTATGTTGGTTACCTGGAATGGCTAACTGTGAAATCAGTGTAGTTATATAAAAATACTATGGACATCATATGTTAGGGGTTTATGCTTTGCATAAACATGACATCAATAATGATGTACTAATTGAAGGGAAAAATATAAAATCATTGTGGAAAAGCTTATTAAAGCTAAAAATATATGATAGTATTTGTAGTACCAAGTGGGTGACAAATTAGTGAGGTTTAACACCTGAGTTAAATAAGGTAGTGTTACGTGATACAAAATTGACTCTACAGTTAATATGAAAAGGATAGTAGAGTATGTGTCTAGTGTCACTGATTCTATGATAACCTTCTATGGAAGAACTTTGTATTAATCAAAGTTTTATGGCATCTCCATGACATTAAGATGTTATGAGGAGACCTGATGATATAGTGAATGAATAATATTTGTTTCCCTTTACCTGGGATTTCGGGGACGAAATCCTTGTTAGGGGTTTATAATTGTAACATCCCTGACCTGGGTTATGCTGTAACCCTAGGTGTTTTGTTTAATAAAGATAATTATATGCTTGCTTTTATCTTTTGAAAAGTAATTAAGACTCAAGAGGAACTTATGTTTCAATTTTGGTCCTATTTGAATAATGTTGAAACAATGTTTTACTTATTTTGGACTAAAGTGTAAATTACCCAAGTTGAGGCGTTAACTTACAAATATTACATGATAAAATGTTCCTCAAGTGTTGAAGCATCATAAAAATGAGAATGATGCAGATATATGGCTTCTGGTAGCCTGAGCACCAAGAAAGAGCTTATTAAGCAATATTTGTGCATTAAAACCTAGTTTTGGCATAATGTGCAATTTACCCAAAACCTAGGGTTCAATATGCAAATACCACTTCTAGAGAGTCCCTAATGTTTCTTGGTATCAATTAGAGATCAGAAAACCAGAGGGGCATCTCATTTGAATCTCTTTGTAGGAGAGAGAATCTTTATATTAAAATAATCAAGATTTAAGCATAATTGAAACCCTAATTCAATTTAATGCAAAAATAAATATATTAATGGAAGTGCCCTTCAACCAAAAATGAGATGGTTGAATTTGTATAAGTTTGAACGTCCTTGTGCCTTGCAAAGGCCACGAAATATCTAAAGTGAGTGGAGAGCCCACTCACATTAGTTAACTAAAAAGTAATATCCACTCAATTTTGGATATTATTATTATAATGGTTAAGGTGCTTAAATTGTTTTTCTTTAATTCAAGGATAATGAAGAGGAATTACAAGGTGGGGGAGATGGTTTCATATTCAAGGGATTGAGGGGACTATGTGGAACCAATTTTGGGGATTGAAGGATTTTATTATCACTTTCTCTCTCATTGAAATCCCCTTATATACATCCCTTTTTCAACCCACATGAAAGGCTTTTTCGATCCCTTTTTCTTTCCTTGCTTTTTCCGTGCACAAAGGAGCTTAGGAGCAACAGGAGGAAGTGCCCCAAACCGTAGGTAAGCTCCATAGTCATCTTCAACCTTGATTTCATGGTAGAAATCGAAATTCAATGCTTAATTTCATCTTTTCTTCATTCAATCTTCAACCTTAGCCTTTCACTTCACTCAAAGACTTGAGGACGAGCCTTAGACAGTTGAGAAAGCTTCATTCACCATTTAGGATGTGAATCTTGAAGCTTGGATTCAATTTTGAAGGCGGGTTATATAACTTGAACCCTTAAATGTCATTATTGCTTGCAATTTATTCACTATGTGTTGAACCTTTCTTCTTTCTCAATTTCCTTTTGATTAATTGTTGAAATCACCATAAGAATCACAACTGATTTCGAAGGTTTAAAGCTTGAAGATGATGATGTCATCTTAAGAACACACCTCAACAATGGAAGGGGGCAAACCGTTTTCAAAACCGATTGAGTTAATTCAGTTTCAAAACCGAATCAATTGATTCAGTTTCAAGACTGAATGGACAAATGAGTTCAAGACCGAATGGGTAGTTGTACCCAAGACAGAATGGGTAGTTGAACCCAAGACAGAATGGGTAATTTACTCCAAACTGAATGGGTAATTAAGTACAAGACCGAATGGGTAATTAACTACAAGATCGAATGGGTAATTGAGTCCAAAACTGAATGGGTAATGGATCTCAAGATCGAATGGATAAATTGAACTTCAAAACCATTTGAGGTTAATTGCTGATGTGATTGATGAAGATCCAATGGATCAAATTGAATTAATTATAATGAATTCTAGAATGAATGATCCATGGATTGCAAACTCTAATCGATTGATTGAAGAATTCTTAATTGAATTGGATCAATTTCTTGGTTGATGGTCCAAACTGTCTCAAGACTGTTTGGAGGCAAATGGTCTCAAGACTGTTTGGACTTCAAGGGTTGTGATAAATGGTTGGAGATCCAAGGGTTGTAATTGGATGAACTCTCAATGGTTCAATTGATGATCGATTCAATAAAGCTAACCCTAAAATCAATTGATTGATTGGAGGAAACCCTAATTGATCCAATCGGTTTCAAGGTGGTTTGGACCAAAGGATCTTGAGACCGTTTGAGTCCAAATGGTCTTGAGACTGTTTGGGATCAAACGGTCCTCAGACTGTTTGGAGGGCAAACGGTCTCAAACCGTTTTATGTTCATTCAGTTTCAATGATAAGTTGTTCATTCAGTTTCAATAATAAACTGAGCAAACGGCTTCAAAACCGAATGAAGGAGTTATGGCAAGACCGTTTGGAGGTACGAAAGATTCAAGACCGTATGAAGATATAATTGAACCAAGATCGTTTAAGGGTCTAATACCCCAAAACCGTTTGAAGGTCTAATTGATTCAAACTATGTAAGTACAATTAATCCCATGATTGTTGATGATGTTTATCAAAGGTAATTACAATGGTTGTACCTTCAAGGTACTTAGGTGATTAGTACCTTTAGAGTAGTTAACCTTTGATTCTTATGAAAGAAGTAACTCAATACACTATGATAACCATAGATGTATGTACTTGAATGAAGGGTTGACCTAAGCCAACCAAGCTTGAAGTAATCAACACCCTAGAGAGGATGAGAGAGAGAGAGAGAGGAATTCGTACATGTATAATAATCATGTAGTGGATAAGCCTCAACACTCTCAACATGAATGAAATATGTATTTAGGGTATGATCCTTGATAAAGAGATCATGAAACCCTAATCGATATGATTGATGAGCCCTAACCCTAAATTAGGGCAATGTTAGGTGAAACCCTAATCTAGGGTAATGGTGTAACCCTAATCTAGGGTGATGAAATGAGAAATCCTAATTCAGGGTAATATAATGAAAAACCCTAATTTAATATGATGTTTTATGAAACCCTAATCAAGGGTGATTCCATAGGGTGATGCTATGCATTATGAGACCCTAATTTGAAAACCTAGCCCTAATTTGTGGAAGGGGATGAGTAACCCTGATTGATATGATTTGGAAAACCCTAACCCTAATATAGGGTGATGTTATGTGAAACCCCAACATAGAGTGAGATTATGCAAAACCGTAATTGATAAAGAAGGGAAACCCTATTCCTGATAATCGATAATCTTGTATCAATAATGGTGGCATAAATCAAATGAGTACTTATGACCAATACATTACATGGTGTGTGATGAACTGGTGCATAGAGTATTAGGATGAGAATTACCCTAATATAAGATAAGTTGATGAACTCAAGTAAGATCAAGGTAATGAGGGAAGTGAAACATTAGGATGTGATACATTCAGCACCTCAAGGTTGATACACATTGATGTACCCTAAATCCAATATATTTGGATGAGTAACACATGAAGTGTGTTATGATAATTATTACATTAAGATGTAATGCACTTTGATAAGTGTAGGCTAACATACCTTGAGAAAGGGTTAAGCCAAGATAACAAAGTATGATGTAATCAATATCATAAAAAAGATGAGAGAGAAACTCATACTTTGTGTTGATTATCACTTAATGATAAATGATGAGAATAAATAAGTATGGTTGAATACTTATGATATTAATGTATGCTCCTAGATGAGTGGAGCAATGAATTAGGGTTTGAATTGATAATATGAACTTGAAACCCTATTCGGCTATAAAGGGAAAACTATAACCCTAATAGTTGTTGCCTAGTGAGAGGTGACAAGATGTTTAATGGGCCTTATGAGCCATGTGGATGGTTGTTGCCTAGTGAAAGGTGACAAGATGTTTAATGAGTCTTGTGAGCCATGTGGATGGTTGTTGCCTAGTGAGAGGTGACAAGATGTTTAAAGGATAGGGCCTTGTGAGCCATGTGGATGGTTGTTGCCTAGTGAGAGGTGACAAGATGTTTAATGGGCCTTGTGAGCCATGTGAATAGTTGTTGCCTAGTGAAAGGTGACAAGATGTTTAATGGGTCTTGTGAGCCATGTGAATAGTTGTTGCCTAGTAAGAGGTAAAAATATGTTTATAAAAGTTTCATGTAAGCAATGATAATGTTCAAATAAACTAGGGAATGGAAACTTAGTAACATAATAATAATAATAATAAATGGACACAATGATAATAATGAAATCTAAATCATGCCTGCTTTATGCTTATAGCCAAATAAGGGCTATAGTGTTTTGAATAAGCTTAAGGGAGATAAGAGGAATACTTGAATTACATAAAGGATGTGAATAAGTATGATGGCTTGGCTAAGGTTTAATATCTAGTAAAGGTGATATGGTATTCAGTGATGATGCACATGATTGGCATAGTCCAATGCTTGGAACGGATGAACATGATTGACATAGTTCAATGCCTGGAATAATATCACAGGATTGGTCATAACCCAATACCTGGAATAATATCACAAGATTGATCATAGCCAAATACCTGGAATAATATCACAGGATTGGTCATAACCCAATACCCGGAATAATATCACAGGATTGGTCATAACCCAATACATAGAATAATATCACAGGATTGGTCATAACTCAATACCTAGAATAATATCACAGGATTGGTCATAACCCAATACCTGGAATAATATCACAGGATTGGTCATAACCCAATACCTGGAATAATATCACAGGATTGGTCATAACCCAATACCTGGAATAATATCACATGATTGGTCATAACCCAATACCTGGAATAATATCACAAGATTGGTCATAACTCAATACCTGGAATAATATCACAGGATTGGTCATAACCCAATACCTGGAATAATATCACAGGATTGGTCATAACCCAATACCTAGAATAATATCACAGGATTGGGCATAACCCAATACCTGGAATAATATCACAGGATTGGGCATAACCCAATACCTGGAATAATATCACAGGATTGGTCATAACCCAATACCTGGAATAATATTACAGGATTGGTCATAACCCAATACCTGGGATAATATCACAGGATTGGTCATAATCCAATGCCTGGAATGGTTGCACAAGATTGGTAATAAGCTAATACCTGGAATGGTTTCACAGGATTGGTAATAATCCAATACCTGGAATGGTTGCACATGATTGGTAATAATCCAATACCTGGAATGGTTGCACAGGATTGGTAATAATCCAATGCCTGAAATGGTTGCACAGGATTGGCAATAATCTAGTGTCTGGAATGTTTGCATAGAATTGGAATAGTCCAATGCCTAGACAGAGTATGATGATGTATACTCACATGATTGGAACAATCTAATATCTGGCTAACAGATTGGCTAAGGTCAACAGATAGAATTGAGAATGATTCATGGATGACATACCATGATAATGAGTATCTCAGGATAAGCTAGAAATGATGATATAGTAAGATGGATAAATGATATACATGTTCTTCATATTCCTTATAAAGTGAATAGATGAATTACTATTCTATCATAGATAGCTGCAATGCTTTAAAATATGAGAATGTTATAAACTGCTTATCCTCTGATCAGTTCTATTCTACTGCAATAATAATGTTTTTGGCAGAGAGTTATATCTCTCGCTGGGACAATTTCAATTGTCTCACCCCCGTGGGATCCAACATTTTTAGGTGGATGCTGACAAGGAGGTAGCAATTATACAACAGGGAAAGAACAACAACATCAGAGATAGCTGTAACATCTCAGGTGGAGATACTGGTTGTCGTGTCTTATAGATATGAGTCCTATGTGTTGTCTCTGTACTCTCAGGTTCTTGGACTCTGAACTTAGTGTTTTCATAATCGATTTGAGATTTTGGTTTGAATGCCTCGAGGTTTTGTATTGCTCATGTGTAGACTTAACAGAGCAATTTATGTATGTAATCCTTGAGAAGAGACGGTACATGGTATGTACATGTAATACTTTGTTTCTTGTTGTTAAGATTCCCTAGAATTGGATCTCTTTGGAAAAGGTTTTAATTTTTAGTGATTTTCAGTAATCCATTGTTAATGATCGCTTCCGCTTAGTTAATGATGTTTTGTTCGAACGCTTCGCCACAAAAACCACCCCAACCTACCCCAAGTGGTCAAAGAATGTTTTTAAGCAATAACCTCCATGGATGATCAAGTTCAAAGCTCAAGTGCATGGAAAGGACACCAAAACGACCGTGGTACTTCACCACGGATGTGGTGGACATGCCCCAATCACAAATTATCACTGTAACTTCCAGAAACTGATGAATTTGACCAAAATGGCTGTGCTACCAGCCAACCACTCCCCCAAAACAACTTGACATTTTCTACCATTTTTCACCTCGGTCATTCCCATCCACCACGGCCATTCCACTCACACCCCACCATGGCTGTGCTGCCCAACATGGTCGTGCTACTCACAAAAACTAGCTACTTTTCCACTGCATTTCCCACTTTACCCCTTCTTGACCTATTGCTTCCTCCCCACCTATATATATGTGGGTGGAAGCTAGAGGTTGTGGCTATCCACCCCTAGATACTTTCCACCATATTTTCCCCTTAGCCATTCCACTCCATTTCCACCTCCATTTCACCATTTCCACCACTAAAACCCTAATTTCCAAGCCTTCCATCCACTTCCCACCATCATTCCACACCATTCCATCCAAGAAGGAGGAGGAGGTTGATCTTGCAATAGCTGGAGAGGAGGATTCACTCATCTACACCGAGCTCCATGGTTACTTCTTCCTCTTTCTCTTCTCTTTTTGTGCTTTGCATTGTTATGAGTAGCTAGACCCCTTGGGTGAGCTGTTTGGGGTGTAAAATGTTACTTTGATATCATGTTGGGGTAAAATGATATGTAAACTTTGTAATTCCATTTTCTGATGATTATGTTCTGTTTCTATCCCATTCTCCATAAATTTCTTGTTGGTTTGTGCTTGAAATCAATTGGGAATTTGGGGAAATTGCTTATATGTGTGAATTTTGGGATTTGTTCCTAGGTCCAACTCTTGGATCCATAGCTAGCTACCCATCTTTCTACATCATAATCTCCTAACCCTAGTTGAGAGATCTAAGTAGCTAGTTTAGATGAAATTGGTGTGTTTAGCATGGAGCTTTCTCAAGGCCATAATCTGGGTGATGGAAGGCCTAAACCTCACTTCCATCCCCATTACTAATCTCAACCCCTAATCATCCTAAGATAATCTAACCTACAAACCTAGGCTTTCTTAGACTCTAATTGAATTACACCCAAGACCTAATCCAGTTGAGCCTCGCAAGGGTAGTAGGGAGTGTTAGGGACTAGTTCCCCTATACATAACCCAACATATCCATGGCCAGTTAGTAGCTTAGGATAATTCATTACACTCTAACTTGCTGTTTGGTTTGGATAATCTAAATGGAATCATAATGTTCATATGTCACCCCCAATTTAATTGGTAAGTGCATCCCCTAAACAGCCCACATCTCCCTTAATTGCTTAGAAATACTAGTTTCCATCTTGCTTAGCTAGTGTTATCTTAGTTATCTCTTTTGTTGCTTAGATAGATTCTTTCCCTGTTCTTTCTTTGTTCTTGCTAGTTTAGCTCTTTCATTGCTCTCTTTTTCTTCTTACATGCCTTAGCATAAATTGCCTTTTCACACCTAGCTTAGTCTTTTCTTTCTTACTTAGTCTTAATCCAGTCTAGGGTTAACTTAGATTTCATTCTCGCCTTTTATTGCTTTCTTTCTCACCTTAGTTTAACAATCAAAACAATCTTCAAACCATTAACCCTAGTCTCCATAGTAGGAACCTAACAAAAATTAACCTAGCTCTAGTGCCCCCTTTTCTCCCTGTGGATCGACCCTATACTTGTCGCCTTCCTATACTACGAAATGACCCTGTGCACTTGTGGGTGTAGTGTTTTAGTTTGTGAGAGTGTATTGAGTGTAGGTCATTATAAATTTTGAAAGTGAATCCACATGTGCACTTCCATACACGGAGTTCCATCCATTTAAATCTCAATTGAGTGGTGTGTAACGCCATTGGCAGGAGCAAACCAAAGAGAAAAACTTATTAAGAGAAAAAATCACGGCAAGCAACTCTTTATCTGTGGTAGTGTAGTTTCTTTGAGCTTCATCAAGAGTCTTTCTTGCATAGTAAGTGGCATGTGAAATCTGTCCAATCCTTTGGCCCAACACAACCCCCACTGCCATATCTGATGCATCGGTCATGATCTCAAATGGTAAGGAGAAATTCGGGGGCTGCATGATAGGATTAGAGATGAGCTTGTTCTTCAAATAGTTGACAACTTCAACACCCTTATCATCGAAATTGAATTCTACATTTTTTTCAAGTAAATGACAAAGTGGCCTCAAAATCTTACTGAAGTCTTTAATGAATTGACGGTAAAAAGTTCCATGCCCCAAGAAATATCAAACATGTCTTACAGTGGAAGAAATGGTGAGAGTGGAGATCAGGCCCACTTTAACCTTATCAACTTCAATTCTGGCTTTACAAACTCGATGACCCAAAATAATGCCTTTGGGCACTATGAAGTGGCTTTTCTCCCAAGAAAGCACCAAACGGACCTTGACACACCTTTAGAGAACATATACTAGGTGAATCAAACACTCATCAAACGTCTTACCAAACACAAAAAAGTCATCCATGAAAACTTCAAGCGACGAATCAAGCATATCAGAGAAAATGGATGTTACACATCTTTGAAATTTCGAAGGAGCATTGTATAACCCAAATGGCATTCTTCTGTAAGAAAAAGTACCACTTGGGCAAGTAAACATCATCTTCTCTTGATCGGTGGGACGAAAAGCTATTTGGAAGTAATTAGAGTACCCATCAAGAAAAAAATAGAAACTTTGTCCAGCTTATCTCTCAAAAATCTGATCAAGGAATGGGAGAGGGTAATGATCCTTCTTGGTCTTTTCATTCAATTTTTTGTAGTCCACACACATCCTCCACTTGAATTGCTCTCTCACAGGCATCATTCCCCATCTTCATTCTCATCGACTATGATCTTGCCCTTCTTGGGTACAACTTGGATAGGACTTACCGATGGGCTGTCAGAAATGGGATATATGATTTCAACATCAAGTAGCTTCATGACCTCTTTTTCTACAACCTCTTTCAATATTAGATTCAACCGTATTTGCATTTGATGGCTTGGTTTAGCATCATCCTCAAGATAGATTCTATGGACACAAACAGAGGTGTCAATATCCCTCAAATCAGTTATGGACCATCCGATGGCCTAAATGTTCTTCTTCAAAACTACCATCAATATATCATCTTGCTCTGGAGAAAGAATAGAAGAAATAATCACCAAAAGAGTGTCATTGGAGCCTAAGAAAGAATATTTCAATCCTTTGGGAAGAGATTTGATCTCAAGAATGGGAGTCTCTTCAAGGGAATTCGTCAATGGTCTAGAAATGGACGAGAGGTCCTCACTTGCAGACAATAAGGACAACTCTTCTTCCTCATCCACATCCTCATCATCAACATCATTGAGAAATTTCACAATGGGCTCTAGACCTCTACCTTGTGTTGTAATTTGAATCCATGTAGGTATACATTCTTCTACTATCTCATCAAGACACTCAATCAGATAACAATCATTTTTAGTAGCACCTATCACCTCGGATTTAGCATAAGTCTTGAAAATTTTCAATCAGATCTTCATGTGCATGAAAGTCACATACATGGTGTTGGTCCTCACATGGATCACTGCTTCATCTGTAGACAATAAGTGTCTCCCCAAGATGATAGGAACATTCCTCAAGTCTTTTTCCATGTCTAAAATAATAAAATTAGTAGGAAAGAATGCAGAGGTCTCATCATCAAGTCTGACCAACACATCATCAACACACCTTCTTAGCATTTTCACAGATCCATCGGCCAATTACAAGGTACAGTAAGTGGGACTTAGTTGTCCCATTTTTAGTTCAACAAACACATCATAAGGCATCAAATTTACACTAGAAACCAAGTCAAGAAGAGCTTGGTCTATACGATGTGCTCCAATGTAGCATGAGATGATGGGATCACCAGGTTCTTTCCTCTTTCTTGGCATGGTGTGCTACAAAATTGAGCTCACTTGCTCAGTGAGCTTAACCTTCCTTAGTGTTCTTCCTATTGTCTTCCTCTAGAACATGCACAAGTCTTTCAAGAACTTAGCATAAGATAGAATTTGCTTGATCGCATCAAGCAAAAGAATGTTGATCTTGACCTGCTTAAAGGTCTCCATGATGTCCTCAGTAAGTTTCTTCTTCCTTCTTTCGATGGATGGCTCTTCAAGTGCATCCGGGAATGGGGGAGTTGTGATCCCAGCTAACTCAAGTCAATAGTATCATTAAGCGGCATAATTGGAATCACGGTATCATGTCTCAGTGTCATGGTATCAACCCGAGTGCGTGTTACAATATCATCAACCTGAATCTTAGTATCAACACCCCTGATCACAGTATCAACCCTGTCATCACCGGTTGTTCTATCAATAGAAGTACCATGTGGCTTCTCTAAGGTCCTACCACTCCTCAAAACTATCACTCCGTTCACGTGCTCATGGGTAGTTGAAGAGGAAGCTTATGGAGGTGGTTGTGGCTGTTGAGGTGGTGGTGGCCTTGAGTGTGGTGGATTCGGGTTTTGGAGGATAAATTGTGGCTAGGGTTGTGGTTGTTGTGGTGGATGGGGCTGATATTGTGGAGGGGGTTGTTGGTATGAGTGAGGTGGAGGGTATTGGTAGTTGTAAGAGGGTTGTTGAGGTGGAGGAGCATATGGATGTAGTGGTCCTTGTTATTGGTGAAGTGGGGGTACTTGGCCTTGTGATGAGACATAAGCACCTTGAGTAGTTCTCACATATCCACCATCATTGTTTGGGTTGGTCATGGGTTGAGGTGGAAGCCTCCCTTCTTCATGGAAGGTAAGTGAAAGGGAAACTTGATCAAGCCTTTTTTCAAGGTGGCTAATGTTTTTTCCCTAAGAGGACACATCTATCTTAACTTCATCAAGGCTTCTTAGCCTTCCCAGGACTTCTTCCTCAAACTTGGAGCTGTACTTGGGCCCATGGTGTTGCCTTGGATTCCCTTGCCCCTCCTCATTTTGTTGTTTCTATAAAAAGTCTAGATGATTCCTCCACTCGGGAGTATATGAGTTGGACATTGGGCCTTGGTTGTTTCGGTTGCCAAGGGTATGCAAAGCATGCACTTCTTCTTCCTCATCATCATCTACCATAGTGGATTGGCTAGAGGAACCACCAGTTTGGTTCTTCATCATGTTCAACATATCTACCATCATTTTCATCATGTCAGGATTGGCTGTAGTCTGGTCTGGAACTACAGGAGGAGGTGGAGGGATGTAGTTCCAGTCACAATGTTTCCATTTAGTAGAAGCATGATGGCGAGAATTATCAGCAAGGTGCTTGAATAAGGGCCATGACTCCTCTGATGTCTTTGCCATGAAGGTGCCTCCACATGATGAATCAACATTTAGTTTGGCTCAACTCAATTACCCTGGTGTAGAATGCTTGAACCAGCTACCACAAAGGTGCCTCATGATGAGGGTAGTCACGTAGGAGCTTTTGGATCCTTACCCATGCCTCGTGGAAGGGTTCATTTTCTTTTTATGAGAAGGCGGTGATAGATCTTCACATCTCAGTCAACTTGGCAATCAGATAGAACTTCTTAAGAAACTCATTCTTCACCGCATTCCATGTCACCAACTCAGGCTTTGAGATGTGCCATTCCTTGACTTTTTATTTGAGAGAGAAAGGGAAAAGGGTTCTACAGACTGAGTCCTCAGTGGCGGAAGGTGTGCAGAAAGTGGAACAAGTTTCAAGGAAGGCGTCGATATGGTGGTAGGGGATCTCATTCTCCATCCCATAGTAAGTAGGAAGGAGTCCGATAAGGGTAGGTGGAATGGACAATTGTTGACCCGACATTTGGTCAACAAGGGTGGCAATGGGGGATATGTAGTTCCTTGGGGTGAAGTACTCATGGAGAGGGTAGTTGGGTTCTAGTTGAGCTTCACCATCAGGACCATTATCTACCATTTCAGCTGATTGTTGTTGTTTGTGATGGCTTTGGCTTCTCCTTCTTCCTATCTTGGGGTTGTATAACACCAAGTCGGTAAAAGTCAAACATGTATTACGCGTGCACAACTGTCACCTACACAATACACAAACAAGCAACTAAAGCTAAGTTAGAACAATGATATGCAAAAGTAAACAAAGAATAAATAATAGCAATGGTGAGGGTAGTAGAAAAAACTGAGCTATACTAACTAGCTAGGTCGAGTGCCTCTATCCCCGACAAAGGTGCCAGAAAACTTGGTGCGATCTTTTCAAGGCCACACACTAGCTAACTAAAGGTGACTAGATGCAACCCTAAGGGAAAACACATAGATCTCTCGAAATTTATAAATGGACCTAGTCTAATGCACAAGCTCAACTAATCACACATATTCGCAAGCGCACAAGGTCGTGTTGTAGTATAGACTAGTGGTATGATTAGGGTCAATCCTCTAGGATAAAGGGGGTACTAGAGCTAGGTTAATGTTAACTATGTTCCTAAAGCGAAGTCTAGAGTTTGAGGGTTTAAATTTGGTTTTGATTGATTAAACTATGATTGCAAGTGATTAAGAGAAAGAAGGAAACTAGATTAGCAACAACCCTAAATTACCGTAAGCTAGTTAAGACTATAAAACTAGGCATGACAAGCAACTAGGCTTAAAGTAAGAAGTTACACTAAACTAGCAAGAAAATTAGCAACTAAGAAGCAAGCTAGGCACTAAAGTAAGCAAGATACCAAGTTATCACTAATTAGATAAATAAAAAAAAACAACCTCAAAAGAGCCCTAACTACTTAAGCAAGAATTAACTACCTAGAACTAAGAAATTAACAAAGGCAATAGACTAAGCTAGCATTAAAAAACTAAAAAGGTAAGAGTGGATTTTAAGCAATATAATGGATAGGTGGGCCTTTTGGGAATGAAACTTGATATTAGTTGGGGGAAGGTTAACATAACATGCAATTCTCATATTTCTATCTATATTACCAAACCAAACAACAAGGCAAGTGCTATTAGAATATACCCGATACTACTAGTTGGAGAACTAGGGCTAGGTGTAATTCTAATAGGACTTGGCAAGTCTATGTTTATATTTTAAGTGGTATTAGCGCAATTGAGAGCCAAGGGTAGAAATGGTAGTAGAGATGAGGGTGTTTCACCTCATGCTACTTGCTATCTAGCCTTTAGAAAACTCTAGGCAATTGCACTAATCACACTTATACTAGCTACATAGATCTCATACTTACTTGTAGAAGAAGGGAGATGTATGTAGGAATAAAGGCGGCTATCTAGAGATCTACTAATTGGACCTAGGATCCATTCATATGATTTCCACATACATTCCATTTTCTCCTAGAAGTTGTGTCATTAAGCATCATAAAATAAGCAATCCACATTTAAAAGCACAAACCACATGAAAAATAATGAGAAATGAGATGGATGAAAGAGATAATCATCATAGAATGAAATTAGGTTCAATATAAGTTATTTTCCTCCAAAAAGGTATCACAGTCACATTTTAACCCCAAACAACCCACCACTAGGGGCTTAGCTAGGCATGCTCATACAAATGAGAAAAGAAAGTGGAAGAAAGGGATAGGAGTCCATGTATCTCGAAGTATCTTTTTCTTCTTCACCTCGTAGTAGCTTTAAAACAACCTCCCTCCTCCAAGGTGGGTGAAGGGCATGGAAATGAAGGGGATTATGGTAGAGAACCTAGAAAACTAGGTTTCTACGGTGGAAATGAGGTGAAAATGGTGGGTGGATGGCTCATGGAGGGAGGAAGCGAATGCTCTAGGTTAGGTAGGGGGAGTAATGACAGATAACCTAGCGTTGTGGCTGCCACCCATGTATATATAGGTGGTGGTGGAAGCACTAGGGTAAGTAGGGGTATAGATGGAAAAATAGTGCAGAAAAAGCTAGGGTTTAGGTGGCAGCATGGCCGTGCTGGGTAGCACGTCTGTGGTGAGTGAGGGTTTGAATGGACGTGGTGGTGGAGAACGATCGTTCTGGGAAATGGAAAATGATAGAGGAATTTTGGCAAAATGAAGGCTGGTTGCACGGCCGTGTTGGGTAGCACGACCTTGGTGGAGGCTTGGTAGAACGGTCATGTTGGGTAGCACAGTCATGGTGGGGGAGGTGAAATGGAGGTCGTTATAGCCAGCATTGTAAGGACCCTGACCTCCATTTAGGGCTTATCCTGTTTGCTTTGCTTAACCCTGATGCTTAGTTGCTTGATAATCACCTTTAGTGGTGATTAGGGTTTGTTTGTGCTTTGTTGAGAGCTGGAGGTGTTACTTGCAATTAACCCAAGTCTAGGATTTGTGGGTAAGTTTGTCACCTGTGAGGTGTTCCTCCCTCTCCTTGCTTCCTCTAGTGTTGAGAGGAAGGGTTGGGCTCGTTGCTTGAGTTCCTTTGGGCTTGGTTGAGCTTTTTGGGCCTTGTGGTGCATTGCCTTTGCCTCTTTGGACCTTGTATCGGGCAAGTGTGCTTGTGTCGGCCTATGGTGTGTCAGCCAGGGTGTGTGTCGGCCTATGGTGTGTCGCCTAGGATGGGTGTCGACCATGGTGTGGAGGTGTGTCGCCCATGGACCTCTTTGACCCCTTTGACCTCGTTGGTGTCACCACTAGTGGACACTTGGATATTGATGTTTGCATGTGGCAATGGCCTTGGACATGTGTTTAGGGCATGTTAGAGTGGTGGCATTGCTCATGGACAAGTGTCCCTAGGTGGGCGACACCTTGGCTTGTCTTACCTTGGTTTCTCCTCCATCCTCTTCTATATATGTGTTCCCTTTCTCTTGCTAAGGATCCCTTTAGTTCCTTAGTTTTCCCTCTCCCTTGGTGCACGACACCCTCTTCCTTTGCAAGATTGGTGGCCGATCCTTGCCTTGAAGTCTCCATCTTCCTCTAGTGGTGGTCGAACCCTAGAGTGTCTTGTTCTTCTTCTTGTGGTGGTGCTTGGAGCTTGGAGCTAGGAGCTTGGAGCTTGCTTAAGGCGGGTTACATAACTCCTAACCCTAAATACATTACCATCTTCTTTGTTCTTGTTTGTATGTTGCTTATGATCGGCTATGTATGTTGCTAGTTTAGTTTCTTGCTTAGTTGTACCTTGTTGGCCGAACTATGATCTAGAGTTTTCTTGGTGAGCAACACCCCTTTCTCTCCTAGGTCTAGAGGAGTGAGCTTGAGTTCTAGTAATATGGGAACCACTCCTCTCTCATTTGAGTTGAGAGGTGAGCTTATGTTCTAGTTGCTTGAGCAACACCCTCCTCTCACCATGGACTTGAAAGGTGAGCTATGTTGTGGTTGTTCCTTGAGTTGCCCGATTGGTGATAAGAGGTGTGCAAGACCCCTCTCTCTTGGTTGTTGAGAGGTGAGCCATCTTCTTGATCCTTTAGGGTTTTGGTGCCCTTTTGCTTGAGGTTGGTGACAACCTGGTTGGGTGGCATCTTGCCCGATATGGTCTTGGAGGTGATGCTACCCGATATCCTTTCTTGGGCCTAGAGCATTGGCTGATAGGTTGTGATGTTGTGTCGGGTGTCACACCCCTGGTCCTTGACCTTTTGTGTGTCGGGCATCACACTATGCTGAGTACCCTGCCTGACACCCTTAACCTAGGAAGTGGCTTGGTGTCGTGATACCTTGATGTTGTGGAAGCGTTTCTAGCTAGTTCTGTTGTGAGTGTTACCCCTTGGCCTTAGCCCTATGTGTGTTGGCCGATAGCATGAGATCAGTTAGACGTTATGCTTCCCTTGTCACCTGTTAGAGTGGCATCCCTTGGGCGTTATGCCTTGTGGTGTGTGTGCTGCTTGATGTACCTTGTGCACGACACACCATTGCACGATATGCCTCTTTGGCTGAGCTGCACGCCCTAGTTGCCCGTTAGCAGTTGGTTGCACGGCACGCCCATAGGGTTAGCTGCCTGACATATTTTGTGGTCGTTGTCCCTGTGTTGCACGACACAGCGTTGCATGGCACGCCCTTTGGGCCTAGCTGCATGATATGCTGGTGGCCGTTATGCCTGGGGATCCCGATACAGTTAGATGCACGACACGCGTTGCACGTTATGATGGTGCACAAAATGGCTTGGTTCCTTGTTGCTCGATACAGCTTGGGAAGGTAGCCCGACACCCTTGATGGTCTCCTTGACCGTTATGTGTTTGTAATGTTGGGCAATGGGGGAGAGTGCCCTGTCCGATACTACCATTGGTGAGGTTAGTGGGCGCTTATAGTGAGGGTCTTGTTCCTTGTATGGAAACCGATATGTTAGACCTTGTACATGCAGTCACGGTGATGATCTTGCTGTGCTTGATGGTAATCGTTATAGTAGATCACATCTAAGTATCTTGACAAGACATTACCTGTGTTTATAATTAACCTTGAATTATTTGTATGATGCGGAGTAAATGGTAAGCCTATAAGATGTTTGCTTAATGATATGACCTATGCTTATGATCACAGGTTGAGGCATGAATGATAAATGTCACCCTATGTTGATAATCTGATCTTTCTGATAATCTATGATGATTGTGCATACTAACTGACTGGCCTAAATCGCGCGTCCTAAAATTGGAGGTGTATTTGAGGTAGTCGAGCCTTCGCATTTATAACCCGAATCCTTCTAGGCCCCCGCAACTTTGTTTACGGGGTCGAAGTAGTCATACGGGGTCGAACACAGGGACAAGGTGGATTGTGTTGACGACTCTGAATCGACACTCTACACTCCGGTGGGTATAAAGAGATATTAAAGTTCCCCGAAGGGGAACAACAAGATGTCACGATTAAATCAAAGAAAACTATCTCCAACTGGAGTTACAAGAAAGATTAAGATTTTGTCATTTAGCAATTTTTAGGAATTTTTATGCAACAGAAAATAGAAAGATAAACTGCAGTTTAAGGCGTAATGCAAGGGATAAGACTTCAGTAAGACAAGCGGTAGCAGTAACACCCTGCACCCCTCCTCTCAGAGCGGGTGCCTCTAACCAAGCTTCAACACCCCTCTCGAGGTTGCTGGGCTCAAGTTAGAGTGGAATGATACTAAAACAACTCCGTTTCGGGCACTCTCGTACTCTAGAACCGGACCGAACACTAGAGCCACAACCCAACTCTCGAAGTAGTTGCAACGGGAAAGACGATTCGGTAGCTAAGCGAAACGCGATCCAAAACATGCAAGCTAGAGTTCAGATATCCAACACAGCAGTTACCCAATCATAAGGCACTAAGCATTAAACAAATAGCAATTAAGCATTTCTATTTCCATAAGCAATAAGGGTCTTAATACAATGCATAAGCTAAGAATTTAAATAACAGAATTAAAGATAGATGTCGCCTTCTTGATGTAGAAGAACGACAGACTACTGTAGCTCTCCTGCCCGATACCAGTCAGGAGCCGAGCCCGATACGACAGTGTTGGGCGGCACCCCCTCTCGGGCAGCGCCGACTGACGACTGACTGTATCGCTCAAGGGCCCTGGCCGATACGCTCATGTCGGGCGGCGCACCCTCTCGGGCGGCACACATGATGGGCGGAGCGTATCGGGTTCGATATCGTGTCGGGCAAAGAGCTACGAGTCTACTGTCGGGCACTCGTGTCGCTCGTCTTCGCTGGCCGATACCGGCCCGCAGTGTCGCCCTGGACAACACTAAGTGAACCATCCCTTCCCTCTCGGGATGAGGGAAAGCTCACCTAGTGTCGCCCGACGCAAGCACTGGGGCGCGATACTCTTGCTCTCACAACTTCCTTCGAAGGTGGCTCTCGAACTGTCTTGTCCGAATTCTCTTCTGACTCTCCGACTCGTTCGACCCGTGACCAACCTTTCTGACCTCTTGCTTTTCGGCTTCCTGTAGCTGCTATTTATAGGCGGCGGTTGGAGGAGTTATGGTGCTGGAAACGCCACGTAGCTCCCTTATACGCCGGTCGATGGAGGTGGACGGCCGATACAGGTATGTCTCGGCGCGAGGCGCTGGCTATCGGTCACGTGGCTGGCGGCACGCCTGCCGGTGGGTGGCTGTGTCGCCCGACGAGTTAGGTCGTCGATGCGGATTTGGCTCCCTGTCGGGTAGACGGTATGTCGGCCAACACGTCCTTCTTGCGCAGCGCTCTTCTCCGCCGATCATTCTCGTGTCGCCCAGCCCCTGTCGGGCTGGGTTGTATCGGGCGTCAGGGATGTCGAGACGGGCTTAGACTTATTATGGGCCGGAATCGGCCTTATTGCATAAAAACGAGGAAAACTATGTAGAAGATAGGAAAAATTGGAATAAGAGCGTTGCTTGGCCAATTATTGCGAAAAATGCTAATAAAATAGAGGAAAATACGTCACAAAATTTGGTGTTATCAACTCCCCCAAACTTAGCTTTTTGATTGTCCTCAATCAATATTTAAACTAGACTTTGTGTTGCTTCTTCTTGCACAACAAAACTTTAAGGCTAAAGGGTAGAACAAGATTTGCGATGTCTTGGAGGTAATGTTGTCTTAATGCAAACAAAAGATCTTGCCCTACTTGCCTTATTATTTAAGTAAAATTTTTCTTCTCCACAACTTCAGCGAGACTTTGGTGTATGATTCCGAAGTTAGCTTCCACACCAAACAGCTTTATTTTAGGGGCAGAAAGTTGTGTATAGGGTAGGCTAAGGCTTTTTGGGTTTTTCTTCTTGTTTCCCATCAGTCCATCCAGGTAAGGGTCTGTTAACGGGCAAGTGGTCCCTGCAGTCTAAGCCAGTTGGCTTTAGAGCAGTGATTTCACATCCTACGTACCACTGCCCCAGATCTACCATGCCTAAAGATGGGTACTTTTGGAAAACAAGTGTGTATATATATATATTTTTTCTTTTCTTTTATTGGGCACAACTCTCATGCTTTTATTCACGCTCATAAGTCTTCTTTCTCTTTTTTGGATTTTTGCAGGGTAAGGGAAAACAAAAGAGGTATCTGCTGTTTGGGCAGCTTTTTCCTTCTCCATACTCGTCTCTTAGCTGTTTGTGAGATTATTATTTTTCGAAAATTTTTGGATGGCATGGCACAATCTTTTGTTTGTTTGAGACAGCATTATCAGAAAGATATGACAGAACTTGTAACTCATTAAATATACAGAAAGTAAACTTTGCAAGAAGTCACAACAGGTTTTTATTATTATAGCAACTTTGTACATATGCATAGGGGCAGAAATTTGCAAAGGAAAGATTTTTGTAAATTTTTATATGGCATGCATGCGTACATCAGATATACAGGAAGCTGTAAGAGCACATCAGGTAAAAGAGAATGAATATCGTAGAAAGATTGAAGTGATAAAATTTTTATACCTCCCTCACTGGCATACCCCCAAACTTACTTTCTACTATGTCCCAGAGTAGAGAAGAAAGCAAAAGTGAGGTAAAGCTTAGCCAGTGAGGGTTAGCTTTCTGATGTGCTGCAAAATGCTCCTGCGAAGTTGCATCATGCCATAGGGAGGTTGTCTAGTGGGTTCGCTTTGGCGATGTAGCGGTTGAGCTGGAGCGAAACCCTCAAAATTCACTTCTGCCCCCCCCCCCCTTTCTTCACATCTCTGTTGTGAACATAAACAAGGGGCTGATTATCCGTCCCTAGTTTAGTTCCCAGCAGTGTGTAGTTAGGGTGGGCCCTCTCCCTTAAGAGGACGGAACCAGGGTGCCTCGAACTTGTTCGGAGGCCTTGGTTGCCGCACTCATAGCTAGGTGACTCACTATTGGAGCTACCAAATCAAGAAAGATCTTCCCTTCCATTGTTGTTTTCGTTTCTTCTCGACAGTTGTTGCTGATCCCCGTGTCGTGCTTGCTGGTGCGGTAGGTGGTTTGCTCCATACGAGCTATACCTGTTATTTAAAATTTATATATTCATCCGTTAGGCAAGAAAGATGAAAAGAAAGAAAACTTATTAAAACAGGGCGATAGGTGATCGGACGACACGATGTTGTCGCGCGATATGAGTCGACGCCCGACACAGGTGTGTCGGGCGATTTGAGGTCACATGAAGCGAAAACATGACATCGCCGTGAGAAGCACGACGCCCGATACAAAACATCAGGAAAACGCTATCGACCGGCGTTACACGCGAAAGCATGTCGGACGATAGAAAATCTGCAGGTCATGTGAACCCAATAAGCGTCTCGATAAGAGATACTAGCGTCGGGCGACAGGGTTATCGGCCGATAAACGTGTCGGTCTACAACCCTATCAGGCGACAAGCCATGTCGTTCGGTAAGAAAACAACAAGCCGGCCGATACGCCTTACACGATACAAAACCTATGCCGGGCGAGAGATAACGTGTCGGGCAAAAGGTGTGTCGGGCTATACCTTTACTCTCAGGAGGCATCGCCCGATACCAGGGCGAAGGAAAGATGACCGACACACGAGCAAAAGGGAGGATCACAGCATGTGTTTCCGGTGGCAAAAAGGAGAAAATGATAGCTAGCCCGACACGAAGAAACCTCCACGCTATTTATAGAGAACCCAGCTGGGGGCAAAATGTGCAAAACATGGCGCGCGTCGGGCATTTTAGTCACGCTATTCCCGAGACGCGAAGTCCCATCGGGCAGTCCAAGGGTCGTCCGCTGCCTTTGCGACGCCCGGGGCGAGGCTGCCCGATACAAGCGGTTCTGCACCCAGCTGGTCGACACGGTAGAAACGTGGGCGGTCAAAAGGCCAAAACTAAACCTGTGTGAAGTAAAAGGCCATTGCAGGGTAAAACATCATTGGTATAGAGAAGGATCTCCTACCTCAGATGATATTACTCCTCAATGCTCCGCAAAACACAGCGATGGCCCATAAAACAAAAAGAGTCAGCACACGTGCGCATGTACTGACTTGGGCCTTATTACAGTCCATAATGGTATTTTTACAAAGAAAACAAATGTATCCTAATCTATGACTCGGGCTGCCTCCCGAGGAGCGCTGAAGTTTCCGTCGCCAGCTCGACCGGTGTAGGCTCTTCGGTTATACCCACATCCAGTAAGTCAATCTCTGCTTTCCTGACAAAAGCTTCGTCCTCATAAAACCTTTTCACTCTGTGCCCGTTCACCGTGAAGATCTTAGTCGGGTCATCCTTGTCGCGGAGCTCCATCATTCCTGATGGGTATATCTTTGACACAAAAAACGGTCCCGACCATCTTGTCTGTAATTTCCCCGGAAAAAGACGGATGGAGGATTTGAATAACAAGACCTTATCCCCTTCGCTCACATCCTTTCTCCTAAGGTGGGCATCATGCCACATTTTTGTTCTTTCCTTGTAGATCTTTGCATTCTCGTAGGCGTGAATCCTCAGCTCTTCGAGCTCTTGAAGCTGCAAAAACCTCTTTTCTCCTGCTTTGTCTAGGTCCATATTTAGGAACTTGATCGCCCAAAGGGCCTTGTGTTCTAGTTCCAAAGGCAGATGGCAGGATTTTCCGTATATAAGACGGTAGGGGGTGGTTCCAATGGGCGTCTTGTAAGCAGTATGGTAGGCCCATAATGCGTCGTCAAGTTTCATAGACCAGTCCTTCCGCGTGCGGCTGACAGTCTTTTCTAAGATCTGCTGATCTGTCTGTTTGAGACCTCTACTTGCCCCGACGTCTGTGGGTGGTAGGGCGTAGCGATCTTATGTTTTACTCCATACTTGCGTAGGAGCGCTTCAAACTGCCTTTCTCCGAAGTGTGACCCGCCGTCGCTTATTACGGTGCGCGGTATACCGAAACGGGGAAAGATGGTCTTCTCAAAAAGCTTGATAACCGACTTGGCGTCGCATGTTTGGGTGGCTACTGCCTCTACCCATTTCGACACATAATCTACTGCCACTAGTATGTATTGATACCCCTGGGATGGGGGAAACGGCCCCATGTAATCAATCCCCCATACGTCAAATATTTCCACTTCGATCCAGCTTGCCATCGGCATTTCATTCCTCCGCCCTATATTTCCCGTTGACTGGCACTCTTTGCAAACCTTTACAAATCGTGCATCATCTTTAAATAAGGAGGGCCAGTAGAAACCTGATTGTAGCACTTTCGCCACTGTTCTTTCGCTACCCATGTGTCCACCGTAGGGGGAGGCGTGGCATCCCTTCAGGATATCCACGGTTTCTTCTTCCGGGATGCACCTCCTGTACAAGTTGTCTGTGCATCTTCTGAACAGGAGAGGATCATCCCAGTAATAATTCTTGGCATCCGCGAATAGCTTCTTCTTTTGATTGTAGGTGATGTCAGGAGGCAGCTCTCCACAAGCAAGGAAATTGCAGATGTCTGCAAACCAGGGCAAACCTTCTTCTTGAGCTTCAGCCATCATGAGAGCTTCGTCGGCAAAGTCGTCGTCGATTTGTGGCCCTCTCTGTCTCTCAGCCACTATCCTCGATAGGTGGTCTGCGACCACATTTTCCGCGCCCTTCTTGTCGATAATTTCATGATCGAACTCTTGGAGCAACAAGGCCCATCTCAACAATCTGGGCTTTGCGTCTTTCTTTTGCATTAAGTATTTTATTGCCCCATGATCTGTGTATACTTTGACCTTTGATCCGACGAAATACGACCTGAACTTGTCAAATGCAAAGACGATCGTGAGCATCTCCTTCTCGGTGGTTGTGTAGTTTACCTGTGCTTCGTCCAACGTGCGACTAGCGTAGCAAATCACATGGTGCTTTTTATCTTTCTTTTGCCCCAGGACTGCTCCCACTGCGTAGTCACTAGCATCGCACATTAGCTCAAAGGGTAAACGCCAATCTGGCGCTTGAAGGATAGGTGGTGATACTAAAGCATTTTTCAGGGCCTGAAAAGCACTGAGACAATCGTTAGAGAAAACAAATTCAGCATCCTTTACCAGAAGATTGGACAATGGTTTGGAAATCTTTGAGAAGTCCTTGATGAATCTTCGGTAATATCCGACGTGCCCGAGAAAGCTTCTTATCCCCGTGACGGAATTTGGTGGAGGAAGCTTAGATATAGCTTCGATTTTGCTGGTATCCACCTCGATCCCACGCCTTGAGATCTTATGCCCTAGAACGATGCCCTCTCGCACCATGAAATGACATTTTTCCCAGTTCAGGACCGGGCCGTTTTTCTCGCACCTTTGAAGTACTAACGACAGATTCTTCAGACAGCTATCGAAGTTCTTTCCATAGACGGAGAAGTCGTCCATGAAAACTTCCACGACGTCTTCTAGAAAATCTGAGAACATTGATATCATGCATCTTTGAAAGGTGGCGGGGGCGTTGCAGAGTCCGAAGGGCATCCTTCTAAAGGCATAAGTGTCGTAAAGGCAGGTGAACGTCGTTTTCTCTTGGTCGTCGGGTAAGATGGGTACCTTGTAAAATCCTGAAAAGCCATCAAGAAAACAAAAATAATCGTGATGCGCTAATCTTTCAAGAACTTGGTCAATAAAAGGTAGCAGAAAATGATCCTTTTTTGTAGCCTGATTTAGCTTTCGGTAATCAATGCACATTCGCCAACCGGTGACGGTCCTTACCGCCACCTCATCACCCTTCTCACCCTTAACCATAGTCATCCCGCCTTTCTTGGGTACTATGTGGATCGGGCTTACCCAATTGCTGTCGCTAATTAGGTAAATGATCCCCGTGTCCCTAAGCTTTATTACCTCTTTCTTGACGACCTCCTTGAGCATCTGATTCAGCTTCCTCTGGGGTTGGGCCAGGGGCTTGGCAGACTCATCCAAGTTGATGTGATGCATGCAAAGGGCGGGGCTAAGGCCTTTGATATCATCTACGGAATATCCTATAGCCCCCCTGTGGAGTCTTAACTCCTCAAGGAGTCGGTCTAGCTGATTGCTTGAAAGATCTGCGTTTACTATGACTGGGTTCCTCTGTTCTTCATCTATAAATTCGTACTTCAGTCCTTCAGGTAACGCTTTTAAATCCGGCTTTGCTCTGGGTGTCTCCTCCTGAGGTTCTCCCTCAAGGGAGGCATACTTCGCAGAGTTCACCTCCTCCTTTTCTTCTTGCCAGTCTTTGTCAGAAAGGTTGAAAATGTCGAGATGCCTCACGACCTCGGGATCTTCGAGGTCGAGATCCTGACAGCTTATTGCCCTCGCGAGGGGATCCACTGCCCGGATATCCTCCTCTGTTTCCTCACAGAATTTATTGTAACTATCTGCAAAACAGGCCGATTCAGACAGGGATGGACCTCTCATGATCTCCTTCATCTTGAAGTCCATGTGGTTGTTTCCAACCCTCAAGGTGATTATCCCTTCAGAGACATCAATCAGCGCCCTCCCTGTTGCCAAAAAAGGGCGTCCGAAGATGATCGGACATCTGGGATCTTCAGCTGTGTCGATGACGACGATGTCACAGGGAATAAAGAAATCACCGACCCTAATCGGCACATCTTCGACAATGCCTACAGGTCTTTTGAAAGAGTGATCCGCCAGTTCAATCCGCATATTGGTTCGAACCATGTCGGTCAAACCCATCTTTTGCACGAAACTTAAGGGTGTGAGGCTGATGCTTGCTCCCAAGTCCGCTAGACCCTTCCGCTCGACATTTCCACCGATGGCGAATGGGATTGTGAAATCTCCCGGATCCCTTCTCTTAGTTGGCAAGTTGGGCTTTACAAAGACAGAGGAAGTAGAGGCCAGGTACACTGTCTCTATCCTTCCTCCCCTTCTTTTCTTCATTATTAGATCTTTGAGAAACTTGGCGTATGTGGGCATCTCCTCCAAAGCGTCAAGGAAGGGGACTTCAAGATGCAGCTTCCTGATCGAATCCATGAACCTTTCATGCCGCTTTTTCAGATTTGCCTTGATCAGCTTGTACGGGAACGGTATCCTGGGAGCATAAGGATTCCTCCCACCAGATGGCTCATCGGACGGTCTCGGCGCAGGCTCCTGAGCTTCTGCAGGCCTACCTCCATCTCCTGCTGGAATGGCATCCTTGGGCCCTTGCTCAGGTTCCGGTGGGGCTTCATCAGCGCGCTCTACCGTCTTTCCTGATCTAAGCACTACCATTACTGTAGTTTCAGGGTGAGGGAGCGTTTTTCCTGTAGGGTTCTTCATCAGAGCAGCCATCTGAGACAGCCGTTGGTCGACCTCCCATTGGCGCATCTGCAGACTCGCTATCTGGTGTTGCATGGAATTCAGAGATCCAGGGTTGGTAAACGTTCCCTGTACCAACTGGTTGATGATGGTGTCCTGTCTTTTTATGTAGGCGGAAAGCTAACCAACCCAATTAGGCCGGGTCGCCCTCTCGCTTTGGCTCGGACATTCGCCCTTAGAAAGGGGTCGCTCACAACGAGGCATGGTATCAAGGTTCGGTGGAGCAGGTTACAGCTTTGCAGGGTACCTGAAATATCATGAGAAATCAAGTTAGAACACAGAGTTATTTGGTTCCGGCAAAGAATAATGCTTAAAGAAAAAAAAAGTGATGTCAAGCCTATTTCTAAGCTTGAGGCACGGGAGTGTAGTTAGTGGCTTCGGATTCGTCAACAGTGCCATTTGTCGTGTCCCCGACAACGGCGCTAGAAAGTTGACCGGCCTAAATCGCGCGTCCTAAAATTGGAGGCATATTTGAGGTAGTCGAGCCTTCGCATTTATAACCCGAATCCTTCTAGGCCCCCACAACTTTGTTTACAGGGTCGAAGTAGTCATACGGGGTCAAACACAGGGACAAGGTGGATTGTGTTGATGACTCTGAATCGACACTTTACACTCCGGTGGGTATAAAGAGATATTAAATTTCCCCGAAGGGGAACAACAAGATGTCACGATTAAATCAAAGAAAACTATCTCCAACTGGAGTTACAAGAAAGATTAAGATTTTGTCATTTAGCAGTTTTTAGGAATTTTTAGGAATTTTTATTGTGGGCCAGAATCGGCCTTATTGCACAAAAATGAGGAAAAGTGTGTAGAAGATAGGAAAATTTGGAATAAGAGCGTTGCTTGGCCAATTATTGCGAAAAATGCTAATAAAATAGAGGAAAATAGCAGAAAAGGGTAGTTTTGATAACAGAATAAAGGGCAAAAACGTCACAAAATTTGGTGTTATCACTAACCATGCAGATACAGATGCATAGCCAGGTAAAGGTCTATGAGGTATATATGTTTGAGTAACACTACTCTGATGGTTACTCTTGATGATGAGATGATATGCATGATGTGTTGGTCTGAGGACCTGAGATGGCTAAAGTACCTTGATGAGATGTTATTCTCTGATGATGATCTGGGATTGCTATCCCTTGGTGATGATGTAAGCCTTGAGAGGCAGTGACACTATGTGATGATGGATTGAGATCCCATGGCAATGTAATGTTGGATCCTTGTGATGGATCAAGATGATGTTGATGACAGTAAAAGCATGATGTTGAGTTTCATGTTGTTTCTTCTTGTTATAGTCTGCATGCTATACAATTTGGTTGCCTCAACAATCCACTTTAAATATACTAACTAATCAAAGTGGAACATATCATGTAGTTTGCCCTGGCCATAGATCCATCATCATTAGGAGCTGGTGATGGTGAAACGGGTTCTCCTATAGGTTAACCCAGAGCGCATATTGTTGAATATGTGAGGTTTCTCCTAGCCTAAAATAGTGAGGATTCGAGTGCAACTGTGGTTGCAGACTCGGGATATGTATAGAGCATGGTGAACAGGCCCATTGCTCAGGATATGTGATATGGGAGCATCAATGCGTTCATGGCTTAGAGCACGATGAACAGGCTCGTGGCTCAGTTTCACTAGCGCCGAGACCTGTACCGAGGCGGGATAGGCAGAGGGTAGACTGCGGGAGCTGACCCTGTGGCTGAGGCTACTTGAGCAAGAGACTACGATCCTGCTTGTGTTGTACTCGTGCACTGACCACGAGGTGGGAGGTCGTGGAGTCTGCCTCTTCCATTGACCTTGTATGGCACCAGCTCTGGGTTTTGCAGCCGTTGGTTGGATTTGAGCGGTACGGCTCACTTCCTCAGGGCATAACAATACGTAATCCAGCTGAATAGTATTTATTTCTTAAGGCAAAACACAGAACATTGATTGAGGCCTTGCTTGTGTAGTTAATCTCATTATACTTTCCATTATTTATATGTTCCTTATGTTATGTGGTAAGATCTTATAAATCTTATCTTGTTAATCATGTTCCATAAAGAAATACTTGGTTATCTTCCTTCCGCACAACCTGGTAAGCTTGATGGTATGTATAGCTTTTCTATATAGATTGCTCTTGTTATATCTTGTATCAGTTATCTGCTGTTGTTGTTTCGTCATCTTAGGTTTTATGGTTTCGGCGGGGAGTTATGTTTCTCGCTGGGACAATGTGTCTCACCCCACTGGTTTATAACCTTTTTAGGTGTTCGCGATAGACATGGTGGTGGTCACGGAGTTGCGGCTGAGCAGTAAGACGAGCAATAGAAGGTAAGAGATGGACATGCTTCTGTTTTGGTTGTTTTGTAGTAGAGTCTTAGAGTCATCCCTGTACTCTCAGGTCCTTGGAGGTGTTTTGACATTGTTTCACGATGTATAGTTGATGATGCTTGTTATATCCTGCTGCTGGCCGGATGTGGGACGTTATGTACATATAATCAGGTGATGAACTCAGGTGATGACTAGACAGCTGGTTTCCTAAGCTGTGGACACGTATCAAGACTTGTAAATGTTTATATAACATGTTTCTTTGCAGGATGAGGACCTAAATGTAATAGTTTCTCAGTTATTCTGATTTCTACAATCGGTTTTAATTAACACGTGTTTTGGTAATCTGTGGTTATGGTGATTTCCGCACATTTTCACGTAACACCTCGATGTCTGTGTGATAGTGGGATGTGTTGCCACAAGTTTTGGTATCAGAGCTCTAGGTTCGCTGAGTCTATAGGGGTTAGGATTCGGTTGTGTCTGTTCTTGTGAGTTTTCCATATTTTCTTACAATCATCTTCTGCCCTCAGTGGAAGAAAAGCCAAGATGTCTGGAAACCATGAAGAACATGCTGTCGAGAACAACGATGTTGCATCAATTGATGGAGCTATAGGGCATGTACATGGAGATCGGGTGCCTAAGGTCCCCCAACCTGACCCAACCATTCTCAAAAACCCTACCTATCAACAGCTTATGGGGCAGATGATGGCTACGATGAATCTCATGGTAGAAAGATTGCCAGTGCCTCCGCCGAGAGCACAGGCTCCCCATGGTGAGACATCGGGTATTGGGAAGACCTTTGAGCGGCTTTGCCGAGTCAGAGCTTCGGATTATGCTGGAACGGCTGATCCAGCGAATGCAGATCTGTAGCTGACAAGTCTTGAGAAGGCTTTCCGAATCCTCAACATCCCCGAAGCAGACAAATTCAAGCACGCTGTCTACCTTCTGAAGGGTAGTGTTGGTCACTAGTGGACCATCGAGGAGGAGAAGTGACCTGGTAAGGTGATCGGTTGGGAGGTTTTCCGACGCGAGTTCGTCAACAGATACTTTCCAAAGACGTATCTGGATGAGAAGATCAGTCAACTTGAGCGCTTGTGCCAAGAAACGATGAACATCACTGAGTACGAGGCCAAGCTCATGGATCTGTTGTGGTTTTGTCCTCACACGGAAAGAACGGATGACAAGCGGATCAGATGTTTTGAGAAGGGTCTGAGTGCTGAGCTAACAATACCTGCTTCTGCGTTGGAGAACTGGGAGTGGTTTGCTACGTTTGTGGAATCTGTCCGTAGGATTGAACGGTCAGTTAAGGAGAAAAGAAAATCTATGTCTAAGAAGAGGCATGCTCAGTTCCAGGGATAGAGGTTTGGTGGCTTCAAGAAGTCAAGGTTTTCAGCACCTTCCGTGATGAGAGGCTCCAGTGTACCATCACAGTGGTCTCTGAGTAAGGGAAGAGGTTATGTTGCTTCACCGTCAAAGGCACATAGTGCAGCTTCTGTGGCAGTGAAAGGGCTGGCTAGGCCACGGTTTGAATATAGGTCATGCCATCTTTGTGGTCAGATCGGACATTTCAGGTTCAACTGCCTGAATAGAGATGTTGAAGTGACACAGCAGCCAAGGTAGAATCAACAAGGGTCAGATAGACAGCAGCCCAGTAATCATAGAGGGCGAGGACGCGGTCAAGCGTCTCAAGTGGGATCGTCTGCTCAAGGAAGCATAGGACGTGGACAACAAGCAATGACTAAATTCTATGCTATGAATCAGCCAGAGGCGATAGTCAACCTGCGAGTGGTGGCAGGTCAGATGGAGTTATTTCATTCTGATATGTCTTCTTCTTGCTTTATATCTGTTCTGGTTGACCCGGGTGCTACACACTCTTTTATCGCCTATAGTATGCTTGAGAAATGTCATTTACCTGTTAGTTGTAAGAAGGATAGCTTGTTGTTAGAAACCCCTCTTAATGGTTCCTCGATGCTTTGAGAGGAGTGTCCATCTTGTGTCTTATCTTTTTCGAGACACTGTATACAAGTGGATCTTATACCACTTGATATGCATGGTTTCGATGTGATCCTTGGGATGGATACCTTGGAGAGGTATAAGGTTGTTTTGGACTGTGGTTCCAAGCAAGCTGTGTTTGATAATGACAGAGAGAAGTGGGTCTTCCAAGGAGATAGGAAGATTCTCCCGACATGTCTAGTGTCAGCTATGGTGGCAGAAAAGTTGCTACGACAAGGATGTAAGGCGTTCTTAGCTCACGTGGTGGATACCAAGGAGAAGGGTCCTGGCCTTGAGGAGGTGTCGGTTGTCCGAGAGTTTGCGGATGTGTTTCCTGATGAGTTCCCTGGTGTTCCTCCACCCCGATAGATTGATTTTGAGATCAATTTGGTTCCAGGGACGCAACCAGTTGCACAGACGCTGTATAGGATGGCTCCAGTAGAGATGGCCGAGCTTAAAAAGTAGTTGCAAGAGTTGTTGGAGAAAGGTTTCATCCGGCTGAGTACGTCGCCTTGGGGTGCTCTAGTGTTGTTCGTTAAGAAGAAGGATGGATCGATGTAGTTATGTATAGATTACCGACAGTTGAATAAGGTCACGATCAAGAACAAGTACCCATTGTCGAGGATAGATGATCTGTTCGATCAGTTGTGTGGTGCTATAGTGTTTTCAAAGATTGATCTATGGTCTGAATATCATCAGTTGAGGATTAAGGCAGATGACATACCAAAGTCAACTTTTAGGACGAGGTATGGTCACTATGAGTTTGTGGTTATGCCGTTTGGGCTAACCAATGTGCCTGTTGCTTTCATGGATTAGATGAAAAGAGTGTTCTGTCCGTTCCTAGATCAGTTTGTTGTAGTCTTTATATATGACATCTTGATCTATAGTCGGGACAGGAAAGAGCATGAGCGACATCTTCGACTAGCGTTGACTCTTCTTCAGAAACATCATTTGTATGCCAAGTTCTATAAGTGTGAGTTCTGATTGGAAGAAGTGACTTTCTTAGGTCATGTGATATCTGCAGAAGGAGTCAAAGTGGACCCGAAGAAGGTGGAGTCCATTGCGGAATGGGAACAGCCGAATACGCCGACAGAAGTTTGTAGTTTCCTAGGATTAGCAGGATACTACCGAAGGTTTATCAAGGACTTCAGTGTGATTGCGTTACCAATGACAAAGTTGACTAGAAAGGATGTACCTTTTGTCTGGAATGATCATTGTCAGCAAGCTTCCCAAAGTTTGAAGGAGAAGCTGACTAGTGCTTCAGTGCTAGTTCTTCCAGAGCCTAGAAAGGGCTATGTCATTTTATGCGATGCTTCCAAGAAAGGTTTAGGTTGTGTGCTGATGCAGGAAGACCATGTGGTTTCTTTTGCTTCATGACAGCTTAATAAACATGAGGAGAACTATCCGACTAATGATTTAGAGTTGGCAGTGGTGGTTCATGCGTTAAAGATTTGGAGACACTATCTTTACGGGGAGGTATGCCAGATCTTTACAGATCATAAGAATCTGAAGTATATCTTTTCACAGAATGAGCTAAACATGCGACAACGCTGATGGATGGAGCTAATCAATGATTACGACTGCACCATCGAGTATCATCCTGGTAAGGCGAATGTGGTAGCTGATGCGCTTAGCTGAAAGTCTTCTTCTTTTCCTACAAAGAAGGCACGATTGAGTTCCTTGGTATGCCATAGGCGAGATATGTTTGTTTTCTTGCAACAGATGAATGTGCAGATGGAAGTTTCCTTGTTAGTTGGACTTTTAGCACATATGCAAGTCAAGCCTACGCTGAGACAACAGATCAAGGATGCATAACAAACAAATGATATAGTGCAGTTGATCAAATCAGAGTTTGGCAGCAAAAAGCGTGATGGGTTCCATGAGTCCAAGGATGGACTAGTTTTCTACTGAGATAGGATAGTGGTCCCCAATGCAGATGATCTGCGGAAGCTAGTGCTTCAAGAAGCACACACGTCGATGTATGCTATACATCCAGGAGTCACCAAGATGTATCATAATCTGAAGGACTTGTATTGGTTGCCCAACTTGAAGAAAGATGTAGCTGAGTTTGTGGCTAGATGTGTGGTATGTCAGCAAGTCAAGGCTGAACATCAGAAGCCTACAGGTGCGTTGCAACCTCTGCCGATACCGCAGTGGAAATGGGATCATATAACCATGGTTTTCGTAGTTGGTTGACATGATTTTACCGTGTGTATAACGCAAGTGCACGGGTCAATGTAATATAGGCCTTTGTGAGGCCTGAGTCAAACTCATGGACACTGAACTGTCGGTAGACTACTACTAACTACTCGCAATCAACTAGACCAATAAAAAGGTTATGAGAGTTGTTTGTAAAAATAAAAGGAAATAAAATAAAACAAAGCAATCGATTAAGTGTTTAGTTTAATCAATTCAAATGGAGATCTTTAGGATTGCGGTTTCACCGTGGGTTTTCATTGTATGAATTTCCATCTAGTTACTCAGGTTCATCTCTCAATCCGGGTAGTTGCCTGTAGTCAGAATTGTCCACTGTCGTGGAACAATTCACTACCTATGTCTAGGTCGGTTCCACCGTCGTAGTAACCTATACCCTAAACTAGGTGCATTAGAATCAACCTCTGGGTTTCCACCATTAACCGTACATCACCTTGTTCTAGGGATTTGTTAATTAATGTGAATTTCGTCTCTTTTCAACCGTTAATTCATCTTTCAAAGTAATTAAAGGCATTAGATTATCATTATGATGATCAAGCATAACAATATTTGAGAAAATGAAATCATACCATGGATTTAAGAGATAAATTATGAATTAATATGATGAAAATGTCATACAATGCTTCCCCGGGCTACTCCTGGTCCTAAAGATAAAGGGGGTTAGCTGCGCATGTTCATCTCAGAGCAAAACATGGTTGAGAAAAGGGGAAACATGGATAAAAATGTGAATAAGTAATGAAACCCCTAAACGGAGAAGATCCAAGCATTCCTCGGCGTAGAATATGCAATATACAACCTTTCGACGATGGAAAACGTCTTCTTCGGCTTCCGGAATGGTTGGGTCATGCTTCTGGGCTCCGTTCTTCTCTCCACACCTTGTTGGGATGTGTGCAACAGCTAATGACATGATACCCTGCTCTTGGCCACCGTCATTAGGTATAATCACCGAGTTAGGTTGCAAAAATATCACAACCATAGGATTAGAGCCGATCTGAAACAAACTCTGATATGACGGTGTCGATACCATCGACACGGGTCGATGGTATTGACTCTACGCGATATAGACAAGTCTTCTTTTCTTTTCTTCATTGCACCTGATGCTAACTCGATACCATCGAAGTGGGTCGATGGTATCGAGTCTGTTAGGCGTCAGTTGTATCCCTTTTCTGTCGGTGAAACTCCACGTGTCGATACTATCGACTTTGTGGTCGATAGTATCGACTGTCTACTCGCCAACAACCTGATGGAATGTCGCTACCATTGACTTCCCTGTCGATGGTATCAACTCTGTGCTACTCCTTCTAGCTGGCTTCATGTGGTTGTGTCGATAGTATCGATAGCCGTCGATGGTATCGACAGCTGCATATATGTGTTTTTCCTGAAATTGTAAAACAACACCACATAAGCTGAGATAAAACATATTATTGCAATCATTTATGCTCAAAACAATAAAATAAGAGAGATTTGACACTGAGAAGGATCCTAGACTAAAGTAAGTGAATTATGCGATATTAACCACCAAAATGACTAATAAACGCATAGAACGCGAGTAAAACAAGTCTATAAATGTGACTCAAAATCGTCACATCAAACTCCCCTAAGCTTGAACATTTCTCATCCTCGAGCAACAAACTTTAGAATAGAATTGCGAGGGTCAACTAAAGAACAGATTATCACAACAAACATCACCATATGATCCCCGTCGGACATTCACATTCCGGCCCTTACTAACCACGGAATGATAATTACCCTAAAGGCAACAGTAATCATCCATAAAAGATATCTACCTCCAAATTGATGAACACTATCATATAAGGCAGTTACCATAATAAAATTCTCCGGTCCAGACTCGGTGCATCTTGTGATCTCCTATCTACGTTGCTCGCCCTAACTACCATCTACATGGAAGCAGCTCTCCTGGTCTTAATGAGTGAGGAGAAAATAATGGTGGCCTGCCAATTCGAGCAACGGGTGGATGGAATGGGTAGCTCATGGAAGAAATGGAAGAATTATACGGTTTTAACATGCACAAACCATTAATGACCTAAATGATGCATATGCACGTCAAAATGCCCTAATGCCTACATTTGGGTAGAATGATGCATGTACTATCATTCCATCTCTATGTGAGATGGAATATCTAAGAGAACTACATCATGTACTTATTCTTCTTAAAAGGCAGTGAGAATAGGTTCCTTTCTCCCTCTCATTCTTACTTACTTCTCAATTCTTTTTTTTCTTTTCTTTTTCAGATTTTTTCGTTTTTCTTTTTTTTTCAAAGCCCTTATTTTCATAGATGACAATGAATCATTTGTCGGGCTCACTTATTGCTGCATAACTTATACATTTGAAACATTCAGAAGGTATGGAACAAGTTCATCACCTTTTATGTTTCAGAAGACATAAGATGCATGATGTACTATATGCACAAAAATGTGAATGCAGTTACAAAATGATAATTATGCAACTAAATGACACACACCTAAGGATAATGTGCATATATAACTTATCTACCTTAATTTTTTCATTTTCATGCAAAATATGTGAAAGTAGTTGCAATGCAAAACCTATCTACATGGAATGCAATCAAAGAGATTAAAACCGTAATGTACTTCCAGTTCTTAAGGTGGATTATTAAAACAATGGGGTGGATAGATCACAAGACTAATTTACTGAACCTTTGGAAATTATTATGTATCCCTCCTTACAGACCTGTGTAGTAATCAAGAGGTTTCTCTCTCTTATTTCCAATTAAAGTCTCATTATCATTTGGTCAGTTTAGGCTCAAACAACCAATTGCGTCCACTTTTCATGAATCATAGGAATGTACAATTGTGATTTCCTATTTTAGAGTTGACAAACCCAATTATTTACTTAAGTTATGTGTTCAAAGTTTAACAACACAAGCTTGCAAAAACACTAAAAATTTTCAAATTATGCCCCTGATTCCCATGTACAAGCAACGAGATGAAACAAGACATTAGACATCCAAAATTACACTAGATAGAGTGTGGATCCTACAAACAAACTAAGAACTACAAGAAATAAATGACAAAATACAAAACAATAAAAACTAAAAACTAGGAAAAATAAAGGATAGAGCAGTTCCAACTTCCCCCCTAAGCTTGAATTTGACTATGGCCTCATAGTCAAAAACAACCTTAAAAGATGGAACAGTGATACTGATCATTCTTCAGGCGGAGGCGGGTACTGTGGAGCGGTGGGGTCCCAAGATGGGTACTGCCCCTGAAAGCTCGGATCATACTGGGGCATGGGGCGGAGGTTGTGGATACCCCCCAAAATAATTCTGGCTCCAGTAATGATCGTAGAAGGGATGCTGCTGCATCTCCATCCTATGCAACCTGTCGTGGATGTGTTGTTGGTTGTCGAGGAGGAGGCGCTCATTCTCGAAAATAGCCCTCTGGTTATCTAACAGTCGGTTTGTTGTATCCTAAATACTGGCGTATGAAGTTGTATGTTGTTGCTGCATCTTATGAATCTCCTGCAACATTGTATACATCCCCTGCATGGAATATGCATCCTCTCCTTGATAAGAGGGCGGAGGTGGCGGAGGCTGTGAAGATGAAGATGCACCCGGATGCATGTGGGGGGGGGGGCTTCTGGGGTACCACTCATGCGCGAAGAGGAGTGAAGGCCTCCTCTTCCTCTTCATGCTCGTCGCCTTCATTATCATTGTTGTCATTGCCTCCGTATTCATCTGAGTCATCAATGGCTATGACAGGCCATCTGAAATGTTGAGCGGCCTCGATGTTGAAGACGGGGTCTGGAAGTGAACACTCTTAATATGCGTGATTAACATGGCAATGTGCATATGCCAAGCCATCACGGAGCAGGAGGAGGTTGGAGCGGTGCAGATGTTGTAGGTTGACCTTGCTCCTGGTGGAAAGGGGAGTAATATGGGAGAGATCCAACCCAAGATAGGTGGCCAATGGTGTGATTAGCCCTCCAAAATGGATAGGAGCCTTCTGCATACTCGTCTTTATGGCTACCACGCGCGTCAAGAAGAACGCGCCCCAATTGCACGCCTCGTGCTTAAGCAATTTGTGTAGGAAGAACAAATCCGTCTCTTGGAATTTGCTAAGAGACAGGTCACCACGAGTGAACAGCGTGGTGCAGAGCATGTGGTGAAGAACCCACACAAATGGATGCTCAAAATCCGCCACTGCAGTGTTGTGGTAGCTGATGGATTTGCCCGGAGGTGTAGTCACGAGCTGGGCGAAGATGGCATCATAGTCCGTCCTGTTGTCTGGCCTCCGGTGCTGGTAAGCGTCATGATACCAGTTGTACACCGAGTTGAACTGGGTGAGGATAATGGTGTAGTTGTTGTTGAAGAGTCTGAATGACACCCGCCCTTTCCTCCATTCTCTGTCAGTGGCGATCAAGTCATTGGGCAATACATTGATGTCCAATGATGCCATGAACTCCGCCACGAGTTCCTTGTAAGTTGGCCACTCGCCGAAGAATGGCTGGCCATCTGTGTGGAACTCCATCTCGTCGGGCCTCCTGGTTGTGTGTCTCGCCTGCCCCTTCAAGACATAGGCGAGGTTGTCGTTGAACCCCAAGTCGCGGACCATTGTCCGATCAACATAGCGTGTGGGCTCGATCTTTCTCTTCATCAGTTCCTCGTAGACCTTCCTGACCTCCGCGGAAGGATGCAGCAGGTGGATCAATGAACTCGGGGATCTCCATAGGATCCACCCATGAAGAAGATGCACCGGATGTACGCACCATCGTCGCCGAGAAAGAAGGAATAGAAGATGGAGCTTGGTGAAGGTCAGAGAAGACAATCTCCGCTCGGTGAAGGCTCGGGGATGATCGTGCTCCTTAGATGCTCGTAGTCGGGCTCCAAACGCACAACAATATGCACGACACAAGTGGAGGGAAAAGGCTCTAAAGGTGTGATGTCATATGACAACCATCCCTCCCTTTTATAACCGTGGTCGTCGCTGCTGTGCACCCGTCAATACCATCGACGTGAGTCGATGGTATCGACACCTGTAGCACAATCCGTTCTTCCTCTAGTATCTAAGGTTGTCGATAGCCTAATGTGGGGGCCCAGATCGATGCATCGATACCATCGACGGGTGTCGATAGTATCGACCCATCCCACGGATCGACTCTCTTGATGCAACGATCGCCGTTGATTTCCTCTCGCGGATCGGTGACGTGACACATTGATACTATCGACGTAGGTCGATAGTATCGACTCTGCTTAGGGCAAACACCCTCGCGAGACCTGGCCACCACTTTCTACCTATAACCAGGTCGATACCATCGACAGGCCCATCGATGGTATCGACTTCACTGAGACAAATTTTGTCTGAATATCTCCAGAGATCTCACGAGTATCGACAGCCATGTCGATACCATCGACCTCGTTTTGGTGAGCAACCTGATGGTAGGTCGATACCATCGACGAGGCCGTTGATAGTATTGACTCAAAGAAATTTTTGCAGCCACCTAACTGTACCCCTGTCGATACCATCGACACAAAGGTCGATGGTATTGACCCTTCCTCAGTCCTGCACATTGAACAAACGATCAAGGTACCTTATTTACACTAAAAACAAAATCGAATCAAACTAACTTACAAATGTAAAAGAACTAAACAAAACTACCAACGGTTGGGTTGCCTCCCAACAAGCGCCCTTATTTAACGTCTTAGGCTAGACGAAATCAAGCTCCTCAAGCATCCGGAAGCGCAATGAGTTGGACCTCATTCACTTTCCTTGTGTAATCCTCACCAAAGTATAACTTCAAATGTCTGTCCATTAACCAAGAATATTGTCTCGCCATCACGCACCATGATTGCTCCATGTGGCCTGACCTCCTCTACAGTAAATGGTCCACTCCATCGGGATTTCAGTTTCCCGGGATGCATCTTCAACCTTGAATTGAACAAAAGCACATGATCTCCCTTCTTGAAGACACACATCTGAATGTGTTGATCATGAATCCGCTTCATTCGCTCCTTGTAAATCCGCGAGCTTTCATAGGCATTCATCCTCATCTCATCAAGTTCATTCAGCTCTAACAAGCGTTTCTTTCCTGCTTCATCATAGCTCAAATTCAGCTTCCTCAGTGCCCAGTGCGCCTTATGCTCGAATTCCACCGGCAAATGGCAGGTCCGACCGTAAGCCAACCTAAAAGGCGTAGTTCCTATATGTGTCTTAAACTCCATCCTATACGCCCACAAAGCGTCTGGTAGCAAGGTAATCCATTTTGTTCTCGTCGAAGCCACAGTGCGCTCCAAGATCTTCTTAATCTCTCTATTGGAGACTTCCACTTGCCCCTATGTCTGTGGGTGGTACAGGGTACCAATGTTGTGCTTTACCCCGTACTTTCTCAACAATGCCATGAACTTCTGATTTTGAAAATGTGTACCTCCATCACTAATAATCATTCTAGCTACACCAAACCTGTAGAAAATGTATTCTTTGACAAACCTGTACACTACAGCGACATCGTTAGTCCTAGTGGGTATTGCCTCTACCCACTTCGATACATAGTCAACAGCTAATAGAATGTACAAGTTAGAGTTGGAGGACACAAAGGGTCCCATAAAATCAATACCCCACAGATCGAACACCTCGACCTCTTGAAATATATTGAGGGGCATCTCATGTCGCTTTGAAATGTTACATGCCCGTTGGCAGGAATCGCATTTCCGCACATAGTCATATGCATCTCGGAATAGAGTAGGCCAGGAAAGGCCACTCTCAAGTACCTTGGTCGCCGTTCTGGAACTAGCATGGTGACCACCAGTCGGTAAAGTATGGCAATGACGAAGGACACTTTCATATTCCACCTCAGGTACACACCTGCGCAACACACCGTCCCTGCACTGCTTCAACAGAATAGGGTCATCCCAAAAACAATATCGCAAAGAATGGAAATTTTTCTTTTTCTCTTGGTATGTCCAATCATCTGGGATAATTTTGCATTCAAGATAATTCACAATATTAAACCAAGGATCTTTAGATTTCACAGATAGAAGTTGTTCATCAGGAAACATCTCGGTAATGGGTATATGCACGTCCTTCTCATCTACCCTTTCCAACCTAGACAAGTGGTCTGCAACCACATTGTCTATTCCCGCCTTATCTTTGATTTCAATGTCAAATTCTTATAAAAGTAGGATCCACCTAATCAGTCTAGGTTTGGCATCCTTTTTCTCCATCAAGTACTTAATGGCAGCGTGGTCCGTCCATACCACGACTTTAGATCCTACAAGATATTGCCGAAATTTTTCAAAAGCAAAAACAACGGCGAGAAGCTATTTTTCAATTGTCGTGTAATTCAGTTGTGCTTCATTTAATGTTTTGGACGCAAAGAAAATCACAGCGGGTTTATTGTCCACACATTGTCCTAAAACAGCCCTTACTACGAAATCTGATGCATCACACATCAATTCAAAAGGTTGTTCAGTCCGATGTTTGTACAACCGGAGCAGAAATTAATTTTTCTTTAAGCACATTAAATGCATGTAAACACTTTTCATTAAAATCAAACACAACATCCTTCTCCAACAACTCAGATAATGGTTTGGCCATTTTTGAGAAATCTTTTATAAAGCGGCGATAAAACCCGGCGTGACCTAGAAAACTCCGTACCCCTTTCACTGAATTCAGTGGGGGTAATTTGGAAATAACCTCAATTTTTACCGGATCTACCTCCAACCCTTTGCTAGACACTTTATGTCCTAGCACGATCCCTTTGCTAACCATCATATGGCATTTCTCCCAATTGAGAACCAAATGCATGTACTCACACCGCTGCAAAACCTTATCCAAATTGTATAAGCATTCATCAAAAGACGCACCATAGATGGAGAAATCATCCATAAAGACTTCCAAATAGCATTCAACCATATCGGAAAAAATGGCAAGCATGCAACGCTGAAAGGTTGCTGGTGCGTTACACAATCCAAAGGGCATATGGTGGTATGCAAATGTTTTATAAGGACAAGTGAAGGTGGACTTCTCGTAGTCCTTAGGATCAATTGAAATCTGGTTGTAGCCCGAATAACCATCGAGAAAACAAAAATGAGATCGACCTGCCAATCGCTTTAAAATTTGATCAATGAATGGGAGAGGAAAATGATCCTTAAGCGTAGCGACTTTCAATCTACGGTAGTCTATACATACACGCCACCCAGTTACCAGACGGGTCGTGACTGGCTCATTTAGCAAGTTATGTGTAACAGTAATTCCCCCCTTTTTAGGGACTACCTGTGTAGGACTCACCCACGTCGAGTCGGATATAACATAGATGATACCTGCAGAAAGGAGCTTGATCACCTCCTTTTTGACGACCTCCATCATGCTAGGATTTAGTCGGCACTATTGATGAATTATAGGTTTGGCTCCCTCCTCGAGCCGGATCTTGTGCTGGCACAATGTAGGGGAAATCCCTTTAATGTCTGCGACCGACCACCCACATGCACCTTGGTGGTTCTTCAGCACAATCAACAGTTGATCCTCCTCCTCAGCACTCAGATATGCCGAAATAATCAATGGCAGCTTCTCACCCTCAGCTAGAAATGCATATTTCAAATGAGGTGGCAGTGGCTTCAATTCTAAATCTGGCAGGCTGATCAAGGATGACTGAAGCGGTGGTAGGAGATCTCCAAGGTCTTCATAGTACCTAGCATAGAAACACGGCAACACCTGAAGCATCTTGGCACATTCTTGTAGTGACTTGCTTCTCATCCAATCATGTGTTATATTAACCAGGCAGGCTTCAAAAGGTAGTTCTGGATATGCATTGAAAACAGAACTTGCTATGGCTTCATCTTCAGTAGAAGGAGGGATGTCCTCCTCTTCATCATTAGGAAAACCCACCGCCTTTCTAAGAGACACAACCTTGGTCTACTCCATGATGTCTACAGCCAGTGTCCCCTTATCTACCTTTGTCATTACATGAGCCATATCTAAAAATGGCTTACCTAGACAAATAGAAATATTCTGATCAAAGTGCTTCATCATGCGGCATTGCTCCTTAGCTTTTGACTGCGTTGTGCTGGAGGGCATGACCATCTCAAACCGATCATCAGCGATGCCCAAGGTCAAATGACCTCTCCCCATCTCAAGTATCATATCAGTAGTGTATTGGAAGGGTCGTCCAAGGAGTAACTCATTGCCCTTCTCATCTTGCATTTCCATTACAACAAAGTCTGTTGGAAATACAAACCGATCAACTTTCACCAACACATCTTCGCAAATACCATACGGTCTCACCACTGAATTATCCGCCAACTGTATTGTCATATTGCTTGGCCTTGATTCTTTCAGTCCCAATTTCTTGAACGTAGAGAGAGGCATCAGATTTATGCTTGCCCCGGAATCACACAGTGCTTTTCCAAATTTCACCTTACCAATGTAGCATGAAATATTGAAGCAGCCCGGGTCCTGCCTTTTAGGTGGTAATGTGCCCATGATGAAGGCACTCACCTGCTCCTTGAGAACCACAACCTATGTATTAGGGATTTTCCTTTTCTTTGTGATGATGTCTTTCAAAAACTTCCCGTAGGAGGGTATCTGCTAGATTGCTTCTAAAAGAGGAATGTTGACCAACAACTTTCTAAAGCTATCTAGAAACTTCTTAAATTGAGCGTCCACTTTCTTGGCTTTCACGCTATTGGGATATGGGACTGGGACATTCTGTGCCCTCTGATGTGGCAGCACATATGGCATCCTCTTCTGTGTCTCCTCCTCAGCAACTGATTCTGGTATGACATTCTCCACCACATCCTCTACCGGCTCGGTGATTGGGATCAGAACCTCTTCTGTGGCCTCACCTGTGTTTTCTGACTGGGGTTTGCTTGGTTCATCGGCCCTGGGGTTTAAAATCTTCTTACTACTCCTTAGCAAGATTGTCTTAGCCTGTTGGTTTCCTCCTGGAATGTTTGTATTACCCGAGAAGCCTTGCGGCGCTGGCTTTTTTAAATTTACTATCTCAGCTGCCATTTGTGCCAAGGATGTCTCTATCGTCCTCATCTGAGCCCCATGTCTTTGTAGGGTCTGCCCAAACTGATTCATGAATTCACCTTGTTGCTTGATCTGCTGGCCAAAAGTGTTCATTAGTTCCTGATTCTGCTTTATTACTTGATTGAGCAACTTATTGCTCTTATCCTCTGGTGACAGTTGGGGTTTTGCATCGGGGTCCTACAAGAAATTATTTGGGTCCTTCCAGGAAAATTTCTTGTCCTTCCTCCATGAATAATCGTTGTTTCTGTACCCTTGCTGCTGGCGCATGAATTTTACTTGAGCCTCATCATCTGATTCTGCGTCTTCTTTTGCAAGTAGTTTCTTTTCTAGAAGGTCCATCTTCTCATTTAGTTCTTTGATGGCCTTTAACTCCCCCGCAGCCCTAACATGCTCTACAGTGTCTCTGTCGCCCCAAGATTGCTTCTTTGCCATGTTCTTCAAAATTTCCCAACACCTTGTGCCTGTGTTGTTTAAGAAGAAACCTGAACATGTGGAGTCTAAGTTACTTCTATCATGCTCGGAAAGAGCAAAATAAAAGATTTTAACCTGCTTCTCCTTGTCAAGCCCATGATGCGGGCACCTCCTTAGCATGATCTGAAACCATTCCCAGGTCTCGGAGTAAGTCTCTCCTGCTTTCTGGCTGAAATTATGAATTTTTATAATCATATCATTTGTCTTCTCAGGTGCAAAGAACCTTTCAAAGAACACTTCGACAATGTAGTTCCATGATTCCACATACTCATCATCGAGATTATGTAGCCATTCTCGTGCATTTCCCGCCAGAGATCTAGGAAACAGCTTCAAGTACAACGTCTCATGTGGAAACCTATCTATCTTGATCATATCACAGTTCTCTACGAACTGGCTTATATGAGTCACCGGATCTTCATTTTTAAGCCCGTGAAATGCATTAGATTTAACCAAATTTATTAATGCAGGATCAATTTTATATGTTGGAATATTGACTGTCTGCTTCTTTATTGGCCCCTTTGAAATGGATGAGGAAGACACTTTTATCTTCTCCCATATCGTTTGTTCTTCTGCCATGGCTTCTACTTCAGAATCTGAATCTATTTCGTCTGGTTGGTCTTGGATATAGTTCTCCTCGTCGTCTGGTCCCAAAAGTGGAACCTCAGGTGATTGTTGCGTGTAGTCGGTGCTACGCATCCTCACCATGCACCAGTACCTCCAAGATGATAATTTCAGTTTAGTACAGTGCTAGACGATTAAAATAATGTGAAAGATAAAACTATGAATTTCTAAATTGATGATAAAATAATAAAATAAAAATGTGGCCTAGAATGGCCACTTGCAGCACTCGTAGTGTCGACAATTGCCGTGTCCCTGGCAACAACGCCAAAAACTTGACATGATTTTACCGTGCGTATAACGCAAGTGCACGCATCAATGTAATATAGGCCTTTATGAGGCCCGAGTCGAACTCAGGGACACTGAACTATCGGTAGACTACTACTAACTACTCGGAATCAGCTAGACCAATAAAAAGGTTATGAGAGTTGTTTGTAAAAATAAAAGGAAATAAAATAAAATAAAGCAATCGATTAAGTGTTTAGTTTAATCAATTCAAATGGAGATCTTTAGGATTGCGGTTTCACCGCGGGTTTTCATTGTATGAATTTCCATCTAGTTACTTAGGTTCATCTCGCAATCTGGGTAGTGGCCTGTAGTCAGAATTGTCCACTGTCGTGGTACAATTCACTACCTATGTCTAGGTCAGTTCCAATGTCGTAGTAACCTATACCCTAAACTAGGTGCATTAGAATCAACCTCTGGGTTTCCACCATTAACCGTACATCACCTTGTTCAAGGGATTTGTTAATTAATGTGAATTTCGTCTCTTTTCAATCGTTAATTCTTCTTTCAAAGTAATTAAAGGCATTAGATTATCATTATGGTGATCAAGCATAACAATATAATTGAGAAAACGAAATCATACCACGGATTTAAGAGGTAAATTATGAATTACTATGATAAAAACGTCATATAATGCGTCCCGGGGCTACTCCCGATCCTAAAAATAAAGGGGGTTAGCCCCGCATGTTCATCTCAGAGAAAAACATGGTTGAGAAAAGGGGAAACATGGAGAAAAATGTGAATAAGTAATGAAGCCCCTGAACGGAGAAGATCCAAGCATTCCTCGGCGTAGAATACGTGATCAACAGCCTTTCGGCAGTGGAAAATGTCTTCTTCGACTTCCAGAATGGCTAGGGCATGCTTCTGGGCTCCGTTCTTCTCTCCACACCTTCTCGGGATGTGTGCAATGGCTAATGACGTGATACCATGCTCTTGGCCACCGTCATTAGGTATAATCATCGAGTTAGGTTGCAAAAATATCACAACCGTTGGATTAGAGCCAATCTGAAACAAACTCTGATCTGACGGTGTCGATACCATCGACACGGGTCGATGGTATCGACTCTACGCGATATCGACAAGTCTTCTTTTATTTTCTTTGTTGCGCCTGATGCTAACTTGATACCATCGACGCGGGTTGATGGTATCGAGTCTGTTAGGCATCGGTTGTATCCATTTTCCATCGCTGAAACTTCACGTGTCGATACTATCGACTTTGTGGTTGATAGTATCGATTGTCTACTCGCCAACAACCTGATGGAATGTCGCTACCATCGACTTCCCTGTCGATGGTATCGACTCTGTGCTACTCCTTGTGGCTAGCTGCCTGTGGCTGTGTCGATAGTATCGACAGTCGTCGATGGTATCGAGAGCTGCAGATATGTGTTTTTCCTAAAATTGCAAAACAACACCACATGAGCCGAGATAAAACATATTATTGTAATCATTTATGCTCAAAACAATAAAATAAGAGAGATTTGACACTGAGAAGGATCATAGACTAAAGTAAGTGAATTATGCGATATTAACCACCAAAATGACCAATAAACACATAGAACGCGAGTAAAACAAGTCTATAAATGTGACTCAAAATCATCGCATCATTGGTCTACCCAGGACAACTAGGAATCATGATTCCATTTGGGTAATAGTGGACATATTGATGAAGTCTTCCCATTTTCTACATGTAAAGACAATGTATAGAGCCGAGAAGCTCGCTCGGGTATATGTGGATGAGATAGTACGTTTGCACGGTGTGCCAGCGACGATAGTTTCTGACAGAGGTCCTCAGTTCACGAGTTGTTTCTGGGAACAATTGCACAAATCATTGGGAATGTAGTTGAGGTTCATCACCGCTTTCCATCCGCAGACAGATGGACAGTCTGAGAGAACTATTCAGACTTTGGAAGATCTTCTTCCGGCTTGTGTTTTGTAGTTCCTAGGCAGTTGGGACATACATCTCAGTCTGATAGAGTTTGCCTACAACAATAGTTATCAGCTGAGCATTGACATGGCTCCTTATGAGGCCTTATATGGTAGGAAGTGCAGATCTCTGTTATGTTGGTATGAGTCTGGTGAATATCAGCTTTTGGGTCCTAAGTTAGTACAGCAGACAACATAAAAGATCAAAGTGATACAACAATAGTTGAAAGTGACACATGACAGGCAGAAGTCTTACGTAGACAATCGACGACGACCTTTGGAGTTCCAGGTAGGAGACAAAGTGTATCTTAAAGTCTCATCGTGGAAAGGTGTGCTAAGGTTTGGCCGGAAGGGTAAACTAGCACCCATATATATGGGGCCATACCCAGTCATAGCACGTATGGGAAAGGTAGCTTACGAGTTAAAGCTGCCACTAGAGTTGCATAGGTTACATCCAGTGTTCCATGTCAGTATGCTGAAGAAAAGTTATCCGGATACAGGAACAATAATACAGCCAGTCGAAGTTGAGCTTGATGAAGATGTGATCTATGAGGAAGGTCCTATGATGATCCTTGATAGAATAGCTAAGAAGCTGAAGAGGAAGGACCTGGTTCTTGTGAAGGTTCTTTGGCATCATCGTGGTGTTGAGGAAGCCATGTGGGAGCTTGAGGAAGAGATGAGGAGGAAGTATCCCTTACTTTTCTCTTCGGATTTCGAGGATGAAATCCCTTTGTAGAGGGTTAGCTTGTAAGGACCCTGACCTCCATTTAGGGCTTATAATGTTTGCTTTGCTTAACCCTGATGCTTAGTTTCTTGCTAATCACCTTTAGTGGTGATTAGGGTTTGTTTGTGCTTTGTTGAGAGCTGGAGGTGTTACTTGCAATTAACCCAAGTCTAGGGTTTGTGGGCAAGTTTGTCACCTTGTGAGGTGTTCCTCCCTCTCCTTGCTTCCTCTAGTGTTGAGAGGAAGGGTTGGGATCGTTGCTTGAGTTCCTTTGGGCTTGGTTGAGCTTGTTGAGCCTTGTGGTGCGTTGCCTTTGCCTCTTTGGACCTTGTATCGGGCAAGTGTGCTTGTGTCGGCCTGTGGTGTGGAGGTTTGTCACCCATGTACCTCTTTGACCCCTTTGACCTCGTTTGTGTCACCACTAGTGGACACTTGGATCTTGATGCTTGCATGTGGCAATGGACTTGGACATGTGTTTAGGGCATGTTAGAGTGGTGGCATTACTCATGGACAAGTGTCCCTAGGTGGGCGACACCTTGCCTTGTCTGACCTTGGTTTCTCCTCCATCCTATTCTATATATGTGTTCCCTTTCTCTTACTAAGGATCCCTTTAGTTTCTTAGTTTTCCCTCTCCCTTGGTGCACGACACCCTCTTCCTTTGCAAGCTTGGTGGTCGATCCTTGCTTTGGAGTCTCCTTTTTCCTCTAGTGGTGGCCGAACCCTAGAGTGCCTTGCTCTTCTTCTTGTGGTGGTGCTTGGATCTTGGAGCTTGATTAAGCCGGGTTACATAACTCCTAACCCTAACTATATTACCATCTTCTTTGTTCTTTTTTGTATGTTTCTTATGATCGACTATGTATGTTGCTAGTTTAGTTTCTTGCTGAGTTGTACCTTGTTGGCCAAACTATGATCTAGAGTTTTCTTGGTGAGCAACACCCCTTTCTCTCCTAGGTCTAGAGGAGTGAGCTTGAGTTCTAGTAATATGGGCAACACTCCTCTCTCGTTTGAGTTGAAAGGTGAGCTTGTGTTCTAGTTTCTTGAGCAACACCCTCCTCTCACCATGGACTTGAAAGGTGAGCTATGTTGTGGTTGTTCCTTGAGTTGCCCGATTGGTGATAAGAGGTGTGCAAGACCCCTCTCTCTTGGTTGTTGAGAGATGAGACATCTTCTTGATCCTTTAGGGTTTTGGAGCCCTTATGCTTGAGGTTGGTGATGACCTGGTTGGGTGGCATCTTGCTCGATATGGTCTTGGAGGTGATGCTACCCGATATCCTTTCTTGGGCCTAGAGCGTTGGCCGACAGGTTGTGATGTTGTGTCGGGCGTCACACCCCTGATCCTTGACCTTTTGTGTGTCGGGCGTCACACTATGCTGAGTACCCTGCCTGACACCCTTAACCTAGGAAGTGGATTGGTGTCGTGATACCTTGATGTTGTGGAAGCGTTGCTAGCTAGTTCTGTTGTGAGCGTTACCCCTTGGCCTTAGCCCTGTGTGTGATGGCCAATAGCATGAGATCAGTTAGACGTAATGCTTTCCTTGTCGCCCGTTAGAGTGGCATCCCTTGGGCGTTATGCCTTGTGGTGTGTGTGCTGCTTGATGTACCTTATGCATGAAACACCGTTGCATGATATGCCTCTTTGGCTGAGCTACACGCCCTGGTTGCCCGTTAGCAGTTGGTTGCACGGCACACCCATAGGCTTAGCTGCCTGGTAGATTTTGTGGTTGTTGTCCCTGTGTTGCATGACACAACGTTGCATGGCACGCCCTTTGGGCCTAGCTACACGATATGCTGGTGGCCGTTATACCTGGGTTGCCTGATACAGTTAGAGGCATGACACATGTTGCACGTTATGTCGGTGCACGAGATGGCTTGGTTCCTTATTGCTCGATATAGCTTGGGAAGGTAGCCTGACACCCTTGTTGGTCTGCTTAACTGTTATGTGTTTGTAATGTTGGGTGATGGAGGAGAGTGCCCTGCCCGATACTACCTTTGGTGAGGGTAGTGGGCGCTTATAGTGAGGCTCTTGTTCCTTGTATGGAAACCGATATGTTAGACCTTGTACATGCAGTCACGGTGATGATCCGTATGTGCTTGATGGTAATTGTTATAGTAGATCACATCTAAGTATCTTGACAAGACATTACCTGTGTTTATAATTACCTTGAATTATCTGTATGATGCGGAGTAAATGGTAAGCCTATAAGATGCTTGCTTAATGATATGACCTATGCTTATGATCATAGGTTGAGGCATGAATGATAAATGTCACCCTATGTTGATAATCTGATCTTTCTGATAATCTATGATGATTGTGCATACTAACCATGCAGGTACAGATGCATAGCCAGGTAAAAGGCTATGAGGTATATATGTTTGAGTAACACTACTCTGATGGTTACTCTTGATGATGAGATGATATGCATGATGTGTTGGTCCGAGGACCTGAGATGGCTAAAGTACCTTGATGAGATGTTATTCTTTGATGATGATCTAGTATTGCTATCCCTTGGTGATGATGTAAGCCTTGAGAGGTAGTGACACTATGTGATGAGGGATTGATATCCCATGGCAATGTAATGTTGGATCCTTGTGATGGATCAGGATGATGTTGATGACAGTAAAAGCATGATGTTGAGTTTCATATTGTTTCTTCTTGTTATAGTCTGCATTCTATACACTTGATTGCCTCAACAATCCACTTAAAATATACTAACTAATCAAAGTGGAACATATCATGTAGTTTTCCCTGGCCATAGATCCATCATCGTCAAGAGCTGGTGATGGTGAAACGGCTTCTCCTGCGGGTTAACCCGGAGCGCATATTGTTGAATATGCAAGGTTTCTCCTAGCCTAAAATAGTGAGGATTTGAGTGCAGCTGTGGTTGCAGACACAAGATATGTATAGAGCATGGTGAACAGGCCCATGGCTCAGGATATGTGATATGGGAGCATGAATGTGTTCATGGCTCAGAGCACGGTGAACAGGCATGTGGCTCAGTTTCACTAGCGCCGAGACCTATACAGAGGCAGGCTAGGCAGAGGGTAGTCTGCGGGAGCTAACCCTATGGCTAAGGCCACTTGAGCACGAGACTATGGTCCTGCTTGTGTTGTACTCATGCACTGACCACGAGGTGGGAGGTCATGGAGTCTGGCTCTTTCCGTTGACCTTGTATGGCACCGGATCCAGGTTTCGCAGCCGTCGGTTGGATTTGAGCGGTTTGGCTCACTTCCTCAGGGCATAACAATACATAATCCAACCGAATAGTATTTATTTCTTAAGGCAAAACACGGAACATTGATTGAGGCCTTGCTTGTGTAGTTAATCTCATTATACTTGCCGTTATTTATACGTTCCTTATGTTATGTGGTAAGATCTAATAAATCTTATCTTGTTAATCATTTTCCATAAAGAAATACTTGGTTATCTTCCTTCCGTACAGCCTGGTAAGCTTGATGGTATGAATAGCTTTGCTATATAGACTACTCTTTTTATATCTTCTATCAGTTATCTACTGTTGTTGTTTCATCATATTTGGTTTTATGGTTTCGGCAGGGAGTTATGTTTCTCATTGGGACTGTGTGTCTCACCCCGCTGGTTTATAACCTTTTTAGGTGTTCACGCTAGATGTGCTGGTGGTCGCGGAGTTGCGGCCGAGCAGCAAGACGATCAGTAGAAGGCAAGAGATGGACATGATGTTGTTTTGGTTGTTTTGTAGTAGAGTCGTAGATTCATCCTTGTACTCTCAAGTCCTTGGAGGTGTTTTGACGTTGTTTCATGATCTATAGCTGATGATGCTTGTTATATCCTGCTGCTGGCCGGATGTGGGACGTTATGTACATATAATCAGGTGATGAACTCAGGTGATGACTAGACAACTGGTTTCCTAAGATGTGGACACGTATCAAGACTTGTAAATATTTATATAACCTGTTTCTTTGCAGGATGAGGACCTAAATGTAATAGTTTCTCAGTTATTCCGCTTTCTGAAATCGGTTTTAATTAACTCATGTTTTGGTAATCTGGGGTTATGGTGATTTCCGCACGTTTTCACGTAACACCTCGTTGCCTGTGTGATAGTGGGATGTGTTGCCACAAGCATGCCCATTCTCATCTTTGGCAGCATGGTTGTGCTGGTTAGTACAACCATTTTGGGGTTCTTACAACACAATCGTGTTGGGAAGCACGTCCATTTTGGCCAAGTTGTTATAGCTTGCAATTTTGATGTTGACTCTCTAACTTTCGCATTATCCAACACGATCGTTCCTCGGCACCACGACCGTGTTGGGGTCTTTAGTGGTAAATTTACTTTGAAACTTCATGATCAATGGACTTCCTTGCTTGATGATGACCCTTGACCATTAGGGGTAGGTTGAGGGAGCTTTGGGGTCTTATTTGGACCCTTCCATGGGTGGAGGAATCCAAGAACTCCTTCCTTCTCTCTCATCCATCCAAAGCATGGTCCAAGTACCTGAAAGGTATGCAAGGAATGTACATAAGTTCATTTGACAATAATATGCTTATTGAGGGATTTAACTTGCTTTCTACTGTGTTTAGATGTGATTCAGATACAAAAAAGACACAAGATGAAGCACTAAAATAGGGCTTCATCATTAACCAACTCTGACTCCTGGTTGCACTGGGACACGTCTGACTGCTCCTCTAAGGACAACAGACTTGAACGTCATCTTCTGCAACAACTCCTCTTGTCATGGACTGCTGGTTGATGATACCCTCCTAGTAACAGACAACAACCTCCCACATATAAAGAAGTCCAAACGGACTACCTAGAGCTCATGTCGTCCTGCTAGAATAGACAGGAAGGAGTCGCTCGTTTCATTGTCGTAATAGTCACCAACTTGTTCTCCCACAACAATGATCTTAGTTGTTCTCTCCCTTGCTATCCATCCCTAGTCGAATAGGACTTGCTTGGTCTCTCGTTGTTACCACAACTAGAGTGGACAATGTTTTTCAGAGAAATTGATTCTCAATTGTCTGTTATGTTCTCGGGGAAGCCCCCGGTACCCCTCTATTTATAGACATGGTTTGGGTCCATGTTCCTAGTCGATGCGGGAGTAGAAGGGACTAGAAGATCTCAATGCAACCACTTAAATGGTCTTCTAGAATGTGAGACATCTGTCTCGTAGTGTGAGACAACCATTTTGTAGTTTCCCAATTGCATAAAAAATTGGCAATTAATTTTCTCAATTAATATAAGATATTAATTCCTTATGCAACAAGCAATGTGCAACTGAAACAAACTTGGAAACATCTAGAACCTTCCCTCGGCCGAACTGGGCCATCTCGCCCATGTGAGACGGCCTTTTCAGTCAACCAAATGGTTGTCTGGTGACCCGATTCAGGCCGATCGGTTCAATCCAAAGCCAATTTCAACTCAAATCATTCTGACACCCTAAACACCCATCTCAAACCTTGAGACAGCCATTTGGCACTCTAGACAGCCGTCTCATGCCATGTGACAGGCGTTTGACAGTGCATCTAGGCTGCTTGTTGTGTGAATTAATTACCTAAATGTTTTAGAAATGAATTCATATGTCATTCAAGATCAAACTCCTCCTCTAGGTCAAGACCTATCTATATGACCCTATAGGCCCCATAATACATTGGCAGTGAATGTCCATAACAACTTATGACATCAAAAGAATTGAGCGGTGCCTAGTCACATGTCAATGCTACCCAAGTAAATGGAAAGTTGGAGAACAACTTCAACCTACAATCTGTGTATGTTGTTTCAATGTTTGTATAGTACCTTTGTCACTAATGATTAGATTGAACTCGAGGCATGGAGTAGTGACCCTCTTCATAATTCAATCTTGTTTATTGAACCAAGAGCAGACTATATGAGATATATGTAAGCTCCATATCACATATTGACTCACATGTGCATGGAAATACATTTCTCAGTCTCTCTAATCAAGAGGCCTAGAACATAAACTCATGTAGGAGGGACAGGTCCCATTTCTATCATTCACAATCCATCTCCATCTGTTACAGTCACCTAACCATCATCTTTATAACAACTCATGTTTCAGGACTGTGTTTGTTGATGTTAAAGTATACCCAACGACATGTGATGAGTGTAATGATTCTAAGAATCACAACCACCACCATCACCGTCAGAGCTGACTATGACTTCTATGATGATGGATTCCATGTGTCAGTCCAATGGTGGGTCTGTTTGGTACATTAGTATCTAACATGTATTCGTGTGATTGGTTTGATATTGTCATATCATGACTAATGATATTCTGTCATCAACCAACTCACACTCTAAACTTTTGTGTTTTGTTGTCTATCAACCTTCCACAATAACAACCGATCAAGGACATAATGAGAAAATTTATATGTACTCTTAACATCCATATGATCTCATTTCAACGAAGTCACATATTTGAAGACATACATCATCAAGTAATATTATTCTCTAGACATTTATAATGTTACATCATTATCTCATAACTAAATTAAACAAAATAAATTGGAATCCTGCCTTCTATTAATAATCAAATCATTTTTACAAGTTATGCCATTACAATCATCACATGATTGGCTCTCTGAGCATACAAATCAACAGACTCCCACTTGAACTTAGAGCCAATCACCCACAAATCTTAATCAGACTGACCTTACATGACCATTATGCTTCTACTGTGAAAGTGCCTTTGTCAAGGGGTCAACAACATTATTCTCCGTTAGTACTTTGCAAATATTTACATCTCCACATTGTACAATCTCTTATATGAGATGGAACCACCTTTTTATATGCTTTGAGCAGAGATGCGATCTAGGTTCCTTAACTTGTGCAATAGCTCCATTGTTGTCACAATATAGCTTGATTGTGTCATTGATTCTTGGAACGGCCCCAAGTTTTGTAATGAACTTCTTCATCCAAACATCCTCCTTTGCTGCACTCGATGAAGCAATCTACTCAACCTATGTTGTAGAATCGACAACTGTCTCCTGCTTGGAACTCTTCCAACTAACAATTTTGTTGTTTATGGAAAACACAAATCCTGATTAAGATTTGTAATCATCTTGATCAGTCTAGAAGCTTGCAATAATGTAACCCTTTTTGACCAACTCTTCCTCTTTGCCATAGACCAAGAACTTATCCTTAATCCTTGTCAAGTACTTGAGAATGTTATTCACGTCTTTCTAGTGAGCATCACCTGGATCTGACTGATATCTTCTCGTCATGCTTAAGGCATACAAGACGTCTGGATGGGTATACAACATTTCATACATGATTTATTCAATTTCTAAGGCATACGGAATGAAACTCATGTGTTCCCTTTCTTCACAAGAACTGGGACATTGACTCTTAAAGATGGTCACTCCATGCAACACTGGCAAGTTTCCTCTCTTTGAGTTCTCCATGTTGAACCGCTTCAACACTTTGTCAATGTATGTGCTCTGACTTGGTCCAAGAAGCCTTCTAGATCTATCTATGTATATCTTTATCCCCAAGATGTAGGATGATTCTCCCAAGTCTTTCATAGAGAATGTATTTCCAAGCCATGTCTTTACCTTTTATAAATTAGGGATGTCATTCCTCATCAATAGTATGTCATCTACATACAATATGAGTAATGCTACTATGCTCCCACTAACTTTTTTTGTGCACACAAGGTTCATCTTCAATTTGAATAAAACCAAACCCTTTGACTGCCTCATCAAAATAAAGATTCTAGCTCTGAAATGCTCACTTCAATCCATAGATTGACCTTTGTAGCTTGCAAACTTTATTTGTAGACTTTGAATTTATAAAACCCTCAGGCTGTGTCATATACACATCCTCAACAAGATTCCCATTAAGGAATGTGGTTTTAACATCCATCTACAAAATCTCATAGTCATGATAAGATACAATAGCAAGCATGATCCTGATGGACTTAACCATGGTTACTAGAGAAAAGGTTTTGCCGTAGTCAACACCTTGAACTCATCAAACCCTTTGCAACCAATCTGCCTTTATAGGTTTGAACTTTTCCATCCATGTCGGTCTTATTCTTGAAGACCCACTTGCACCCTATGGGTTTTACCCTTTCAGGTGGTTCCACCAAAGTCCATACTTTGTTGGTATGCATGGATTCCATCTCAGATCTCATTGCCTCAAGAAACTTATCAAACTCTAGTCCCTTAGCATCATCTTTATAGGATATTGGCTCATAATCTATGACTAATTCACTGCCTCTTTGAGTTATGGGATATCCAAATCTCTTAGGCTGAAGGCGTGTCCTATTAGATCTATGAGGTTCCTGTATTACTTGAGGAATTTGAGAATCCACAACACCTTTTGACTCTCTAGGTTCCTCTCATTCATTTATCAGTTCTATGTTTTCTTGTTGGTCTCAAACCTCTTCAAGTTCTACTTGCCTCCCAATGATTCCTTTGGAAATAAATTCCTTTTCTAGGAGTTTAATTCTCTACCAATAAACATTTTGTTATCAGATGCATTATATAAGTAGTCTCCCTCAATTTCTTTGGGATATCCAAAAAAGTAACATTTATCATATCTTGGGTCGCCTTTCAAGAAACATTTTCTTGCATAAGCTTCACACCCCAAAATTCTCATAAAAGACATTTTGGGATGCTTCCCAGTCCATATCTCATATGGTGTCTTTTGAACCGACTTGGATGGCACTCGGTTTAGTGTAAACACGACGGTCTCGAGTGCATACCCCCAAAACATAGTCAGAAGCTTTGACTAAACTCATCATCGATCACACCATATACAATAATGTGTGATTCCTTCTTTCTGATACACCATTATGATGAGGTTTTCCAAGTGAAGTCCATTGGGATACAATCCCATGGGCTCTTAAAAGGTTCTCAAACTCTTGGTTGAAGTATTCTCCACCTCAATCAGAAAAAAGTTCCTTAATATTTTTACCAAGTTAGTTTTGTACTACCTTCATAAACGCCTTGAACCTTTCAAGAGCTTTTGACTTATGTTTCATTAAATAAACTTAGCCATACCTACTGAAGTCATTAGTAAAGGTAATGACGTACTAATACCCACCTCTAGAGGTTGTTCTAAAAGGTTCACACACATCAGTATGTATGAGTCCTAATAGATCACTAACCCTCTCACTATTACCACTGAATGGGGTCTTAACCATCTTACCCAACAAACAAAATTCACATGTCTCTATTGATTCAAAATAAATAGAGTCCAGATAACCATCTTTATGGGGTCTAGATATGTGATTCTCATTTATGTTACCTAGACGACAATGCCAAAGGTATATCTTGTTTGATTTGTTGAGTTTTAGTCTTTTGGTATTTAGGTTATAAACATATGTCTTTATATCTAACAAACAAAGACCATAAGACATTGGGGCACTACCATAAAAGATCACATATTTTGAAATAGAATTTTGACCATTTTTATACGGAATTCAAATGCATCATTGTCCATACAAGATACATAAATGATGTTTCTATTTATAGAAGGTACATAATAGTAGTTATTTACTCTATTACAAGCCCTATGGACATAGATAAACTATAGGTTCCAACTAAGCTGGATGCAACTCTTGTGCCATTAACAACTTACAGTTCCACCTCACCTTTTGCCAAGGCCTACTTCCTTTCAGATCATGCATATGAGAACATATATTAGATCCAAATCTGGTATCTAGTACCCATGATGATGAAGTAGATAGATTTATCTCAATAACATATATACCTGAAGTGGAGATCACCATCCCCATCTTCTTCTTCCTGAATGCCTTCATGTACAAAGAATGATATCCACTTGAACTTTTATTTCTCCTTATCTTAAGTGTTGAAGATTTGGATTTAGGCACGGCCGCAAAACTCTTCCCCATATTGCTTTGATCCTTGGACTCATCTTCGCTGAACACCATCACAGGCTTGCCCTTATTTAGTTTTGTTTCAACATGAATCAACATGGCAAGCAAGTCTGACATATATCCAGTCATATTATTACATGATAACATACAATAAAGCACTTATATGATTCTGGCAGTCTTTAGAATCATATCAGTAGCCAAATCTTGGCTCAAGGTGAATCCCAGTTCTTCAAGATGATACACATGTCCAATCATATTGAGCACATGTTCTTCTACTGAGGTTCCGTCTGTCCGCTTTGACTCAAGTAACACCTTCAGGATATCATCCCTTTCTTTCTTTCTAAGACCAAGTGTCACTTTCTTAATATGTGTTACCGTCTCAAGAAGAATCATGTCTTCACATTGCTCATGAAACTCATAGTTCATGCAGCTAATAATAAGGTACTTTATCTCTAAGGCTTCATTGGTATGCTTCCAGTAAGCATCCACTTGTGCCCTAGGTGCATCCGGAGTAGGTATTTCTGGCACTGGTTTGTCCAAGGATGTAGAGCTTGCACTCTTCATTGGAACCCTTCTCAAAGTCCAAAACCAGTCATGGAAAATCTCCCATCAAGTTTTTCCTTCTTCAGGATCAATCACAATTTGATTTTTTTGTCATTTGATTCTACAAGAGAAAATTTACATTTGTTAGAAAAAACTTTTGATTTGATTTGATTTGAAAATTTTGATGATATTAAATAGCTTTTTAATAATTATCACTCCCACTATTTTATTCAAATCGATAGCCCTCAATATCAATTTAGAATATTGCACTGTATAATATTCTAGTGGACCAGATCTAAGAGAATTTGACTATGGCCCGATCAACACTACAAAACACAGTCAACCATAAAGGTAGGAAACTCTTGCCAATTTCATCATATGCAATTCTAGATAGATTATATGAAAAACCCTTTTCCTTAATCATCTACATTCCTATGGGCTTAGATTATCTAGGAATCGCCAGTCAAGCGTGACCCAAAAGCCAACACGAGAATAATGCACCCTGGGGAGGCAGAACCTATATTATTTCCATCACACTTCCACGAGATAGATGATGCACCATGAAGAGGTGTACCTACGCTTAGTCAATCAAGTTTTTCATGTGTTCCACTTTTAGAAAGCATCTAAGACTAATATATATTAATTGAGGGAGTTTGTATTTATAAATACATATACTTTATCCAATCACCATATATATAATATGTATCATATACATGATATATCCCACAATAAAAACAAGTAATAAATGAAAGCAATGATTATGTCCATACTATTGTAATTCCTTAGAGCCACAAGGAATTACGTCATCTAGGTCTACATCATTGTCAGAAACTTGTTGTTGATATAGATCCATGCTTGGAAAATCGGGTTGATGGGTTCAACACTTGAACTGATCGAGTTGTTAAGCCATATCACTGATCATCTGGTCCTTCTATCCACCATCTTCTAGCTCCTCTATCTAATAAGTCAGGTCTACCAGGCAGTCGGCTCGGCTTGTCCATCTGGTCCTCCATCTTATTAGCTCATCTTCAGGATGTCATCTTCTTTGTTATAATAAGAAAATAAACTATCATACTTTTACATGGTTATAGAGTAACCTCAAGTTACATTTGATGGGAGCAAAATTAGGAGAGAAATAAATTTACATTGGGAAGATAAGATATAGGCTCAGTACATAGACCGAGATAAAAGCATCAAACAACTATGCACAAATAATAGGGTTTATTGGCCATAAATTATGCTACACATCCACCATCAAAACCATTGTTAGGGAGACATGTGTAAATTTTATATATATATATATATATATATATATATATATATGTATATATATATATATTAGTTTGGGATTATTGTGGTATTGGATTTGATGAGATATTATTCACATCGCATGCAATAATAGAACGATGAAAAAAAATGTGATCGTATCGATTATCTCATAATATAGTAGATTTATGTTGGCTCTGATACCACTATAGGGAAATATGGCTACAGAGCAGGAAGTAGAAACACAAATTTTATTTACTATATTCGCCATAACCAAGGGATCACGTCAATAACTATAATATGGAAAGGATGGTTTTTAGGATATATCGGGTCCTAGAGCAAGTGCAGTGACAATCCTTGTTGTTGTAGTTTTACAACTCTTACTCCTAGTTGCGTTGGGACTCGTCTGACTGCTCCTCAACGATAACAGACTTGAATGCCATCTTCTACAACAACTCCTCTCATCTCAGACTACTGGTTGATCATGCCCTCCAAGTGGCAAACTACAACTTCCTGCCTCTAGGGAAGTCCACACAGACAACCTAGAACTCCTATAATCCTGCTAGAATAGACAAGAAGGATTCGTCCCTTCTATTGGCGTACTAGTCACCAAATTGCTCCCCTTCAACAATGATCTCAGTTGTTCTCTCCCTTGCTATCCCTCTACAGTCTGGTAGACTTACTTGGGATCTTGTGGTTACCACAGCAATAGAGGACAATGTTTGTCAGAGCAACTAATTCTCAATTGTCTATGTTATGCTCTAAGAAGCCCCTAGTACCCCTCTACTTATAGGCAGGGTTTGGATCCAGGTTCCCAACTGATGCAGGTGTAGAAGGGACCACAAGATATCAAATTTTTGCAACATGTAACCACCGAAACGGCTGTCTAACAAACCATACGATCGTCTGGCATGCGAGATGGTTGTCTTGTACTTTGAGATGGTTGTTTTGCAATTTCCCAATCGCATATGAAATTTGCAATTTATTTTTCAATTAACATCACATATTAATTCCCTATAGAACCTTCCCTCAAACAAACTGAGCCATCTCTCCCATGTGAGACAACCATCTCGGTCACCTACAAGATCGTCTAGTGACCTGAGTCAGGCCAGTCAGTTTTATCCAAAGCCAATTTCAACTCGAATCAGTCTGACACCCCAAACGCCCATCTCAACACTTGAGATGGTTGTTTGGCACTCCAGACAGCCATTTCAGGCCATGAGATAGAAATTTGGTAGTGTAGTTAGACTGCTTGTTGAGTTGAATCAATTACCTAAATATTTTAGTAATTAATTCATATGTCATTCTAGATCAATGCTACCCAAGTAAATGGAAAGTTAGAGAACAACTTCAACCAACAATTTGTGTATGGTGTTTAGCTTTGTATGGTTCCTTTTTCACTGATCTTTAGATTGAACTCTAGGCATGGAGCAATCACCCTCTTCATCATTCAATCTTGTTTTTTGAACCAAGAGCAGACTGTCTAATATATATGTAAGCTCAATATCACATATTGACTCACATGTGCACAAGCTCAATATCACATATTGACTCACATGTGCACAAGCTCAAAATCACATATTGACTCACATGTGCATACCCATGCATTTCTCAGTCTCGCTAATCAAGAGGCCTAGAACATCAAACTCCTATAGGAGGGACAAATCCCATTTCTATCATTCACAATCTATCCCCATGTTTCAAGTCACCCAATCATCACCTTTATAACAACCCATGTTTTAGGATTGCGTATGATGATGTGATAACACCCAAATCTACGCATTTTCTCTATGCATTTTATCTATGGTTTACATCACTTTAGTCTTAATTTGCCCAATAATGCTCATGTTCTATGCTTTCTATCTCTGCTTAGGTAATGTAGCTATAATAGCCAATAACATAGCTATATAGCCAATATTGGACTTGTGTGCACCGAACATGGGTGAACTACCTCTCTCCTAAATTGAGGCCCAATGAATTGTACTTCTTGACACCTTGTCTTATGATAACCACAGTCTGATCACTAACCTGGGCCCAGTTTAGTTATGATTAATTGCTTTTATTGTCTTATCCTCTTTATATACCCATGCTAAACTTAGTGGATTTAATTCATATTTTTATTGGATTTTATCTTGCATGTGCAGGTCATGTTGGAGCTCTTAGGCCCAATCTCCAAATCCCATAGCTCTGTTTGGGCTCTTTGAAACTGCAACCGAGTCCTCCTCTCTACAATCACGACCAAGCCAAGAAGAGATCACGATCGTGAAAAAGATCGCGACCTGCAGAGCAACTAATCGCGACCTCCTGTAAGCCGACTTAAAACACACATGTCGTGCACATGCCGAGGCACCCAGTTGTGCCTATAAATAGGCCCATACCCCTGCCATTCAGGGGCACCGAGCCTTGAGGCCAAAGGGTGGGGGAATCCAGATGCTGGAAGGCTGTTGGACTCGAGCCAGAGCCTCAGGGGAGCATCCCAAGGTCCGAGAGGACCAAGGTAGCCAGTCTACATGCTCCAGCAGCCACCATCCTCCACTCTCTCTCTCCTCTGTCTCCATCTCAGATCTATTCTCTCCAAGGGTGGAAACCAAGGAGAGAGCAGATCTGTTCTACATTCACCCTCACCACCAAGGAGAGAGAAGATCTGCATCAGCGACCTCCTCTACTCCTGGTCTACGATATCCACAGGTGGAAGCTGAGGAGAGAGAAGATCAACCTCCACCGACGTTTGCATCACCTCCACCGGGCTGCTGTTCGGAGCAGATCTAAAGAGAGAGAGAACTGAGGAGTCCAGAAGGACGAAGAGAAGAACCAAGGGACGAGATCCGGCCTACACGGAGCCCAAGGAGCGAGAGCCACCTCTCCTCTACGGGCTATATCTCTTTCTTCTTCTCTTTCATTCTACTGCATTCCTTTGTTTCTTGTACAAACGATGTTCATCCGTCTTTGTTCGGTGCTAACCATGCTTGTCTATGGCTAGTTAGCTCCTTCTTGGCTATGTAGCCCGATCTGGGCATGTATATGTACTTTTACCTTAAGCGAGTAGATTCATTTCAGATCTAGTATGTTGCATGTTCTATTTTCTCTTTCTAAGTTATGATTTCTAGTTTGTTTGATCTCTTACTCACTTGAACTGCTATTTCTGCATGTATCGAGAGACTCGTTGTAGGAATAGCCAAGAGATGATAGTTGGATCTGAACCCGAGAGGAGGACAATCCAAATTTTATGTTCCTAATATCTTTGAATGTCCTAAGACCTGAGAGGGAACTTAGCATATTCTGAGGTGTTGATATGTTATTCCTTGAGAGAGGGTCGATGACATATTATTGATGGTTTTAGTCACGCATCGCGAGAGCAAGTGGGATGACCCCACATGACAGATGCCACTATGCATACTAGATGCTTGCTTAGGTTTTTGAGGGTTGTCTACGCCCGATAGCGGGTGCATATACTGCCCAACTTGTAGTTACATAGACAGGAACTCTCTTTCTCAGATTAGTAGAACCACGAGCTCTGTTTTGTTTTGTTTTCTTTGTTTTGTTTTAATTCGTGACAACCTGCTAAACTAGTTCTAGCACATATTTTCATCGATTATCATTTTGGCTTATCTGACTAAAGAACGAAATATGTGGCATCCTAAACGTCACCACGTCCCTGTGTTTGACCTCATATATCTACTTTGACCCCGTATAAAAGTTGCAGGGGGCTAGAAGGATTCGGGTTATAAATTTAAAAGCTTTATTCCTTCCTTTGTCTCGCGTTCGTATTCGGACGCGAGAAAAAGGCTGATCAACTTTTTTGGCACTGTTGTCAGGGACGTGGTTTTCCACGTTTACATTCCTAAAGGATTTTGTTCTGTCACTATAAGCTTGTATATATGCATAGTTCTTCTTTTATTTTAAACATACTTGTTCATATATACTGAATACCTTTTCTCTTTCTTATACCTTTTTCAGCCATGGATCTCGCTTCAGCAAGACAAGTCATCTTTTTGCCCACTTGTCCTCCTGAGTTTTTCCGTAGTTTCGACTGTTGGAAAATAATTGAAGGTCGTGCTCTACAGCTAGTCGAGTTATACTTACCTCCACCGTCGTCATATGTCAAGATTCCAACAATGGAGACTTCCAGTCAGCCCTCGATGCCCATGCTATCATGGGATCAAGAACTGATTAAGGCAGTAGAGTCGGGTAGGGAAAGTATTCACGCACTCACCTCCTTAGCCCCTCATCTCCAAGAAGATGTTGATCCAATGCAACAACTATTAGAAGAGCAGGATCATCATCTCAAACTAGTCACTGAGGCTATAGACTGCAGTAGAAGTCTACTTCAAACTCTTGAGCAAGGATCCAACCAAGCGCATCAGTTTGATACAGCGGACTCCCCTCATATGTGCATGGCAGAATTGACGGGTCTTGAAAGCATTGCTACTCAAGTACAACAACTTCATGATAAACATGTTGAACAAGGCAGGAGGCTCCAAGAGCTCATCGATTTGGTTACAATCCAGTTACAAATGCCATCACAAGACAACAAGGAAGTTACTCATCAAGACCATTCCATTGGGTCTAAAGTGAAGTATGCACCATCATCCTATTCAGACCATCAATTGGATTCATCAGGATTTTTCTGTGAAGACTAACCCACTTCGGGAAGCCCTTTATTCTATCCAGATGAACCAGCTAATGAACCAATGGAATATATGAGTCATAGACATGAATGGGTATATGATGACAATGATAAAGACTCGAAAAGCAAAGTTTCCTCACATTCAGAAGGTTGGTTAGAGGAACCATAGTCAGATATTGAACCAGACCAGAGTGACATCTCTCATATTGAGACTTGTCATTTCGCTTTGAGCAGCATGCCGATCATGGTTTGGAACAATCTGTATGGTGAGGATGACGACGACTATTCATATCAGTGGAGTGAATATATCGACGATGATGACTTGGAGCAACACGAGCCGCCATTTACACCCTTACCTTTACAAGGTAGGGTGGACATCAAGGGGGCAGGATGGACGGTTCACTACAACATGGTTGCTGAGCATGAAGATACCCCTGATTCCACGCCAGGTGATAATTTTGGGGTGGTAGAACCACAAACTGATTCTTCAGGGAGTACTTCATGTTCAGAAGATGATCGGATGACTCAGACTATATATAGTAGCTTATCTGAGCATCCAACCTCAAGTTCAGAGATGGAGGGAGGAGAAATGGATCATACCCAAGTCATTCAACCTATCCCCTCCATCTCATCCTATGTCGACATCCCAGGACCTTTGTATTCATATTCATATATTGAAAGGTACCCTGAGTATGATATGCTAAAGAATTCATCACAGTGCAATTCAAGTCAATTCCAGCATAGTGATGACTTCACCGAGTCGCCGGATTATGTTCCTCTTCTTCAGACTCGGGAGGGCCCGCATCTCCATCTATTATACTCTTATTATGTGGTGGAACCCTTCGGCAAGACACAGGTGACACTGGTCCCAAAACATAGGATTTGGGATCCCAATGTCAGTATCGTGGGGTAGCCACCCCCTTTTCTCTTACCCACCCTCCCACCCTTTTATTACAATAAATTCTTCTCTTCATGTTCTAGTTAGTTAGTTTCTTTCCTCTAAATTTTTTTACATCCTTGCATCCATGCATCATCTTTAGAACTCCAATAACTTCCATTAAAATCATGCATTCCTGCCTCAATGTTTCAAGTTTAAGTCTTGCTCGAGGATGAGCAAAATTAAAGCTTGGGGTGGTGGGCTTCTCCCTTCTTTCTCTTCACCCTTCTTGCATGCATGTAGTTTTAAATTTTCAAAAAAATTCAGCTTTTTAGCTTTGCAATTATGGCCATATGGTGCGAATCTAATAGATAAATTCTTGACTTTATGCCTAGATGCACAGTTTTCATCTTAAAAATTGCTTGACCTTTTTCTTGACTTACTCTTTGACTCTTTCCTTGAGTTTGGTAATAAATCTAAGGTTATGTCCCTTTTTCATAGCTTAAAGCTAAATTCCCTTAATCTATGTTGTGAATGACAAATCCAAGGTAAAGGACCGATGAAATGAGCTAAAACATGATCAAAGAATCCTAGATGTGAATTCACAAGCTTGCCTCTATTCTAAGGATTCTTGAATCATAATTGCAACTTCTCACATAGGTATCAACAGATCAATGATGAGTTTTGAGATATGATCAAGATGAAGTGTTTTCCTTGATGGACTACATGCCTTCTCACACTAGATTGAGTCAAAAAGATGAAAAATATAAAAATGTGCAAAAGAAGCTTGGCCCCCCACAAAATCCCAAAAATATCTATATAGTTCTCACCCAAACCTACAAATAGAATGTAGATGATAAAATCCTGAGTGTGAACAATAAGTGAGCATTGTTTCCTCTTTCAGGAGAGTTAAGGATGGTGCCAACTGGTGTACGACTACGCTCATGAATGCGGATATGTCGTGCCTGGTAGTATCACTGCAAAAGCTCATTAGAGAGTCACTAGGAAACCCTAGGAGACTTATGAGATCATCTCAGTAGAAGGGTTGGTTCGAGCGTAGTATGAGGAGTTCATTTCACTGCTTTGGGCCAACTGGTTCAGACTGCAAGGACTGTTACTCGCTACATGGACCAATCTAACGTAGATCGAGATCCTCAAAACTCATTAGAGTATTTTTGCTTTGTTTCTTAAGGACATGAATAAGTGAGAGGTGTGTTGTTCTGGATTGGTATGCATGGATTCATGGTGATGGCTCATTGCTCATCGACTGCATGATCACCTATGTGACAATTCTCTCATGTTTAATAATTATGATTCAAACCCTCATGTGTATCGACAGCTGTAGTGAATTTGCCTAATCTTGCCTGGAAACTCTTTGATCTTGCTTTGGCAAGACTGAGGTTGATTGGTGGGGGTTTGTTCTGAAATGACACGGATCAAGAGTATTGATGCTTTAAACTATTTTTCTTAACCTTAGCATCTATTGCCAAGCTTAATTTGGATGTTATCTTTTTGTTCTTTGAGCACAGTCTTGCTTGAGGACAAACAAGTTTTAAGCTTGGGGTAGTTGATAACACCCAAATCTACGCATTTTCTTTATGCATTTTATCTATGGTTTACATCACTTTAGTCTTAATTTGTCCAATAATGCTCATGTTCTGTGTTTTCTATCTCTACTTAGGTAATGTAGCTAGAATAGCCAATAACGTAGCTATATAGCCAATATTGGACTTGCGTGCACCGAACATGGATGAATTACCTCTCTCCTGACTCTCTCTCCTAAATTGAGGCCCAGTGAATTATACTTTTGACACCTTGTCTTATAATAACCACAGTCTGATCACTAACCTGGGCCCAGTTTAGTTATGATTAATTGATTTTATTGTCTTATCCTCTTTATATACCCATACTACACTTAGTGGATTTAATTCATATTTTTATTGGATTTTATCTTGCATGTGCAGGTCATTTTGGAGCTCTTAGGCCCAATCTCCAAAGCCCATAGCTCTGTTTGGGCTCTTTAAAACTGCGACCGAGTCCTCCTCTCTACAATCGTGACCAGGCCAAGAAGAGATCGCGATCGTGAAAAAGATTGCGACATGCAGAGCAACTAATCGCGACCTCCTATAAACCGACTTAAAACGCACATGTTGTGCACATGCCGAGGCACCCATCTATGCCTATAAATAGGCCCATACCCCAGCCATTCAGGGGCATCGAGCCTTGAGGCCAAAGGGTGGGGGAATCCAGACGTCGGAAGGTTGCCAGACTCGAGCCAGAGCCTCGGGGGAGCATCCCAAGGTCCGAGAGGACCTAGGAAGCCAGTCTACATGCTCCAGCAGCAACCAGCCTCCACTCTCTCTCTCTCCTCTATCTCCATCTCAGATCTATTCTCTCCAAGGGTGGAAACTATGGAGAGATCAGATTTGTGCTACATTCACCCTCACCACCAAGGAGAGAGAAGATCTGCATCACTGCCCTCCTCTACTACTAGTTTACGATCTCCATAGGCAGAAGTTGAGGAGAGAGAAGATCAGTCTCCATCGACATCCGCATCACCTCCACTAGGTTGTTGTTCAGAGCAGATCTAGAGAGAGAGAGGCGAGGAGTCCAAAACGATGAAGAGAATAACCAAGGGATGAGATCCGACCTGCACGAAGGCCGAGGAGTGAGAGCCACCTCTCCTCTCTAGCTATATATCTTTCTTCTTCTCTTTCATTCTACTGCATTCCTTTGTTTCTTGTACAAATGATGTTCATCCGTCTTTGTTCGGTGCTAACCATGCTTGTCTATGGCTAGTTAGCTCCTTCTTGGCTATGTAGCCCGATTTGGGCATGTATATGTACTTTTTCCTTAAGCGAGTAGATTCATTTCAGATCTAGTATGTTGCATGTTCTATTTTCTCTTTATAAGCTATGATTGCTAGTTTGGTTGATCTCTTACTCACTTGAACTGCTATTTCTTCCTGTATCGAGAGACTCGTTATAGGAATAGCTAAGAGATGATAGTTGGATCCAAACCCGAGAGGAGGACGATCCAAGGTTTTATTCCTAATATCTCTGGATGTCCTAAGACCCGAGAGGGAACTTAGCATATTCCGAGGTGTTGATATGTCATTCCTCGAGAGAAGTTCGATGACATATTGTTGATGGTTTTAGTCACGCATCGCAAGAGCGAGTGGGATGAACCCATAAGACAGATGCCATTGTGCGTACTAGATGTTTGCTTAGGTGTTCAAGGGTTGTCTACGCCCGATAATGGGTGCATAGACTTCCCAACTTGTGGTTACATAGCCAGGAACTCTCTTTCTCAGATTAGTAGAACCATGAGCTCTGTTTTGTTTTCTTTTCTTTGTTTTGTTTTAAAGCATGACAACCCACTAGACTAGTTCTAGAACATATTTTCATCGAATATCATTTTGGCTTATCTGACTAAAGAATGAAATCTGTGACGTCCTAAACGTCACCGCATCCTTGTGTTCGACCTCGTATATCTACTTTGACCCCATAATAAAAGTTGTGGGGGCCTAGAAGGATTTAGGTTATAAATTTAAAATCTTGATTCCTTCCTTTGTCCCGCGTTCATATTCAGACACGAGAAAAAGGCTGATCATGATGTCAAAGTGTACCCAACAACATGTGATGAGTGCAATGATATTAGATCTAAGAACCACAAACACCGCCATCACTGTGAGAGCTGACTATGACCTCCATGATGATGGCTTCTGATCGACCTTTTTCTCACGTCCAAAAATTAACGTGGGACAAAGGAAGGAATCAAGCTTTAAATTTATAACCTGAAACCTTCTAGGCCCCCACAACTTTATTACAGGGTCGAAGTAGAATACGGGGTCGAACACAGGGACGTGGTGACATTTAGGACGCCACAGATCTTATTCTTTAGTCAGATAAGCCAAGACGATAGTCGATAAAAGTAAGTGCTAGAACTAGTCTAGCGGGTTGTCACGATATAAAACAAAACAAAGAAAACAAAACAAAACAAAACATAGCTCGTGATTCTACTAAACAAAGAAAGAGAGTTCCTGGCTATGTAACCACAACTGGGGCAGTCTATGCACTCGTTCTAGGGCATAGACAACCCTTGAACACCCAAGCAAGCATCTAGTATGCACGGTGGCATCTTTCCTATGGGGTCGTCCCACTCGCTCTTGTGATGTGTGACTAAAACCATCAACAATATGTCAATGACCCTCTCTCGAGGAATGACATATCAACACCTCGGAATACACTAAGTTTTGTCTTGGGTCTTAGGATATTTCGGGGTGTTAGGAACATAATACCTTGGATCATCCTCCTCTCGGGTTCAGATCCAAACTATATTCTCTTAGTTATTCCTACAACGGGTCTCTCGATACAGGAACAAATAGCAGTTCAAGCGAGTAAGATATAAACCAAACTAGCAATCATAACTTGGAAAGAGAAAATAAAACATGCAACATACTAGATCTGATATGAATCTACTTGTTTAAGGCAAAAGTATATAAACATGCCCATATCGGGCTACATAGCCAAGAAGGAGCTAACTAGCCATAGACAAGCATAGCTGGCACCGAACAAAGATGGATAAACATTGTTTGTACAAGAAACAAAGGAATGCAGTAGAATGAAAAAGAAGAGGAAAGAGATATAGCCCGTAGAGGAGAGGTGGCTCTTGCTCCTCGGCCTCTGCACAGGTCAGATCTCGGCCCTTGGGTCTTCTCTTCGTCCCTCTGGACTCATCAGCTCTCTCTCTCTGTAGACCGTATTGGGCAGACCATATCGGGAAACTGTATCGGGCAACCGTATCAGGCAGACCGTATCGGGAAGACTGTATCAGGTAGTAGACTTTTGGGGAACCATAAACACTAGCTCCTTGGTCTAGGAACTAGCTCTTGCAGGGTCCTCGCTCCAGCTCCTCCTGTGGCTCCATAGGATGGAAGCTGCTATTCATAGGCAGCGAGTTAATGGGAGTTGTAGCTTTTATTGGTCTACGTGTCCTTCATCTGTGGCTTCAGTCTTGAGGCATCAGGTGGGCCAATATGACTGTCGCCTGAAGATCGTGCCAGGTAGGGGGAGTGTCAGGCAGCTGTATCGGGCAGGCCGTATCGGGCAGCCATATCGGGCAGGCCGTATCGGGCAACCATATCGGCCAGACCATATCGGGCAGGCCGTATCGGGCAACCATATCGGCCAGACTATATCGGGAAGTCGTATTGGCCATGCCGTATCGGCCATGCCGTATCGGCCATACCATATCAGGCAGCCATATCGGGTAGGCCATATCAGCCAGCTGCTGGAATTCTTGTCTTTTCAGGTTTGGTACTTGAGAGTCCCAAAATTGGCCAGTTTAGGTGTCTGTAAGTCAAAAATTGGATAATTAGCTACATTATTGGCTATTTTTACTACTTTTATCTAATTCGAGACAGAAATCATAAAACATGAACAAAAGAGTGCATATTAAGACTAAAGTGGCACAAAAATATAGATAAAATGCATAGAAAATATGCGCTAATTTGGGTGTTATCAACTACCCCAAGATTAAAACATGCTTGTCCTCAAGCAAGGCTGTGCTCAAAGAACAAAAAGATAACATCCAAATTAAGCTTTGAAATAGTTTCTAAGGTTAAGAAAAATAGTTTAAAACATCAATTCTCCTGATCCATTTTGTTTCAGAACAAACCCCCACCTATCAGGCACAATCTTGCCAAAGCAAGATCAAAGAGTTTCCAGGCAAGATTAAGCAAATTCACTATAACCTGTCGATACTCATGAGGGTTTGAACCATAATTATTTAAACATGAAAGAGCTATCACACAGGTGATCACATGGGTGATGAGCAATGATCCATCACCATGAATCCATGCAAACCAATCAGGAATACCACACCTCTAACTTATTCATGTCCTAAGAAACAAAGTAAAAAGACTCTAATGACTTTTGAGAATCCCGATCTGCGTCAGGTTGGTCCATGTAATGAGCAACAGTCCCTGCAGTTTGAGCCAGTTGGCCCAGAGCAGTGAGACGAACTCCTCGTACTGCGCTCGAACCAACCCTGCTACTGAGATGATCTCGTAGGTCACCTAAGGGTTCCTAGTGACTCCCTAATGAGCTTTTAGAGTGGTACTACCAGGCACGACATATCCGCGTTCATGAGCGCAGTCATACACCGGCTGGGCACCATCATCAACTCTCCTAAAAGAGAAAACAACACTCATTTATTGTTCACACACAGGCTTTTAACATATGCATTCTATTTGTAGGCTTGGGTGAGAACTATATAGATATTTTTGGGATTTTGTGGGCGGCCAAGCCTCTTTTGCACATTTTTATGTTTTTCATCTTTTTGACTCAATCTAATGTGAGAAGGGACGTAGTTCATCAAGGAAAAACATTTTATCTTTATTATAGCTCAAAACTCATCATTGATCCGTTGATACCTATGTGAGAAGTTGCAATTATGATCCAAGAATCCTTAGAATAGAGGCAAGCTTGTGAATCCACAACTAGGATTCTTTGATCGTGTTTTAGCTCATTCCTACGGTCCTTTACCATGAGTTCGCCATTCACGACATACATCAAGGGAATCTAGCTTTAAGCTATAACCTCATATTTATTATCAAACTCAAGGAAAGAGTCTAAGAGCAAGTCAAGCAAGAGGTCAAGCAATTTTTAAGATAAAAACTGTGCAATTAGGCATAAATTCAAGCATTTATCTATTAGAGTCGCACCACATAGCCATAATTGCAAAGCTAAAAAGCTGAAATTTTTAAGCAAATTTAAAACTAAATGCAGGAAATAAACATGCATGCAAGAAGGGTGAAGAGAAAAGAAGGGCGAAGCCTACCACCCCAAGCTTAAAATTTTACTCGTCCTCGAGCAAGACTCAAACTTGAAATAGTGAGGCAGGAATGCATGAGTTTAATGACAGTTATTGAAGTTCTAAAGATGATACATGGGTGCAAGGATATCAAAATAGTTAGAGGAAAGAAATTAACCAACAAGAACATGAAAAGCAAAATTTATTGTAATAAAAGGGCGGGAGGGTGGGTAATAGAAAAGGGGGTGGCTGCCCCACGATACCGACACTGGGATCCCAAATTCTGAGTTTTGGGACCAGTGTCACATGTGTCTTGTCGAAGGGTTCCGCCACATAATATGAGTAGAATAGGTGGATGTGTTGGCCCTGCCGAGTCTGAAGAAGAAAAGTAAAATCTGGTGACTCGGTGAAGTCATCTTTGTGGTGGAATTGATTTGAGCTGCATTGGGATGAATTCTTTGGCAAATCATCCTCAAGGTACCTTTCATTATATGAATCTAAAAATGAAGGTCCTGGGATGTCAACACAGGATGAAATAGATGAGAGAGGTTGAACATCATCTTGAGAACTCATATCTTCTCTCTCCATCTCTGCATTTGAGGTTGGATGCTCAGATAAATCTTCATGTACTGTCTGAGTCATCCAATCATCTTCTGAGAAAAAAGTACCCCCTGAAGAATTGGTTTGTGGTTCTACCACCCCAAGCTTATCACCCGACGTGGAGTCAGGGGTGTCTTCATGCTCAGTAGCCATGTTGTAGTGAACCGTCCATCCTACCCCGTTGACGTCCACCAATCCTTGTAAAGGTATGGTGGCGAATGATGGCTCGTGCTGCTCCAACTCATCTTTGTTACTATACTCACTGCTCCATGTCGAGCAGCTGTCATCGTCGTCATCGTCGTCGAACAAATTGTTCCAAACCATGGTTGGCGTACTGCTCAAAGCGAAATGACAAGTCTCAATATGAGAGATGTCACTCTGGTCTGGTTCAATATCTGATTCTGGTTCTTCTAGCCAACCTTCTGGCTGTGAGGAAACTTGGCTTTTAGAGTCTTCATCATCGTCATCATAGATCCATTCAGGTCTATGACTCATATCTTCCATTGGTTCATCAACTGGGTCATCTAGATATAATGAAGGGCTTCCCCAAGTGGGTTGGTCTTCACAGAAAAATCTTAGTGAATCCATTTGATGGTTTGAATAGGATGATGGTGCATACTCCACTTCAGACCGAATGGAATGGTCTTGATGACTAACATCTTTATCATCTTGTGATGGCATTTGTAACCGAATTGTAACCAGATCGATGAGCTCTTGGAGCCTCCTGCCTTGTTCAACATATTTATCATGAAGTTGTTGTACTTGAGCAGCAATGCTTTCGAGACTTGTCGATTCTGCCATGCACATATAAGGGGAACTCGCTGTATCAAACAGATGCTTTAGGATGTATCCTTGTTCAACAGTTTGAAGTATACTACTACTGCGGTCTGCAGCCTTGGTGGCTACTTTGAGATGACGATCCTGCTCTTCTAGTAGTTGTTGCATTGGATTGACATCTTCTTGGAGATGAGGGGCTAAGGAGGTGAGTGCTTGAATACTTTCCCTAGCCAACTCCACTTCCTTAATCAGTTCTTGATCCCATGATAGCACGGGAGTCGATGGTTGAATGGTAGTCTCCTTTGTTGGAATTTCAACATATGACGACGGTGGAGGTAAGTATAACTCGACTAGCTATAGAGCACGACCTTCAATTATTTGCCAGCAGTCGGAACTGCGGAAAAACTCAGGAGGACAGGTGGACAAGATGACTTGTCTTGCGGAAGCAAGGTCCATGGCTGAAAAAGGTATGAGAAAAAGAAAAGTGATTTAGTATATATGTACAAGTATGTGTAAAGCAAGATGAAAACTATGCATGTATATACAAGCTTATAGTGACAGAACAAAAATCTACTAGGCATGTAAACGTGGAAAACCACGTCCCCGACGACGACGCCAAAAGTTGATCGACCTTTTTCTCACGTCCGGAAATGAACGCGGGACAAAGGAAGGAATCAAGCTTTAAATTTATAACCTGAAACCTTCTAGGCCCCCACAACTTTATTACGGGGTCGAAGTAGAATACGGGGTCGAACACAGGGACGTGGTGACGTTTAGGATGCCACAGATCTTGTTCTTTAGTCAGATAAGCCAAGACGATAGTCGACAAAAGTAAGTGCTAGAACTAGTCTAGCGGGTTGTCACGATATAAAACAAAACAAAACAGAGCTCGTGATTCTACTAAACAGATAAAGAGAGTTCCTGGCTATGTAACCACAAACAGGGCAGTCTATGCACTCGTTCTCAGGCATAGACAACCCTTGAACACCCAAGCAAGCATCTAGTATGCACGGTGGCATCTTTCCTGTGGGGTCGTCCCACTCGCTCTTGCGATGAGTGACTAAAACCATCAACAATATGTCAATGACCCTCTCTCAAGGAATGACATATCAACACCTCAGAATACACTAAGTTCCCTCTCGGGTCTTAGGATATTCCAGGGTGTTAGGAACAGAATACCTTGAATCATCCTCCTCTCGGGTTCAGATCCAAACTATATTCTCTTAGCTATTCCTACAACGGGTCTCTCGATACAGGAAGAAATAGTAGTTCAAGCGAGTAAGAGATCAACCGAACTAGCAATCATAACTTGGAAAGAGAAAATAAAACATGAAACATACTAGATCTGATATGAATCTACCTACTTAAGGCAAAAGTATATAAACATGCCCAGATCGGGCTACATAGCCAAGAAGGATCTAACTAGCCATAGACAAGCATAGCTGGCACCGAACAAAGATGGATAAACATCGTTTGTACAAGAAATAAAGGAATGCAGTAGAATGAAAAAGAAGAGGGAAGAGATATAGCCTGTAGAGGAGAGGTGGCTCTCGCTCGTGGGCCTCTATGTAGGTCGGATCTCGGCCCTTGGGTCTTCTCTTCATCCCTCTGGACTCATCGGCTCTCTCTCTCTCTAGACCGTATCGGGCAGACCGTATCAGGAAACCGTATCGGGCAACCATATCGGGAAACCGTATCGGGCAGACCATATCGGGAAGACCGTATCGGGCAGTAGACTTTTGGGGAACCCGACACACTAGCTCCTTGGTCTAGGAACTAGCTCTTGCAGGGTCCTCGCTCCAGCTCCTCCTATGGCTCCGTAGGTTGGCAGCTGTTATTTATAGGCAGCGAGTTGATGAGAGTTGTAGCTTTTATTGGTCCACGTGTCCTTCATCCGTGGCTTCGATCTTGAGGCATCAGGTGGGCCAATATGACTGTCGCCCGAAGACCGTGCCGGGCAAGGGGAGTGTCAGGCAGTTGTATCGGGTAGGCCATATCGGGCAGCCATATCTGGCAGGCCGTATCAGGCAACCATATCGGCCAGACCATATCGGGCAGCCGTATCGGGCAGGACGTATCAGGCAACCATATCGGACAGACTATATCGGGTAGCCATATCGGCATTGCTGTATCGGGTAGCCGTATCGGCCATACCATATCGGGCAGCCATATCGGGTAGGCCATATCAGCCAGCTGCTGGAATTCTTATCTTTTCAGGTTTGGTACTTGAGAGTCCCAAAATTGGCCAGTTTAGGTTCCTGTAAGTCAAAAATTGGCTAATTAGCTACATTATTGGCTATTTTTACTACTTTTATCTAATTCGAGACAGAAATCATAAAACATGAACAAAAGAGTGCATATTAAGACTAAAGTGGCACAAAAATATAGATAAAATGCATAGAAAATATGCGCTAATTTGGGTGTTATCAGCTTCCATGCATCAGTCTCATAGTGGGTCTGTCCAATACACAGTTCTCTAACATGAATCTGTGTGATTGGTTTGATATTTCCAAATCATGACTAATGATATTCTGTCATCACCCAACTCACACTCTAATCTTATGTGTTATTGTTTCCTATCAACCTTCCATAATAACAACTAATTAGGGACATAATGAGAATATGTATATGTACTCTTAACATCCGTATGATCTCATTTCAACCAAGTCACATACTTGAAGATATATGTCATTAAGTAATGTTATTCTCTATCCATTTATAATGTTACATCATTATCTGAAAAATGAATTAAAAAAAAATGGAAGCTTTCCTTTTATTAATAATAAAATCATTTTTACAAGTTATGCCATTACAATCATCACATGATTGGCTCTCTAGGCATACTACCAACAACCATACCATCCAAATGAAGACAACCAAAATCATAGGTATGTTTCACATGCTATATGTTCTCATAAGGTTTCATATCTGGTATATGCTGTATCATCATCATCATCTATTTTCAAGTCTGATAGTTCCACCACTCACCATCCACCATCTCCTACTCTCCCATTCTCTCCTTTAGACATCATGAACTCCTCCACTTTCCCACCTTAACCCTCCCCCACCTTCTCTCTACAACTCTTGATCCACTCTATACTTTTCGATGATCCTCCTTCTACTTGGACCACTATCTTCTACAAAATAAGGGGCCCTCACAAAACTCTACAATGCTCTATCTACTTGAGATGGGGACACCTAAAAAATCATTACTCTTTTCATGTCTTCTATTTTTCATGTCATAAAATGGTCCATCTCTCCTACTCCTTCCCTCACCTCATCCTGCATCTTCTCTCACACAACTGCCCCCATGCCATGCATCTCCCTTTTTGTCATGACAAATCACTCCTTCCCTCTAAAACACATCATCACTCAGACTCAATTTTCAAACCTAGATGCCTCCTGCCCCTTCTTCCACATCTTCTTCTTAGTTTTTTCTATCTGTGAACCCCTTTTCCATTCTTAATCTCTTTAAAAAAATTCTCGACCATCAACTACCTCATCCTATAACCCTTCATCTCTCTCTCTTGATCCTACTCCCCTTCAACCTATCACATCCATCCCCCACCTTCTCCTTCCTCCTACCCTTCAAAACATGCTTTTATATCTCCTTTGTCAGCCACTCCTGTTCACTCTTCATTTTGATCATTGCAATTGCCCTCTCATCACATCATGACACCCTCTTCACTCTCCGACGTTGAGTTTCCCATTCACCTTCCTTCCTTCTCTATGCATATCCTTGGGGTCTTCACTAGTCACAATGTCATGGTAACCATTAATAAAAACCTAGATAACAATAGTCTCGACATCCTAGATGTTACCAGGGCCATAGAACACCTCATTTCTAGACACACTGTCCTCAAACATAAGATTCATTCACAATCATAGCTCCTTAAACCCGTTCCTGAAGGCACCAAACTTAACAATCATTTTGGACAAGTCATGACTATTCCCTATGGGGACAACTTTGTTCATACTGAAGTCTCCAACTGGTGGGCCAATCAAGGACCAGTTCTTACTGGATTTGTAGGTTTGGGATGGGTCTCCATCTTTGATCATCCCAAAAATATCTCAGAAGTTGACATTTTTTGATCCATTGCACACATCATTGGATCCACCCTCCAATTTGTCAACACATACTCTTTTAAATCCACTGACTACATCAAAGCCTTTTCTACCTTTTCTATAAAAAAGTCATGAGTTACCATCCTAGATAAAAATTAGGTTTGGAGAAACCATTTATGCTATCAAACTCTATAGAAAATCCATCACCATCTACAACCACCTTCTCTGATCTCTTTTGTCACCCTCCATCATGGTACTTCCCAAAAACAAAAATGTTATACCTAGAAATGAATCACTAATAAGAACAATAGAAATAAAGATGCACCAGAAAAGGAAAGACCAGTTGAACCACCCCAAGTGCTTGTGAAACCCCACAACCCTCATTTAAAAAACGGTTGTGTATCATATCGCCCACACATAAAACCTCCTATTAGTAATATGTGGATAAGGTTAAACCCTTCTCGTTTCATAACAACCCACCAAACAACACATCACCAAGTCTAGACAAAGCCACTATTGATTGAATCAATACTGCCATCATTGATGAGATCATGTCCTCTCATAGTCCTACATAGAAGAAGCAAATCAAGCAACCATCTTCTGTCACATCCTTCATCTCCCTCATAACCACACTGGAGGAACACACTAAGAAAAACTACTTCACGTTGGAAGATGAAGGTACAATATATTCTCATTCATCAATACTTGTCATAATATAGACCATAGTCATACTTTATTGAATAAATTAGTTATCACTCAAGGTTTACATATTGATAGAATTGTAGATTTAGCTTCATGGCCTGATGTAAATACATTCACATCATTTGCATCTAAAATATACATTCACTTTAACAATGATACTTGTGCAAACATGGCTCTGCATGTTATTTGAAAATATATGGGATGGAAAAATAACAGACATATCCACCAAGCTACTAAACAATTTGAAATGTTTAGTATTTTATAGATTAATCCCACATCTTTAGTTTGGGACATCTACCCATCTACCATTATTATTTCTTCATGGAATGTTAGATATGCATCTATCACCAATAGACAGAAAGACATTAGAAGATTCATTTATACTAACAAAATAAATTTCATTACTATTCAAGAGACCAAAATCCACCTTTCTCATTTTTTTCTCAAGTCTATTGGAGAGAAATACACAAATAAGTGGAACCAAATCTCACATATGGGTTTCAAGGGAGGTCTCATCATAGGAATCAATAATAACATCTTTCATATCACAAACCAAATTCATAAAAACTAAAATGTCACCGTCAACTTAAAACCAGCGTGACCAATACTATCAGACCTTCACTGGGGTATATGGAGAACCTAGTCAAGACAAACAGTCTTTTATAGAAGAACTTACAAAATTGGCAAACACATACACATCTTTCCTTTGGCTCATAGGAGGGCATCTTAACTTGGTAAAATGTCTTTGTGATAGACTCAATACTACTTATGTATCCACAAACCTCAACTATTTTGACAAGCTCTTCCAGAAACTAGTCATTGACTTCAAACTCATAGACATACCAACATCAAACACTTTACATTCTTGGATCTGAGGCCACTCATGGGCTACGATTGACCATTTTCTTTGTTGAGAATCTTGGGAGAGCATGCACCCACACAATTTTTCCTTTACAGTATCAAGACCCATGTTGGATCACTTCCCCATTATCTGAAACACCACACACATCTCATGGGGTCACAAATGTTATAGAAATGCAAAAAAATTTATGCTCCATCTAGATTTCAAAGCCTTATACAACAACACTGACCGATTCCCATTTACCATGTAAAACCTAGATATCAGATCCACAAAAATAATGAAACATCAGAAAGGTTTTGAATACATGGAATAAAAAACCTTTGGAAATATCCAAAAAATCCACATATTGGAATTCTTACATTTTGCTAGATTTCAATCCACTAACCAATCCAATCCATACCCTAGCTATCAAAATAGAATAAGAACATCTTAAATACAAAAATGAAATCTTTTGGAAACAAAGTTCTAAAATCAAATGGTTGAAAGAGGGAGAAAATAACAAAAATTTCTTCACAAGTGTTGTAACAACAACATAATAATTAACTCCATTCATTGCCTATAAGTTCGAGGTACTTGTACCACAATAGACATACCATCACATCCCACATTGTCAAGAATTGCCAAACTCTTTTCAACAAAAGGTAGAATGTATCCCCACATATTCACATCATATGGCATCACATTTTCCCAAATCACATTACTTCACCATCAAGCCTCATTGAACCTGTCATAGAGCATGAACTGAAATCGGAAATTTTCAACTAAAGGACAAACAAATCACCAGGATCAGACAATATCAACACTGAATTCTACCAACACATGTGGAAACACATAAAAATAGACTTCATACATTTCCTCCAACATATATCTTCTTCAAAAGACATACAACCACAAATTAGGGTCCACAACCACACACACATTGTATTGATTAAAAAGGTTTAACAACCTAACACTTCACAAATTAAGACCTATCACTCTTACAAATTCATCCTAAAACATTATAGCAAAAACATTCAGCACCAAGATGAAATCAAAATTAGAAAGCATCATAGGACACAAAAAATGTATTTTTCATAATAATAGAAACATTCATGATGCATATATCATGGTGAGTGAACCATCCACTCTTATCATAGAAGCCACGCCTCGCTTCTCGCTCTAAAACTAAATTTTGAAAAGGTTTTTTATGCCAACATATGGAATTGCCTCATCCAATGTATGTGTCGCTATATATTCTGACATGGATGTATTCAATGGATACATGGATGTATATACGCATGCAAATTATCTACAATCATTTATGCATTGCCATTATGATATTTCTAAAACTCCAATGGACTCATACAAGGTCAACTATCACCTATTCATCATTATAGACTCTATCATCACAAATATGTAGGGGTAAGAAAAAAAATTTAATAGCCTATTAACTGAATGGTTAATGCCAAATAGTTATTTTTTTAGACAATTAGGTTAATTTATTCAAATGGATTAATATATTTTGGTTAATTAGTCAAAGATTAATTTGTTAGTTAAAATACTTTTTGTTTGGTTAACCGAATTAATAGAATAGCCACAAGTTATTTAATGAAAATATCCTACGTATATATGTACCTACATAGTTGAATTATCTTAAAAAAACCTCTACGCTAATATGCAATCAAGTTTTCATGAAT